>CM031233.1:25329322-25816091 GCA_018340775.1 Taxus wallichiana var. yunnanensis
CCAGGGGGGTAAAAATGGATAACAATTACCCAATGATACACTCTTGTTCTCAAGGTGCATATATGACTCTTCAAGGAATTAAATGGACCTCACTCGCAGACTTAGGAGACATCACACTTTCTCTCCCCTCCATTACTTTTGGCTATCTCTATCATCTACTCATAGCTTCTTAATGAAGAATTTCCCTCGTTCCTTGTCAAATTAGTGAACTAGTACTAAAGAAAATAAGTAACTCCAAATAATGAAGGGTTTAAGGTACCTTGAGATGTAATAATGATGGATATAAACACAAAACGATGGATCATTCTTCACAAAGAGCTAAGTGACTTGCAAATCAAGAGAAAATCAAAAAAAAGATTGGATTAGTAGATAGTATGGGAGTTTTTCCTAAAAATTCAGTCTTGAGAAGTGAAAACTTGATAGGATGGATGTCAACCCTCATTTGATAAAGATAAGATAAAATCAGATATTGATAAATTAGATGTAAGCAGAAATCAAATGCAAGATATAAGATAAAAATGTAGATGTGATATAAATGCATGTAAATTAAATTAAATCTAAGTGGGTCGATGATGACCGAGACTACAGAGGGCCATTTGAAGGTGGTCAAGGCGATGAGAAGAAAATGTAGAAAAATACCTGCAAGACCTCCTATTGCTGAATCTGAAGTTGATATGAATATGGAAGTGGATCCGAGTTCAAGGAAGAAAATACAAAACAAGTTGGAAATATAAAGGATGAAAGAAAATTAAGCAAGCTTGATGATAAATATAATAAAGATGGGGTTGACGGTGACAAGTTGAGTCGGTGACTAGTAATGGACAAAACAACCGAGATAATAGAAAGGCATAATGACAAGATTTGAATGTTGGATGGATGCAAGATCGAGAAAGATGATGGTTGGGGATCCGAATGAAAAATAAACCGATAGAATGAAGGTTGGGTCAATGGTGACCAAATAGGGTCAATGGTGATTGGGACCAATCTAGAGATGGTCAAAATGGATGGGTTGAAATGAAGACCGCTGATCAAAACAAAAGGATGAGAAGGCTAAGGTATAACTTCTAATGAAAGATGAACCTACGCAATATATTAGTGATGGATATATATGATAACATTACAATAAAGAAGTAAAACATGCAAAGGTGAAAGAGATCTCCCCAAATTTTCAAAGTTGAAGCACAAGATCTCCAAGAGGAATTTAAGATGGTTGTGGCAGATGCAAAGATACTCAAGAAAGAAAGTAAGATCACAAGAAAGCTTAAAGACTCCAAAATCACATCCTAAGATAAGGATGGGTAGGGGTGGCTTTATAGGGTCGAAGGAGACCCGTATGGGTCACCTCCGATCATGGGGATTTGTCCATTTGGGTGGTGTAGACACAAAATCACACACTTACTACTATTATTATACCACAAAGTATGTTGTTTTATATATGGATCTTGTGTAAGAAAATTATTCATTGATGACCCATTCCATATTCCATCCACTTGTCTTGTTGGTCTTTATTGATTTTTTATCTTTCATACTTGTCACTCATACACATAGTTCTGGTCAAGTCTCAGGGATCCCCTGTTTCTCGTTCTCACTCATCCTGTCATCACCTAATGTAGACACCTAAAATACACCTATGCAGTTTTAATACTAAAATTATACTAATTTTCCTCTTTCCCATCATTTATGTTATAATTAGTGATTTCTCACTAATTAACTAACATTTCCCTCCATTTTGGTCAATTAACGACACTTCATTAGTTATAATCCTCTTATAATCAATTAATTAACTATTATTAGTTAATTAAGCCTTTATAACCTTGTATTTAATTAATAAACCTTCTTATTAATTAAATCCCCTCTTAAATCATCCAAATCCTACCTATTTTCCTCTAAATCAACTCCAAATAGCTTTTTAAGCTTATCTAGCCTATTAATTAATCCTAGTTGATTAATTAAATCATCTCCAACTCCCATGAGTTACTAATTCTAATCAATTCCCTCTAGTCATTCTTACCTCTTCTAAATCTACTTTATCTTTTATCCCACATTCACTAGGTTTCTAGCTTCTCCCAAATGGGAAGCTATATAAAGAACCTACCTCTTTCCTACACAACTTACACCACACTTTGAATAGTGGAGTTTATAGGCATATGATAAAGGCATTCTCCATTGTTGGAATAACTCCATCTTTGCATCCATTCTCTCATTGTTGAGTAGTAAAGGAAAGTCTAAGCACGAATTTGTAGCCATTTCTGGTGAGATCCTTTCCTCTCTGTTGGTACCCAAATTTAATCTCTTTCAAAGGCCAAGAAGCATCATGGATTGACAAGAAACTCAGAGGCATATAGATGATTATGTATGTTGTTTTATAGCTAGGGAAACAATCTATTTGACTTTTTAGCACTCGTGCTTTGAAAAAGTGGGTAGCACCTTAAAAGGATGTGATCTTATCCTAACTATTTTAGGTTGTGCCTCTCAACCAATGTAAGAGAACCTATTTTGTAACCTCTCGTTATTAAATAATGTTCGTAAATCCTTCTTTTGCATAAATTTTATAGAGAAGACCTTGGGAAAATATTATCAACACACCAAATATGAATCTCACGAGTTTCCACTTTCAGATTATGGAGATATTTTAATACAAGGCAAAGGTTACTAAAGACATTAAGAAATCTTGATTGTTCTACTATTTTGCAAGTAGATTTTGTTCCTTTGTTGATGCACATGGCAAATAGGGGTACTTTAGGGTGGATCAATGGTTTTTAAATGATTTTGGTGGGAGATGAAGTAGGATAAAGTTGATTATACCAGATCTTTGGAGGGACTTCACAATAATGAACAACTTCACAACATAAAGCTTTAAAACAGTCAAGACATTCCTTCAACTAGAAGGTGTGCTTCAATGGAGGCCCATATCAACATGTTTTCACATAATATTTGAGACTCCAACATGAAGGCTTGAATTGGAAGACTCAATTAAACACTAAAGTTTCTGATTAATCACGCCTAAGGTACACCCAAAGACTTACAGACAATATTTATCAAAAATGACAAAGTGAATTGATTTTAAATTTGTTTATCTCATCCAAGATGAAGGCTCTTCTTGAAATGAAATTGAAAATACCATTATATTGTCATAGGACGAGATCCTATGTGATTTCACAAAAATTTAGTATAAGATTGCAATAGGAACAAAAGAAACTATTTATAGACATTCTAAAAATAAAGTAGACACAAAATTGCTAGAGGTTACACACAAATTAATTCCAAAATTTCTTAGATTCATCAGCACGGGAAAGCTTCCAAAGAAATCTCTGTGCTTTTCAATGGCTATACATCTGCAACCAACTTGACACGATAGAAAATCTAACATAGAGGAAACTAATAGGTAATCTCAGCTTTGGTCTCTCGGGAAGACGACTTTCTCAAATTTTTTCTCAAGAATTCATACTCCACCATTTGCAAGAGTATTCTCATTGCATTTATACATTTTTTCTCACTCAATTTTCCCCCCAAAAGAGAAGAATATTCGAGGGACCTTTGCTTATTACCAATTTGTTTCAGATGTGATGTTTAACAAATTCAGATCCAAAATCTGCCAGGTGGACCAATTGTGAACTGATCACATTTCTTGGGCCCTCGACTAATGACTAGGATGTCATGCCACAACTTTTCGGGAGTCCCTTTAATCATTCTAATTTTGTCATGCGAGAAATCCCCTTTTAATCATTTTTCAAAGCCTCTACATAGCTGGACTTGATAGGTCATCCCTTTTGCTCTCGAGGCAACACCTTTTTCACCTTTTTGCACCTGCACCTTCATCATTTCATCCCCTTTCCCTCCTTTTCCTCTAAAATTTTATTCTACAACTTCTAGGTCTGACATTTTGCGTTTTTGCACAAGCCCGAGTAGAAATCCACTTCAAAAGTACTTATCCTTTGTGCCTAGGTCAAGTTTTCTAACATCTTTCGAGGCTACATCAAACATCAAAGTATCGTGAAAATCATCCTGCTCATGATACTTGTATTGATCAATTTCATATTCCTTGAAAGCAACATAACTCAGAGAGTTATCAATATCAATATCCGCATGCAATACTTCATAAGAAGCATTGTTGGGTCTTTAATAAGATATAACATCTTATTTTCACCATGTAACTTCATAAGGTTTCCATCAATTGCTATGGTGGCATAAGACATGTCCATCTCGAACATTTGCACCAACACTTGCAGCCCACTTTCTTGATAACAACATGCCCCATTTGGTAGGGCAATCAATGACAAACAACATCAAGTTTCAAGTTCTTACCCAGATAAGTTACAAGTTGTACCACCAAACCTTTTACACATCCTACAAAGGACACCTCTCTAGAATCCATTACAAGCCCACACTTGCATAAGATGATGTCATTTAATGTTTAATTCATTCATGACTTCTAGAGGCATAACATTGCATGATGCTCCAAAATCAAACACACAATTTTGAAGCGCTTTGTCTTTAATAATCAATGTTGTAAAAATGGATCAACATTTAATTGAGACTCAACCAAAGATGTTCCTAAGGAAACTGTAGGTTGTTCACTGGTTCATCCAAAGACTTGGGGTTTTTAAACTCGAAATGGTAGGAGTCTCAACATTTTCGCCTTGGGTGACTTTTTCTTCTCTAAACCCCAAATATTCGAATGCTCTATTCCTATGCTCAAGGATTCTAAGCAATTCAACAATAGGAACAAAAATATTGATCGACTCAAGATTTGGGCTGTCACAAGGAATATATTTGGGTAATACAAAGGTGTTAGGAGGGAGGTTTACAAATTCATCTCGATGGCACATGATTTTTACAGGCCTGAGCATAGGGAGGGACACAAGTTCTACTTGAGACAACAAGGCCCTTTCCAGATGTATCTTTCTTTGGATTCTCTTTGGGATACTTTGGTAAGCACCGGAATTTTTGGTTTGGCACGAGGACCTGTCCCCTTTGTAACCCTACTCCCGGTATTATATTCTTTTCATTGCCAACCACAAGCATTCATTAAAACTACCTATCCTCCTAGAAGGTATCCCTCCATCATACTTCTCAATCATTAGAGATCTTAGGTAATCAAAATCATTATTAGGAAGTTTAAAATCTTGCACCATATCAATTTTAGAAATATGAGTGGGAGGAAGAGGTAATACGATGAATGCAATCCCAAAAATCTTTAGCAGCTTCTAGCACTCATTAGCTCAGTTGAGGTTGCCCTGCGTATGAAATTGTAGAGGAGTCCACCATGCATGCATCATCATCAAATTCTTCAAATTTTTGATATACTTCACATGGTAGGTGGGGTAAGAAGCATTTGTCACACCAATCCATTTGATTGGCTTCATCAACAACAACAACCTTTTGGCGCATCGGAAGATCAGAACCATTCTACTTGTATGTGATTGGGGATGTCTATTTATAGATCCCATTAGTCCTTTACCTTTGTCATCTGACCTTGATCACCCCTAGGATGATTTCCAAATCTGTCATGATTTTGTGCCTTTTGCTGACCTTGTGAACTCTGCACAATTCCTTTCTCTGCCTGGGCTAGTTTGTAAGAGATTTCTTTGATAGCCCCTACCAAAGTTTTAACAACCTCCTCAAGATCCACACTCTTGCTTGCTTGAGGTTTTTATGGGTTTATCATTTTAACATCCTCCCTCTTAGGAGGTTTTCTAACTACTTTGATGTTGTTCTCAATTTGTAGAGCCATATTAAAGTCCTGCCTCAAAGTGCCAGGGTTTTTATCCCTCAAATAGTATGCATCCTTCTTGTCAAATGCATTAGCATACTTTATAAGACAAGATTCATCACATGGCCTCAAATTCATAGGAAATATTATCAATGTCTTATTGAATCTCATATTAAATTCATGCACTGATTCATTAGGATTCTTTTTAATATTCTCAAATTCTAACAAAAGAAACCTAGGGTTTATTTTGTCACCATACTACAATCTAAATGCATTCTTCATTTCAATTCAAAATTAATAGAGTTATTAGGAAGAGCTTTACACCATTCCCTTGCATCCTCTTCTAGAGTATGAATAAATAATTTAATGTATACATCTTCAAACTCTATTTCAAAATCCTCCATCATATTGACAAATATTTTCAAGTTTTGATCACTAGTTATTGCATTATTTCCTTGAAACTTAGGAAATTTGTTTCTTACATCCTGTGGCACAACATTTGGATAGCCATCCATACCTCTAAAACTGATGGGACCAAAAGTATTAATGATAAATGGAGGTTTGGGTGGAGGTTGAGCCATATTATTCTGAGGAGGTGATCTTACAAGAGAAACAAAGTGATGAGGAGTGAGGGTCTGTGTGGTACAAGGATATAATTTTCAGAATGAATGCCCTCTAAAGGTTTTGTCTCTTAGAAAAAATTATTAGATTTTGAAAATACAAGAGGCAGAATTAGATGAAAATATTTCAAATACAAAAGAAGCCCCTCTCTAGATGGAGAATTCAGATTTACAAAGAGACTACCTGATTCAGAAGCAGTTGAGGAAGTATTGCAATCTTCAATCACGTGCCAATCGGTTTCACCAATGGAGATCTCTTTTCTTGATGCTTGATCTCCAACAACCTTCTAAATTCTTCCTCCTTATGAATTAGACTTTCCAAACTCTAGAAATAACCTTCTACTAGGGTCCGTGGTGAAGAAATATCTTCTTCCTTCCAACTTTGTAGAGATTAATGAAAAATCTTACTTGATATATGGTAAGACACTGGTATTTATTAAGAATTTAAACAACACAGAGTCACCACTAAGGATTTTCACCTTAGTTTGTGAAAATTCACTATGAAAGACCTATAAAATTTCTCTCAATACTAGACTCATGCAAATCTTACAAGATCTACTCTTCTTCTACCCAAATTTATCAATAATGATACAAAATTTAGTATAATAATCGTATAAGCTAGAAATATTACACTCGTAAATTAAAACTTTGAAATATTCTTACAAATCTAAATAGATAATGACGTTTAACAATGTATTTTTACTTTAAAATTTGTAAAAATCATTACCAAGGTTTGTACGCATACACCTTTGTTCAAATACTTCAAAGAGTCCTCGGTAAAGGCACCAGAGTGTTGTTGATAGGCCAAATGGATACAAACTGGAAAAAAATCAACAAATTTTTCTTGGCAATGCAAATCAGTTCCCAGCAACATAAATAAGTTCCCAACAATGGGCGCTAGAAGTGTGGTTGATGTGTAAATGCTCAAATACCTCAAATATGTATGCACATGGATCAAATTGAACTAACTCCCCAACAACGGCACCATAAGCGTGTTGGTACCCAAATTTAATCTCCTTCAAAGGCCAAGCAACATCATGGATTTGACAAGACACTCAGAGGTAGATAGATGATTATGTATGTCGTTTTGTAGTTGGGGAAGTAATCTATCTGACTTTTTAGCACTCAGGATTTGAAGAAGTGGGTAGCACCTTAAAAGGATGTGATCTTATCCTAACTATTTTAGGTTGTGCCTCTCAACCAAGGTAAGAGAACCTATTTTGTAACCTCTGTTATTGAAGAATGCTAGTAAATCCTTCTTTTGCAAAAATTTTATAGAGAAGACCTTGGGAAAATATGATCAACACACCAAATATGACTCTCACGAGTTTTCACTTCCAGATTATGGAGATATTTTCAATACAAGGCAAAGCTTACTAAAAATTAAGAAATCCCGATTGTTCGCATATTTTTACGAGTAGATTTTGTTCCTTTGTTAATACATGTGGAAAACAGGGTAGTTCAGGGTGGATTAATGGTTTTAAATGATTTTGGTGGGAGATGAAGTAGATAAAGTTGATTATAATGGATGTTTGGATGGACTTCACAATAATGAACAACTTCACAATGGAAAGCTTGTAACAATCATGACGTTCCTTTAACGGAAGGTGTGCTTCAATGGAGGCCCATATCAATATAGGTTTTCACATAATCTTTGAGACTCCAATACAAAGGATAGAATTGGAAGACTCAATTAAACACTAAAGTTTCGATTAATCACACCTAAGGTACACCGAAGACTTAATACAATATTTATCCAAAAATGACAAAGTGAATTGATTTTAAATTTGTTCATCTCATCCAAGATGAAGGCTCTTCTTGAAATTAAATTGTAAATACCATTAGACTATCACATGGATGAGATCTTGTGTGATTTCACAAAAAATTCATTATAAGATTACAATAGGAACAAAAGAAACTATTTGCAGACATTCTAAAATAAAGTAGACACAAAATTGTTAGAGGTTAGACATAAATTAATTCCAAAATTGCTTGGATTCATTAGCAGGGGAAAGCTTCCAGAGAAATCTCAATGCTTGTTAATGGCTATACATCTGCAACCAACTTGACATGATAGAAAATCTAACACAGAGGAAAATAACAGGTAATCTCGGCTTTGGTCTCTCAAGAAGACAACTTTCTCAAATTTTTCTCAAGAATTCATACTCTGACCATTTGCAAGAGTATTCTCATTGTATTTATACATTTTTTCTCACTCAAAATTTCCCCCAAAATATAAGAATATTCTAGGGACCTTTGCTTGTTACCAATTTGTTTAGATATCATCGTTTAACAAATTCAGATCCAAAATCATTAGGTGGACCAATTGAACTGATTATTTTTCTTGGGCCCTTGACTAATGACTAGGATGTCATGCCACAATGTTTCAGAGTCCCTTTAATCATTTTGATTCTGTCATGTGAGAAATCCCCTTTTAATCTTTTTGGAGCCTCGCATAATTGGACTTGATAGGTCATCCTTTTTTGCTCTCGAGGCAATGCATTTTTCACCTTTTGTGCCTGCACCTTCATCATTTCATCCCTTTTCCCTCCTTTTCCTCTAAAATTTATATTCTACAACTTCTAAATCTAGCATTTTGTGTTTTTGCAAGAGCCCGAGCAGAAATCCACTTCAAGAGTACTTGATTTACAAATTGAGCTCCCAAATTGATTCAATTAACTTTGCAAAACCAAAACGACACAAATTTGCCAAAAATTGATGAAGAATGATGCAAAAATGCATCTCCAAACATCCTCGGAGCTTCAATGGTGGAAAATCAAATGAAATACATAGCTACCATTGATATTGCCTTTAACTTTTAATCTGAGCCTTCCACATGGAAAAATGTTATTGGAAATGGATCTAGGAGCACCTTTTGACATTTTATAACTTTTAGAAAAAAGTAAATTTTGACATTTTCTCCGCCTCTCGCTTTAGAAAAGGGGCTTGACACATGTCCCAATGTGGGTCCCAGAGGAACTCGTTATCACCAATCTGCACTATGATAATTCTTCACCGGAACTCTCGCTATGATTATTTACTAATGCACAACCTTTAGTTTGGTGGATGTAACTGGAAACACAACAACAAACATAACACAAGAATACCATCGACTATGAAAAGAAGGAATGATGATAAATATGAAATATCATAGTAAATTATAATATTAACATAAAATTGTTACAATCTCACCCATGAGGTACTTCAAGTGTTATTGACTTCACTTGCCTTTCACCAAGACTATGGGAGAAACTTTACAATTACACCTCTTAATGGCTTCTTCAACACACCTTTAAACTGATGGCTTCCTTTACACACTTCATACAATATTTCTCACTACTTCCTTCTATGCTAAATGAGGGGGGTGGCCTCTTTATTTATAGAACTTCCAAGCTTATCCATCTTATCTCTAAGATAGGATAAGAAATCCACTATGATGAATCATATTCCATACCTTAACTCTTATCTGTACATGTAAGCTTATCTTTTAAGATAAGATAAACCTTATCATTTCACATGGGTTCCACATTTTTAGACTTTTTACAAATAAAATACACAAAATATTTATGACCTCACTCCTTGTCCTTATTCCCAATATAATATTTCTAATTCCTAATCATGTAGACCCTACTTCTCTACTTACCCAAACTTTGACATTTTAACATTACCGGACCACTTACGACAAATATTTACTTTTACCACAACATTCCTATTGTACTTTTGACTATTACCATACTATACATTATTGGCAAGCATCGCATCGACATTGCCATTCTCTTCTATCGACGCTACTACTAATTATACTTAACAACATCCTATTCCTAATACATACATTAATGAAATAGAAATTATGGAGGAAAATTTTAGTGTCGACATCTTCCCCTTCCTAGCTTCTACTTCCGTCCCCTGAGTAGACTATTCTCGTGCTTGGAAAATCTTCAACTTGTCGTGGTTAACCCATTTCATAATGGGAGTGCCATCCATTCCTCCAAATCAGACGTACCATTTTTATGCACAACTGCTATTTTGTAGGGCCCCATCCATTTTGGAAGAAATTTTCTCTATCTTCTTTTTTTTGTATATCGGAATCATATACTAGAACCAAGTCATTCACATGAAATGGAGACCAACAGATCTTTTGATCAAAGTATTCCTTCGCTTCATTTTCCTCTTATAGCTCAGTATCCTTAGCTATTTCCCTCATTTCCTCTAGCAAATGAAGATGTACCAACCTTTCTTTTATGAATCACTTTCATCCATCCTTTCATTTTCCATAACTCGACCGTGGGAATATCAAACTCAATAGGAAGAATCGGATCAATGCCATAAGCCAACTAAAATGGGAGTATCCTGTTCTTTGACTTTGATGTTGCCCTATATGCCCACAATGCCGCATGAATCCTCTCATCCCATTTATGTACTCGCAAGGCTGCATCTTTGCTAGAATTTGACACAACACAAAATTTGTTCGCTCCACCTATCCATCGTGCTTGGCTTTGTATGTTGTTGCCTTCCGTGCTTAATAGAAAACTTATTGACTAGGGCTTCTACCACCTCATTAATGAAGTGGCTTCCTTGATCTGTTACAATTTCTAATGGACAACCAAATCTGGTGACAATGTGTTCATATATGAACCTTGCCACTTCATCCATGGAAGTTGTTTTCAATGGCCTAGCTTCAACCCACTTGGTTAAATAATCTATGGCAACTACAATATACTTATTTTGGCGTGAGGTAGTTGGAAGTGGACCTACAATGTCTATTCCCCACTTTTCAAAGGGATCAAGTGGAAGAATAGGGCATAATGGAGTGATGAAGTCTTACGGTTACCATGTGTTTGAAAAATATCACATGTCTTATAATAATTATAAAAATATTTAAAAAGAGTGGGCTGATTGATAACTCGCATCCAAGATCCTTCTTGATATAAGTTGTCTAGAGAAGTGCCCTCTACATGTACCATTGTGGAATTCTTCTAGCAGCTCGCTCCTTGATCACGTCCAATTGCCCTCTTATACTGTCCATCGTGTCATATTCGAAATAATACTCCATGCGAGAATAGAATATGGACGATCGGCTTGAGTAATCTTTCTCTTAGTCTTTTGCATTGCACCATCAGAAACTTGAATTCATTTAGATAATTCCAAATATCTATGTATTCACTAGGGATTGTGTCAAGGAGAACAACATCGCATCGGGAAATCATCATCATTGTTATCCCGTAAAATTGACAAGGGCAATTTTACCGATAAACATACCGAAATTTTGTTCCGATCCCTCGTTAGGGATCCCTTGCGTTCGAAACATTGCAAAATCCCTTCCCGGGAAATCTGGTTTTTCGAACTTAGTCTTTTGAGTCTTTTTTGGCTGGGCGCATGGAATTACTATGTAACACCATGTTTTGGTGTGCCCCCTTTAAAGCCTTTGGCGCATATTTTTCAGTGTCAACACGCCTTTGGTGTGCCTATGTTGAGTCTTCCTCGCGTGCGCCAAGGCACATGCACCTTCGTATTAACACAACTTTTGTTGTGCCATGTTTTCAGTGCGCCAAAGGGCGCACATAATATCATGTTGACATCACTTTGGTGTGCCAAAGGTGCGCTTAATTTCATCTTTGGCAATGCTTTTGTGCGCCAAAGGGCGCATGCTTTTCCATGTCGACAGCAACTTTCATGCGCCCTTTACAAAGTGGGTGGCGCATTTATGACTAGCTCACCTATATATATAAAATTTGCGCACCCAAATGTCATTATCATCAGACGCATATCACGTGATTTTTATTCTCTGAGCCTGTCAGCCTCTGCCTCGTCGTTTTCAACGCATTGTGGACCCGTTTTCAAGATTTTCACTATTTATCCGGGTAAGTGCTCTTGTCTCTTCCATGTGATTTGCTTTCTGGTTCTTCGTGCTTGCTGGTTGGTTTTTGAAATACATCTTTTGAGCTAGCCCTCCCCCCCATGCTATCTTTCCTTATTTTCCTCTTTCCAGATCTGCTGGAGGAGGATGTTATCCTGAAAACAATGGTTTGTAACCCTCCTGGTTTAAACCATTTCATACCCCAAGTAACCTTTCAAAGGAGGAACAGAGGAGAAAAGCAATCTGAACCATGTGAAGACCCCTCTGAGAGTGTTTTAGTTCACTGTTTCCCTCTTTTTCCTTCGGCGCATCTGTCGCCCCTGTAACATGATAAAAACCCGTGCCAATGGTGTACCCATCTTGCCTGCTGCATCGTAAACTTCTATGCCCCCAAGGCGCGCCTCTTTCATATGCTACAAGTGCTAACCTTGTGCCCTCTTTGGCGCACCAACCTTCCTTGCTGCATCATGTTTCTATGCGCCAATGGCACACCCAGCATCAGTGCAACACAGGCTTTATCCGCGCTAAGTACAAGGCTTTGAAGGTGCAGGTGCATCCCTCCTTACAGAAACATCATGTTGTGTTAACCCTTCGTGTGCTGTGCCATGGCGCACTGAAAAGTTCTGTTACACAAACCTTACATGCGCCAAAGGGCGCACCAAATCCTAGTGCAACATGAAAAGTCTATGCGCCAAAGGGTGCATCCTGTCTCTATGTAACACAATGTTTTCATGCGCCTTTTATAAAATGCACTCTGCAGTATCTATGCGCCATGCGCCTTTGGTGCCAGTTTAACCTTTGCAACACCCTTTCTGTGCGCCTTACCTATTTAGCCCTGTAAGCTGCAATTTTCATGCGCCCTGCGCCCTGAGCCTAATAATAACTAACTCCTTCATTAGCACTTCAATGGGAAATCAAATGACCGATATAACCTTTCTACGTTGGGTTTCACTTCTTCTTCATGCAGATCAGAATCGAGTTCAAAAGAACATATGTCTACATCCAAAGCAAAGAGACCCACCAAATCAAAAGGAAAGGCTAAGCTTACGGAGGAAGAAAATAAATATAAATATCAGAGGGTCAGAATGCCCGAGTCCCAGGCCGAGTGCAGCATGGACGTCAGAGACTCAGAATTGGGGCATATCGATATGGAGGAATTCTGGGCCAGAACTCAGAAAGTTACAAGGAGTCCATGGATGGACAAATTGATCGGCAGTGCCCTGCACTTCGCCGGAGGAATCCCGTCGCCGTCAACAATGAATTTATGATGGTGGTTGCCCAGTGTTACAACAAGGACACAAGGTGCGTCGAAAACAGCAAGGGCGAGGTAGTCATTAACCTCACTGCCCGTCATTTTGAGATAATACTCGGCATCCCTCACCACCGGCACTTTGTGGCCGTCAGCCAAGCGGAGTGCATTAAGGCCTGGGATGACAATGAGGATCAATGTATGCAACTAATGAACGAAGTCTATCTGAAGAACAAAAAGGTAATAACCCGGTGGCCCCAAATCATCCACCGCAGTGACTTCTCAGAAGAGCTCAGCGACACCATTACATTCCTAAGTAGGGTCTTCGGGCTTTCTGATGCCCATTATTTCCATAAATGGATGCTGCGGTACTTAGAGACCATGAACAAGAATATGCCTGATCAACACTTTTGCTGGGGAGAAATTATAAGCAGCACAATCTCCGAACAGCTACAACAATTCAGCACAATGGGGACATTTCATATGAACTCCTACGTGGTCTACGCTGTAGCATCAGAGAGGGACTATCCAGGCCTGACGCGGAGTGGAGTTTGGCCTCAGGTCAAAATATACGAGTATTATCCAGAATTGAGGCTGGAGAATAGCATCTCCCAATTCACCAAAATCAACGATGCATTCTTCTACCACATCATCTACTGTTAAGACTGAATATGACTTATGGTCGCACGACCAAAAGCATAAGAGAAAGCCACCATAGAAATGGGGGCCCTGTTACCTGGGATTCCCTACATTCACCTATCTAAGGGCTGCCAACTTTTTGGGAGAGCCAACCGAGCTACCGAGGTATCTTGGACCTAAGCCGATTCTCTGGAGGCCACAGGCGGCGTCTAATCACATACCACGAAATGCCTTAAAAAGAAAGAAGGGTGGAACTCCGTTCCCCCTCCTCACGATGAGCCGATATACATGCTCTACCCACCATAAGGTGAAGGAAATGTTCGCAGAGTGGAGTTACTCAATTTGAAACATGACTTCCTAGCTTGTGCCTACCTTCGACCCAAGGAGCTGTCTCTACCAAGGGTGAAACTTGATCAATCCATGTTCCTCGGATCGAGGATATTTATATTGACGTCCTCCATGAGGTGGAGCTCAGAAGGAAGGATCATTCTCGCCTAGCATTGGCAGAAATCATCCAATATGGGGTAGCCATTGTCCCCAAAGGCTTCCAAACTACGAAAGATGAAGTAGAGAAGGTATATATCTCTTGACACGAGATGGGGATGATTGGCCCTTTCGAACATTGATAGAACTAAGGCTCCTCGGACAACCGAGGAGAGGGTCAAGGAGACTTTGCGTAGGATAGAACATTGGTGCCGGATGAATGGCCTAATCTACCTCGGGGTTGATTTCACAACCTCCCCATTGGGTAACACACCTCCACGATCCAAATAAACAGCCTAAAAGCAAGGGAAAAGGCGTAGAAGGTGAATCCAAAGCACCATTCGGGGAAGAAGCCCCTGAGAGTCCTCCTTCCATGGCACCCGAGCAGGTAATATCTCTGGTCACACCAGAGAAAGAAGCAGAAGAGGATATTCCCATTGGCCCATCCACTCAGGATGTCGGCATTGTTACAACAACTGAGGTCCCTTCCATCCCTTCTTCTCTTCCTTCCCCTCCTCGAGCGACTCAAGCGACTATCCCTTTGGTCATGTCCTCTTCCCCTTCTTCTCTCTGCATTTCCCTGCCTCTTCATCTATCTTTTCTTCCCTCGCTGATCTGTCCTCCTCCATTTCTTCCTCATCTCGAGCTCCCTTCCTTCCTATGTCTTCCGCAATTGCAGTTTCCCTTCCTTCCGTGGGCACTTCTTGGCTATTCTCTCAATGCCACCGCCACGTGTCTCCACATTTTCCCCTCTTCTACCGTAGCTTCCCCCTCTCTGCTTTCGGTCCTTCTACCTTAGGTCCAGCACTGGATCTCTCGCAGCTAAGTCAAGAAAAGAGGAAAGTTCCCATCACTCCGATGGACTTTTCCGTGATCCCATCTAAGGGGGCAAAGAAGCGGCTGTCACGCACTTCTCTCAAAGTCTTTGTCAGGGGAGAGAGTTATGGAAATCGCATACCCCAATCCCTCAAAGAGAAAAAGGATCTCTCTCTACAAATTTTCTGTGACCCAAGTCACAATGGGGACATCTTCCGAAAGTCTTCGGGGGAGGCTCTTTTCTAGTTGACGCCCTCAAAAAGCTTCAGAAATCAAGGAAGAGAAAAGGCAACTAAAGGAGCAAAACAAATATCTGCTCCAAGCCTTACAAGATGGGTAGTGCACCTCCCACAATGCCGCCGAAAACTTCGAGCTTCTCACCAGAGAAAATTAATGAGTATGCCAAAATTGGCGAAGCGGGGTATGGCGTTTCCGCTTGAGGAGCCAAATCCTCAAAGGCAGTGAAAAGTGATCGCCGAGTTTCCGAATTGTACCGAACATCAAGTAAAGGCGAATAAAGAGCTCAAGCGTTAGCAGGCCCATATCGAAGAGTTGGAACATGCCGGACTACAACACGAGACCTTCCAACAAATGTTATTTGTTCGATCGAAGATCCGTCAAGTTCGGCGTCTTCGCCATCCAAGGGCCCTCAACAAAATCATGTCCACTCTAGACTACCGGGTGGATCAGCTAGAATTTATTCTAGAAAAGATTGACAAAGTCAAGGAAGAAGCCTTGGATGCGATGCACCAAATGGAAAGAATTGTTCTTAATATGTCGCCAGGGGTTACTTACTCCTTCCTTCACTTTAAGGAAAGTTGATGAAACCACTCGGATCTTCAAGGAGATCGCTTCTCAAGGAACGGGTCGAGGTCACATTTGACACGAGAATCCTATCAACAACTCTTGCACCTGTAGAGACTTCATCGGGTTCCTCATTGAGGCGGAAAAGGACTATTCCAAACTCCCAGAGAAGCTCATAGATGAGCGGGAGACTTGTGAGGCGATAAGTGATAGGCACAAGGATCCTTCCCAGGATCAACTAGGGCCAATAATCAACAAGTTCATGGAATACCACTCTCAGTTCCATATCTCGTCACCTGAGGAGCAACAAAAGCAGTCCACCCCCTTTCGGCTGCAAGATGATGATGATGAATAGCTGCTGCTGCTTCTTCTTCTTCTTCTTCTTCTTCTTCTTCTTCTCTTTCTCTTCTTCGTCTTTCTTTTGGAAATATCTGGAGTATGTTGATACAAATGATGACGTCATCCATGTTGCATCATGGGATGATGTCATCCATCAAGTTGTAAAAAGTCAACATGACTTTTAGATATTTTGTAAATATCTTTGTAAATAGTTGTTGGCTCCTTTTTGCCTTCTTTTCTCTTCTTCTTCTATAAATACTCCAATACTTGTAGTATTGTGGGATGGATGGATATCTTTCAGATGAGAAATAGAAGTGAAGAAAAAAGACTTTGAGCTTTCTTGTAACAGAAGAAAACATTAATACAAATATTGAGACTTTGTCTTTGAATATTTGTGTGTTATGCATGATCGACCTTTCTTATGTTAGATCGTATGTGTTTATTCATAGATTCATATCTACTTTTTGTCATTTATTCATCATCGGTATTGCTTTGCTCGTTTATGCAAGTAAGGTTTGGCTCTGTTTATTACCAATCCCAAAACATAAACCTTCGACATTTCTACTTTGGAATTCATTTCTTTTCTTCCTTGGACATGCTCTTTCTTCATCCCTCTTCCTTTCCTTTCCTTTCTTTTCGCGGTTGGAAACACCCGCATCTTTGGGATGAGATCCCAAACCCCGAAGGTAGAATCATGAGACTTACATAGATTCTGCTAGTAGAATAGCAATAAACCAGTTTCACTTTCTTCGACTCAAAGAGGGCTATGCCTGCACACTGTTGGCTCGTCTATCCATAGATCTGTCCAGAGATGATTTTCGGACCAATAGTTTTTGCGACTCTCTGGGGAATGAACAGATCTATCAGATCTTTGATAGTGATAGAATAGAAAATCAGAAAAATCAGAAGAATCACTATCTGTTTGTAAATATGAACTTTTTGTTAAAAATTCAAAAAATTTGCAAAAGTGCTCCGAATTGAAAATTTTCTTTTGAGATCCATAGATCTGACCTAGTTGGAGAACTTTAGTTCGCTGAGTTTTTGTATAAATCAGTATTTTGCCGTAGATCCGAGTTTTTATTTGTTTGCTAAAAGTTTGAAACCCTTTAAAAAGGTCAAAATTAGATCCAAAAATCAGCTTACTAATCTTTCTGCCATCTTATCCTCGTTGTTATTTGTCATTAACGTAATCGGTTTTTCGAAGAGGATAGTTTTAAATATTTAGAAAAGTGCATGCTGCTGGTTTTATCGGAAAAACCGGAAAATCAGCAAGTACTGAGCCAAAAAGAAAGTTTGAATCGTGCCATAACGTTGTAGATCTAGAAGGTACACGGCGGGTGAACCTTTACGCACAATAGCAGAGAGCCCGTGGAGAAGCTGATCCTACTTTCGATCTGCTTCAAAGGCATAATTTCAGCATAACATCGGCACGCTTTTCGGTGCTAAGCTCGGTGACGGTCATCCAGAGTGTCTCGCCTTCTCGAAGGAAGAATCTTTCGCAAGGGCATCCACATCCCTTTGTAGTGCCTTGTTACTCGGTGGGCGTGCTTCCGGCCCGTGTTCTTTTTCCAGCCTTTCAAATGGCGGTACCATAGGGAAACGCTATGGGTCCTTTGGCTTTACCGCATCCAGTTCACGCGCTCCCTCACGTAAGCCAAAGAATTTTCCCAAATTTGATGGGAGCGGAAACCAAAGCATGATTCCCACATATCTGCATTCATCATGTCATGCAGTATTTTGGATGTAACTCATGAAGATGTGTCGGTTCACCTTTTTCTTGAAACCCTACAAGGACCTGCAGCTGAATGGTTTCAGCATTTGCCGGCCGGGTCTATTACCAGTTGGGCCACCTTGCGGGATGCTTTTGAAGACAGATACAAGCCTTCAGAGGATGCATTTGCATTATTATCATGGATCACTCACCTGAAGAAGGAGGCAAATGAGACCATGCGCGATTTTATCGCCCGGTTCAATGCACTAATCAACCGTGTCCCTGTTGCCATGCTTCCAACGCCAGAGAATCAAAAGTGTTTCTTCGTAAACGCTATGAGCTCAAAAGTTAGTTTCTTGCTCCTTCAGGAACGAGTTGCCACCTTGATTCTCGCCCAAGCATTGCTTATTCACATAGAAGATAATTTGATAATATCTGGCGAATTAAAAAAGGAATCAGCCAAGCCTAAATCTTTGGGCCCTTTGCCCACTACTTCGTCTGATCCAGCCTTTCAAAAGATGGCAAATGACTTGCTTGCATTAAAGAAGCAGTTGGCCTAGGCCTCTCCCAGTTCCTCATACCGGGATATTCCGCGGAGGAATTTTGTTCCTAACAATGTTTCGCAAAGCCGTCAGGGAAAGCTTACATGACCGCTCCGCTCGGTTGGCATGAGGCTCCTCCGGTCAACGCCTTTCGCCGAAATCGAAGAAGAAGAGCAGTATTATGAAGAACCTTCGTCTCAGGGTGAAGATGATCAAGATGTCGGTGAACTGACTGGCGACTCTACTATCGGGTATATGGAATTTGATGAGGAGGAATCTGATGAAGAAGAGGGTACCCAGGGATATGCAAGCGGACAGTCATACGCTATTTTTACTCGCTCGCAAGGAAAAGAAGTGGAAGTTGCTGCCCATGTCCAGCAGGAGAAGGCCGTGTCAAACGCGCCTCCGATCATTGCTAAAAGAGGTAATCCTCTTCCTACTCAACTCCCTGGCAAATCTTTTACAAGGAAACCTTTTCCCCCTATCTCTCCTCCAAATCAATCCTCTCACGTTCCTACCAAGGCCAGTAATCCTATTCCATCATCGCGAGGTGAGGGACTCATTCCTTCACCAACGCAACCCTTGGCCGCATTTGATATCATAGATCATGCAAAAAAGACCAAGATCCAAATGTCTGAAGCCGAGTATCTTCAGTCAAATCCCGAACAACTTGTAAGATTGACCAAGTATATTCAAAGTCAAGCTGTTGTATCTAATCAGGTTTCCCCAAAAGGAATCCTTTCCACTCCCCCTGAATCCCACATAAATGTTGCTTCAACATCGGCATCAGGCAAGATAGAGCCTTTCTATCTCTCCCTCCTAATCAATGGACACAAGTGAGAATCGCATAATTAATTCGGGGCTTCTGATAACGTCATGCCGGTAAAGGTCACCCATGCTCTGGGCCTCACTCTTACCAAGCCTTTTGGCAGATGTTATTCCTTGGAAACCAAGCAGGTTCCGTTGGTTGGCCAAATCAAAGACGCGCAATTTGCATTTGCGGCATTCCCAGATAAAAGAGTAAAGATGACAGTCCTCGTTGCTGACATTCCGGCAGCCTATGGAATTTTGCTGGGAAGAAGTTTTTGCAGCGAAGTTGGTGGGGAAATTCATATGGACTGGTCTAAAGCTAGAATTCCAGTCAAAGGTGTAATGCAGACTTTGGAGCCGGAATCACAAAAAAGTACTTGGTTACTAGCTCTGAAGACCCCAAAGCTCAAATCCTTTTTGAATCATCAGGGATGGGGAACTATTTCTTGTCTACCGAGACGGACAAAATGGGTGTCCTCGTTCAGGAAAAAGATCTTAATGAGATCTGGACCTTGCAGTTTGATGGCAGTTGTGCAACTAGTGGATGTGGCGCTGGGGCCGTGCTGATATCTCCCGAAGAGGAGGTAATTCCTCTCTCTTTCAAATTGCAGTTTTTCAACACAAACAATACTGCTGAGTATGAATCTCTGTTACTCGGTATGCAAGCCGCAAAAGAAAGAGGAATTAAAAATCTAAAAGTGCAAGGTGATGCAGAGTTGGTTGTAAACCAAGTCAAGAGGATATATCAAGTAAAAAATGAGAGGCTCAGGCACTACCGTAATGCGGTGTGGGACAACATCGAAGAATTCGATGCTTTTTCAATTAAATCCATTCCAAGAGCTCAAAATGACATGGCTGATTCATTGGCTATTTCAGCATCCCTCATGCTTCCTCACCTAGGTTTGAAAATAGAAAAATACACCATTGAGGTAGTTTTCCACCCGAGCGTGCCAGACAATTCTCAGCATTGGCAAGTTTTCAACGATGACAACCAACTCATTGCCTTTCTGGAAAAATCGAAAAATTTTAAGGAGTTGCATTTCGAAGGATCCACTTCTGAGTGCCGTGAATCAGTCACCGGCCAAGGCGATGAATCCGAAGGGAATGATGGCATATGTCAGCTCAAAGGGAATAAAATCCCAAAGGGCCTGGTTTCTCTGGAGCGGTTGTTCGACAGGCATGACCGTTTTGTGAAAAAGAAGAGGCGAGATGACCCTGACTCATCCCCAGAAACCGAACCGGTCAATATAGGTTCGATGGAGCACCCGCAATTTGTGAACATTGGCAAATGTTGCACACCTGAGGAGAAACAGGAAATTTGTCAAGTTGCTAAAAAAATATATGGACGTGTTGGCATGGTCCTATGCCGATCTAAAGTCTTTTAAGCCAAAGGACGTTCAGCATGACATTCCGTTGAAAGAAGATGTCAAAGCTTTTCGCCAGAAGCAGAGGCACTATAATCCTAAGATTTCGGGGACTATCCAGGCCGAAATTCAGAAGATGCGTTGGATGCGAGAATCATCTTTCCTATCCACCACAGTACTTGGGTAGCAAATATTGTGCCAGTGCGCAAGAAAAACGGTGAGATACGCATATGCGTAGACTTTCGCAATTTGAATCAGGCTTCCTTGAAAGACAACTACCCACTTCCGATAATGGATCAAGTTCTGCAAGCAGTAACTGGATCAGAGATGCTGTCCATGCTTGATGGTTTTTAGGCTATAATCGATTGAAGTTTCACTAAAGATCGCTTTAAAACAACATTCACTACTCCCTGGGGTACATTTGCCTACAGCAGGATGCCTTTTGGCCTAACTAATGTTGGCGCCACTTTTCAACGGGCCATGGACTTTGCATTCAAAGGTATGATGGGGAAATTCATTGTGGTTTATCTAGATGACTTAACCGTGTTCTCTAAACAACGAAATGATCATTGTGATCATTTGGAGCAAGTGTTGGCCAGGTGCCGAGAACATGGGATTTCCCTAAACCCAAAAAAGTCTGTTTTTGGAGTCACGGAAGGAAAGTTGCTAGGGCATGTGGTTAGCAAAGAAGGAACAAAGATAGATACCGAAAGAGTTAAGGCTATTCAAAGCCTTACTCTGCCTACAAGCAAGACTGGTGTTCATTCTTTCTTTGGAAAGGTGAACTTTCTCAGGCGTTTTGTTCCTGACTTTGCCGAGAAGACCCGTCACATATTGAACATGATGAAGGGGTCACCAACTTTCAGATGGAGCGAAGAGGGGAAAAGGTCATTTGAAGAAATAAAAGCTTCCGTTGCTCATGCACGGTCTTGGTATGTCCCGATTTCTCCAAGGACTTCATCATGTACGATTACGCATCTCGAGCATATCGTGTCCGCAATCTTGATGCAAAAGAACTCGGAGGATGTTGAATCTCGATCGCGTTCATGAGTTCTCCTCAAGCCTCATGAAATAAAAATGACTCAATGGAAAAGCATGCCTTTGCCGTTGTCAAAGCGATGAAGAATTTCAGGTATTACATTCTAAACTCGCATACGGTGGTCTTTGGTCCCACGACACGACGGTGAAATCAATTCTAACTCAGCAGAAGTTAGGAAGCTTGCAAGGAAATTGGATCGCAAAGGTCCAGGAGTATGACCTGGATATTAAACCAACCAAGCTGGTGAGGGGCAAGGGCCTGTGTCAGCTAATGGCTGAAAACAAAGATTCAGAAAACCCCGATGAAAGGGGTGACTACACCGATGAAGCATAGGACCGGCTGGAAGAGCCCGATTCTCTGCCTCTGGTTCTATTTGTTGCAACTAGTGATGAATGGTACTCCGACATCGCTTTCTTCCTCACCTACGGTGAATGCCCAATGCACCTAACTGCAAAGGAGAAGCGCACTATAAAGCTCAGAGCAGCTAAATATGTCATCTGGGATGACGGTTTATATAAACGTGGGATAGATGGCATCTTTTTGCGATGTGTTGACAAACCTCAGCAGGTAAAAATACTAGAAAGTTTTCACAATTCAGCCTGTGGGGGGCATTTCTCTTCCTCCGTGACAGCACACAAGATCATTCGAGCCAGGTACTATTGGCCGACGCTCTTCCAAGATACAGCCACCTGGGTGGCAAAGTGTGAACCCTGCCAGCAATTCGTCGGCAAGCCCAAGTTGGCTGCCTTTCCCCTAAGGCCGGTCATTATCAATGAACCATTCAGACAATGGGGAATTGATTTTATTGGTGCACTCAATCCTCAATCAAGTGCCGGACATAGCTATGTCCTTACAGCAATGGATTACTTCACCAAGTGGGTGGAAGCCATACCTGTCAAGCATGCCACTTCTGAGGTGGTTTGCAATTTCATTAAAGAAAATATCATTGTCGAGGTTTGGCTCCAATAATCATCACAAGATGATCCTAAACCATCATAGGCTCAAGAGAGTGCATTTGCATTGACATGCTTCTTTCCTGGCCTATCTATAATATCAAATTCAAATTCTTGTAGAAAAATTATCCATCTTGCTATCCTCCCTGATGGGTTAGGCTTATTGACAATATATTTTAGAGCCTGATGATCTATTACAACTATAAATTTCTACCCTAGCAAGTAATTTCTAAACTTCTTTACAAAGCAAAAATGATAGCTAGAGCCTCTTTTTCATTACATAAAGATAATTTACCTCAAAGACTTCGCTCATTTGTCTCCGCTCCCAAAGTAAATTGGATGTTCATTCCCATTTTCATCCTTTTGGCTTAAAGTACTTCCTAGTGTTGCATCTGAGGCATCAGTGTACACAATGAATGGCTTGCTCCAATCTAGATTCTTTAAAATAGGTGAAGACACTGTGGCTTCCTTGCTTGTCCAAAAGCTTCATGCGCCTTATTTCCTGGTTCATAAGTAACATCCTTCTTCAAGAACTAGGTTAGTGGTTGTGCAATCTTTGAGAAATTCTTGATGAACCTTCTATAGTAACCCACATGGCCTAAAAATGATCTCAACTTACTTCTATTCATAGGAAATGGTAACTCTTTGATTTTTGAAACTTTATCAGGATCAATACCAATACCATCTCTGAATACAACATGCCCTAACAAAACACCTTTAGAACATCCAAAGACACACTTTGTAGGGTTTAGTGAGGCTTGTGCTTCATCTAACCTTTGAAATGCTATCTCCATCTAGTGCAGGTGGTCCATCTTGCTCCCATAGATGTAAAAATCATCCATAAATACTCTGATGAAGTTCCCAATGTAGGGTTCAAACACCTTATTCATCAAACACTGGAACGTTGCTGGAGCATTACACAACCCAAAAGGCATAACTCTATAAGCAAACGTTCCCCAAGGAGTGGTGAACATGTTCTTCAGCTGATCTTTCATTATACGGACTTGGTTGTATCCGCTATATCCATCAGCGAAACTATAACACTCCGGCCAGCTACTTCATCCAAGATCCGATATGAGAATGGAAGAGGGTAATGATCCTTCTTTGTTGCCTTATTGAGCTTCCCGTAATCAACACAAATGCGTAGCTTCCCATTCTTTTTTATTGAAATCACAATGGGAGAAATCCATTCGAATTCTCCATGGCAAATATGAATCCTACATCAAGCAACTTATCTATCTCTTCTTTTACAGTCTTGGAAAAATTAGGATTCATTCTATATGGCATTTGATTTATAGGCTTAGCACCATCTACCAGCTCAATAGAATGTTCTACCCAAATTACTTGACGGAGTTCCTTGTAATCAAAAGTGAATATGTGTATGTACCTTTGAAAAAAGAGTGGAGGTAGGATTCCTTCTCATTCTCCATCACAAACATCACCAATCTTTATTTGTTGGAGACGATCATCAACTTCTTCTTCAGATAATTTTATGGGGTCATGAGTCGGTGTGACTGGAAGGATATCCATGACTGAAACATCAACCTCACTTTCTTCATCTTTAGTGTCCACTTCATTGGTACTAGAGTAATTAGAGGATGTCCAATCATTAGTTTCATCACTTGAATCCACAGGTTCTGCCTTATGATGCCGAGGGATCACGTTTATCTTCACCCTCTCTCTACCACGTCCAAGTGTCATGAAGCCTTCATTCCAGTAGTTTCTTGCATGAACTCTCCTTAGCCATGGTCTTCCCAAAGAACATTGGGTATGTAATAAGCACCATTTTTCATCACCTGAAAGTCTACCACACATACAACACCCATATGAGATATTGCCACATTTGAAACTACACCTTCTCGGTTTAGTTTTTCCCTTATTTAATGACCTTAACATAAGTGTTGAAGGGCGATCAATTTTTAAACCCAACATATTCATTACAGACTCGGTCATTACATTAACTGCAGCACCTCCATCAACTAAGACATCATGAATTGAAATACCATTACATAATACCTCAGCTTGTGGAGCATAGGGATCCACCTCTGCCTCCAAAACAGGGACCTCAACCTCCTTCCTTCTTCGAGCATTGAGTCCACTTCGCAGCTCCCGCCTCTTCTCAAAAGACATAGCCAAGAGTTGACCATATGTAATATTTGTAGGCCTTTTGGACAGATCTTCCAAGATGGAGTATGGTCCTTGCCCCTGTGAAATC
Organism: Taxus wallichiana var. yunnanensis; assembly: GCA_018340775.1. Taxonomy (NCBI): domain Eukaryota; kingdom Viridiplantae; phylum Streptophyta; class Pinopsida; order Cupressales; family Taxaceae; genus Taxus; species Taxus wallichiana. Next base: position 25,354,477 of record CM031233.1, read on the forward strand.
AGAAAATCCTGCACACCCAACTTTCTTCTCCTATGTTTCTTACTAGTTTCTCCTTTCATCTTCTTAGGATCATTTCCATCTTGATTATCTTTTTCTTTCTTTCTTTTTGTTACAAACACATCTACTTCATTATTTATGCTCTTATCTACTACATCAAAAGAATTCATAGGTGATTTTCCTTTATCATTATCTCCTTTACCAGATGTAGAAGCTCTATCTGGACAATTATACTTATAATGACCCTTTTTATAACAACCATAACATACAACTTCAAAATATTTCTTTTGGACCTCTATCTCCTCCCTGAGAACTAAATTCTTTTCCTTGAAGAAGATTAATAGTTAACTGACCCATCTTCTTGAGCAGATCTTCATACTCAGTAGATGTACTAGGAGAAATATTTGTGCTCACCGAGAGTGGTTGTGGATTCTGGACCAAAGGTGCTGGTGTAGGCTCTACTTTAGCAACAATTTCTTTGGGCTCCTCTTCCATGCTTTCTTCTTGCCTTCTTGTAATCTCCTTTGCTTGTTCAATGGTAGTTGTGTAGTCATACTTCACTCATTGTCGATCTCTCGGCTTCATCCCAAGAATGAAGTGCTTACATAGGAGATTATCCATGCCATTCATCAACCCATCCGCTAATCCTTCCTTCCGATCTGGGCGTCGAGCTTCCTCCTTAGCTCTAGAACACGAGCATGATAATCCCTTATCTTCTCCTTCTCTCCTTGGGTTAGCTTTGTGATATCAATCATGAGATCTACATATCTCTGTTGTTCACCAAATTCCTCAAGAAAACTTTCAGTTAATAAATCCCATGAGTTTTTCACATTATCACCTAGTGTTTCAAACCACCTAAGGGCTGAACCATCCAAAAAGGTAGGAAAAAATTTAGTCCATTGTTCCCTTCTTATAAGGCCATTACAAATACAAGATCGTTTAAACTCTTGAATGAAAGAGGAAGCATCTTCATTAGATTGGGCTGAAAAATAGGAATCTTCCCCATTTTCAAAAGTAACCACAGTGAAATACCAACCCACAAGTACAATCAACAAGACTTATGTGCACAAATAATTGAAATCACTATAATAGAAAATAGAAATGACCACGGTAAACTATGGTAAAACTTGACTTACTGCGGTAAAAACTGACTTTACTATGGTAAACACTATTCATAGTAAAAAGTGAAGTTACTGCGGTAAATACTATTCACGGTAAAAAGTGACTTTACTATGGTAAATACTATTCACGGTAAAAAGTGACTTTACTGTGGTAAATACTATTCACGGCAAAAATGACTTTACCATGGTAACTACTATGCACAGTAAAAACAAGGTTACCCTCTAAATGATTTTTGACTAAGTGGGAATATCTCTCCAGAAAATCCACCAATGAGGAATGGTCCTAGCAATGGAACCAAAATGTCATCACTAATCCGGCACTATGATAATTCTTCACCGGGAACTCCTCGTCTTTATGATTATTTACTAATGCACAACCTTTAGTTTGGTAGATGTAATCTAGGAACACAACAACAAACATAACACAAGAATACCATCGACTATGAAAAGAAGGAATGATGATAAATCTGAAATATCAGAGTAAATTATAATATTAACATGAAATTGTTACAATCTCACCCATGAGGTACTTCAAGTGTTATTGACTTCACTTGCCTTTCACCAAGACTATGGGAGAAACTTTACAATTACACCTCTTAATGGCTTCTTCAACACACCTTTAAACTGATGGCTTCCTTTACACACTTCATACAATATTTCTCACTACTTCCTTCTATGCTAAATGAGGGGGGTGGCCTCTTTATTTATAGAACTTCCAGGCTTATCCATCTTATCTCTAAGATAGGATAAGAAATCCACACGACGAATCATATTCCATACCTTAACTCTTATCTGTACATGTAAGCTTATCTTTTAAGATAAGATAAACCTTATCATTTCACATGGGTTCCACATTTTTAGACTTTTTACAAATAAAATACACAAAATATTTATGACCTCACTCCTTGTCCTTATTACCAATATAATATTTCTAATTCCTAATCATGTAGACCCTACTTCTCTACTTACCCAAACTTTGACATTTTAACATTATCGGACCACTTACGACAAATATTTACTTTTACCACAACATTCCTATTGTACTTTTGACTATTACCGTCTTATACATTATTCATGGCGTGCATCTTGGGCAAAAGATTGTTATCTTCTATCGACGCTACTACTAATTATACTTAACAACATCTGTTCCTAATACATACATTAATGAAATAGAAATTACGGAGGAAAATTTTAGTGTTGACAAACCACGAGATCAATTCTACTATTTTACCTCATTTTTGGAAAAAGGAAAATTTTCCAAATTTTCCTCGCAGCTCCACCCTTCTACCTTTAGAAAATGGGCTTGACATGTGTCCCAATGTGGGTTCCAGCGGACCTATGCTTCATTTTTTCACTTTATACTTATTTTCCAAAAAGGAAAAAGTTGCACATTTTCCCCATGGGCCCACACCTCCGTTTTTGACTATTCAACGCTAGAGTTACTTTTTATTGGGGCCGTGCTTCAACCTACAATTTTATCCCTTTTTACAAAAGGCAAAAACCTTAAATAACACCGAAGATCTGTTTCTCCATCTCCCCACCTGCCATGTGTCTCGATGGTGCATTTTGAGATGGTCCCCAAAAGTAGAGACCGTAAACAAATGTGGGCTCAACACATGTCTCAGTTTGGCAGAGTCTATTAAAAAGTTAAAGGTTCAAAGTGGAAGGTGCCATGTGTCTAAGGTCCAAGATAGTCTCCTTCGGCCATTGAAAAGTCCAAGCAAAAAGGTAGAGTGAGTGGAAGCCTCCAAGTGTCCTCTTGGCGCTTCTTCAAAATAAAACTCAGGGGCCGGTCCCCAAACATGCCCGGTCCCTCCATGTGGAAAAGTTTTGGGTTGAAGCGAGCCATAGAGTTTTTAGAGTGCCCCATTGAGCTGCATCCAACTAAAAAGGGCCACATTTTTGCTGATGCAGAGATGTAAATTTGACAGGGAAAACTCAACTTTCAAACCGTAAAAATGTAGGAAAACCACCATTTGAGCCTGAGATGAATTTTTCTTCAAGGACAGAGAATTTGGAGATGTTATAAGTTTCAAACATGATCCTCTGAGCTACATCCAATCTTGTTTCCTCAGGTATTTGGGACAAAAACGACAGGGAAAACAATATGTGATTGTGGAAAACGGAAGGAAAGGAACAACCCGAGTTTTACGCCCAATTTACAAACTCCTTCAGATGGAAAGAGAAATGAAAAAAAAAAAAATTGGACCTTTAAGTGATCCTCGACCAAGGAAGGGATTGATCATGGCAACCAAATGGAGGACAGAGTCTTCAAGCACCAACACGGGGAGATAGAAAACATGACAGAGGCCGCAAACTGAGGGATTTCAATGAAAAATGGGGTGAGACTAATTTGAGCACCAACACTCTCTTTGGAGACAAACACACTAATTTTATTGCTCATGATTTAAATAGGCCCATGCTTATTAGCAATCATACATTACAAGAGTAGGAATGGTTAGCATTAGATGATTTCATTCATGTTTATGCATTAGAATAGCTAATTCCTTTAAGATTTTATCTTGATGTTCTTATTAGATTAAATTTTCTTTGAAGCTACTTGGTGTTAGTTTCATTCAATTAGTTTAGTTAGTTTAGTATGCATACATTTGGCATGCCCGGTGGGACTTACTCCATTATCCTTTGCATTAATTTCAAGTTTTTGTAGATTAATTTCAATTTTGGTTACTAACCCTCTTTTTAGCATTTATAGATAAATCTTGAGTTTCTTAACTAGATTAGTTAAGTTTTCTTGGTTTTAGTGCTCTTTGCAGGAATAAAGGAGGTGAGGTGCTGCCAAATTTGAAGCAAATTGGAAAATTTTTGATCTTTTTTGACATTATTTTTTCATTTTTTCTTACATAAGTGCTTTATGTTAGCATTTTGAACCCCCATGTCAAAGATCAAAAGTTTTGCACTACCGTCAATATACTTGCGCTACTATCATTATGCTTGCACTAGTGTTGTTCATCCTTGCATTAGAGTGATCTAAATATTTCCTCTATGTAGCTTATGTGCTCATTGTTACATTGTGCCTTGTGTTAGCATCTCTACCTATGCTAGCATTAAAAGGTTTTTTTGCTTTGTTAATATCCTTGTGTTACTGTAAAAATTCATGCGTTGTTGTTATTTAGGCTTACGCCAATGCTTTATGTAATTTTTTGGCTCAAATTTCAAGGTTTCTAGATTCTGATTTGTTGTGTTTGTTGTTGTTTTATAGGTTTTCTAACTCTGTTTTGCAGGTTTTTACATTTTTAATCATATTTATAACATGTTGTCAAGCTTTAATGAATGTAATGTTTCCATGCTTTGCTTAAAGTTAGGATAAAGTTTGTGTATGCTCTTCTCTTGCACCTTTGGGTGATCTTGAGAAACAAAATCAGCTTTAGTCTTCATTTTCTAACATTTGGTTAATTTAGAAACTTAATCTTTCATTTTTTTGCTTAAGGGAATGAACAATTTATCAAGAATTTCTATGGTTATTTGATTTCAAGTTTTCCTTTGCTATATAGTTGGGTTAATTGTTGTGTATGCTCTTCTCTTGCATCCTTGGATGATCTTGAGAATCAAAAACAACCTTTGATCCTCTTTCAAATATTGTGATTTTCTTGGAAAATTACTAATCTTTGAGTGAAGGACCATATACCGCTTGTCAAAGAAGAAGGATCTAAACAATACTAATACAGTTTGATGCAAGTTGTTAATGGTGTGCTAAATCTTTTTTTTAATCAAAGATTAAAACACCATTTATTCAAAACATTATATTTGTAGGTTCAGATAAGGGCTTAAACCCATCCTCTTTGAACTGTGGGAAGTATCTTGGCATAAGCCATAAAACTCATTATGAGGATTACCATAGGAACCCTAAAGTAGTCCACACCTTGAGAGAACTGGTGGATGAAACGAGAAGTGCCCCGCTACCTACTTGACTAGTTGAAAACCCATGTGAGAAAAGCTTCAAGTTACCCGTATGAGGCCTCTATCATTAATTTGATTGTGGGGTAATGGTCCATTGTCTATTTTACTATAAATTCATACCTCTCTTAGGTAAGAATTGGTGAGTTTGTGAACAAAATCCTAGGAAACCATTTGGCATTGGGGCCAACTTGAATTTATCCATCATGTTCTAAAGATATCTCACAAAGAAATGAATTTTATGGAGTCAAAACCTTATTATTCAAACAAGGGAGAGTCCATTAAATTTGGCACCACATGAAATTAATCAAGAAAATTACAAGGCATCAATTTTTCTTCTCTCTACCTTGTCATAAGACAAGGAAAAACTCTTTCAAATTTACACCACACATTTTTCATCACCACTTGTTCTATCTCCTTTTTATCTTATTTCCTTTTTGGGAAAAAGAGAGCATACATATGTAGTGTTATTAAGATTGTGTCCACCAATTTTTCACCTGCTTACATCCTTCCTTATTGTCGACTGTGATAGTAAGCATTGAAAGTGTGTTGGTACGTCTTCATATCTTTGATAGCCTTGTCTTGATACCCACATCAAGACTATCTTATTGTAGTTAGGTTGTCTCATCATCGATTTCCTCTTGAGTTGTTACACTTCTCACATCATATCAATATAGTTTTTGATACTTACATCTTGTTTCCTTTATGAAACTTGATTTAAGTCTCTAAGTTGTATTGTTACGTTGCTCACATAAATATCAACTTCTTACTATACTTAGACCTTGTTTTTATTCCAACATTGCCTTGAGTTTTGAAAAGTGTTGTCGTTACATTGCTCACATCATGGTAACATCATTTTGATACTAATATATTTATTTTTCTACAAAGATTGATTAACATGTCCAAATTGTGTTGTTGCATTGCTTGCATTTGTAGCTTCCATTTTCAAGACTTGGACTTTGTGGGTGTCTAAACTTGTTTAAGTATACCTTGTTTGGAAATCATGTCAACACCATCTTAGTACTTAGGTATTGTTTATCCCAAAATTGATCTAAGTATTGATATTGTGTTGTCATTATTGCACCAAACCTATCTTTGAGAACGTAGGGAGTAGTTATTCTTATGATTGGATCTTGGTATTGTACTTAATTGATTTGTCCTAAATACTTCTTACTATACGGTTCCACATCAGTGTGTCATTATTTATTCTTTGGTATCCTTGATTCATATTTCCTTGATTTTTGGATTCTCTATCATTTGAAATTCTTTGTGAAGATTCGACGTTGTCACACCACTTGGCTTTTCCGTGGTTCATTTTAATCACCCTTAGTAAAACCTTCACATTATGCCTCATATCATAAGGATGTGGCATCAAATATTAGGGTCAAACCATTTTTTTAATGACAAGTTAAACCATCTTTATGAAGACAATAACATGGTTTATCGAGTGTGGTGACAAGGGGAACTCCCTAGGGAGAAATTTGTATTTTATCAGAGTGTACATGGATAACTTTCTATTCCAAAATGGAAATTAAGTCCTTGTCTATATCGTAGAATTAAGGGATAAATTATGACCTATATGCTTCTACACATATAGTTCACTTAAACACTTAGCAAGTTACCATAACTAACTAAGACTTACCCAAACCCTAAAAATCAATGCCTACACACTCCCTCTAACCACATTCCCGCATGCTCACAAGAAGCTCCCACAAGAAGTCCCTAATCCATGGGATAATGACACAAGATCGAGGAAATTAGGAGGATCTCCCTAAGTTTAGTAAACCTAGAAATCCCGCCGACCGACGTCGGTTACCCCTAACCATCACCGGTTAAGTGATGTCATCGGTTACCCCTTTTTAACTCCTAAACTACCTTATTCTCAAGGTTGGAAAACATTGGGAAAGAAAGTTGATGAGCAAGAATGAGATCTCAAAAGATAACGCATCTTTAGAGAGTCAATTCCAGCAAGAACTCACATCCAAAGAAGGAGATTGAACATCTTCTCCTGCACAACCATCCCAGCCACGTTCGGATCTATCTAAGCAAAGAGGAGTGTGCATGCAGCCCATGTAGAAGATTTTTTCATTGGTGATCACTTGCAGCCTTCAAACCCATCATCAGCACCTCCATCCTTCACACATAGACTTTCAGAAATGAAATCCAAGTAAGTATAACATCATACTTTCCTGGTTATTTCATCTCATCATTATTTTATCACCCATTGTTTATCTTGCTCCTTATTGACCATCTCCAACACTTTTCACCTCCATAGACCCATCAAAACCTCCAAAACCTACTCCAGTCACCCATTACCTCATCCCGACCAACCAAAATCCTTTGTGCAATCACAAAAGGACCAAAACCCCATTTTCGTGACATTCCCAAGATCTCACAAGAATCGGCGCCGGTTATACCTAACCACGGTCGGTCACCCCCGACCAACACCTCTCTGTGTGTTTCCCCCACACCTTAAACAGAGACCTATCCACTCCATTTTACCTCACCCTCACTCACCTGTGACCTACCCGAGACCTTTATCAGACCTGCAGAACCCAGAACCAACCATTTGACCTGTGGATTCTATTCTAGCTTAGCTTGTTAGATTAGATCTATTTCTTATTGTGTTTTAAGTGAGATACCTAAATCATTTTAAAATAACAATAGGATTTACTTTGTTTACAACATTAATTTGTTTAAAAATAGTGGACTGACAACCATCTAGGAAGTATCATACTTCCGGATCTAGCTTACGCTAGGCAGTTCACTACCCATATTGTTTAATGCTTTCGGTGGTCTTGTTTTCATTACAGGTAGTTCCTCCTAGCCAAAAGGAAGCTCTCATGATCAGCTGTGGATTTAGAAGTCATACACGTGCAACAACCCATCAACCGACATTTGAACAGGTATTCCTCCTACGCCCGTTACCCTATCTATTTCATCAACAATTCAAAGAAACAATCTAAGAAAAAGGTGAAACATTTTGGCACGCCTGGTGGGACCCATCCAGGGTTCCTTGCATTTCATTCATTCCTAGGAAAAATTGTGTGTTTGTTTCCCTTCTAAAAGCGTACACACTAATTTTCTTCCCTGGTAATCCACTCCTTCTTTCTATTTGCTCTAAAGGAAACTTTTCTTTTGGTGTATTTAAAAAGAATCATTTCTTCATGTTTTCTACATTTTAGTGAAAGAGCATCCCTCTTCCTATTCATCTTATTATGTCATCCAATTTCACATTTTTGATTTGGGTTTTAAAATCATTGCATTTCATTCTGATTTTTTTGCATTAGCTCACATTAATTGAGGGCAACCTATACGCTGGAGTCATTACTAACTGATGGTTGACAAACGAATCATAGAAAAGCACTTCTATCCTTTTCTCTTTCTCTTGAGTCTTACCAAACCACACAAAAATTCAAAATACATACATTCTTAAACAACATCTTACTGGAAGAAGTTGTAGGTGATCACATGATCACGACACAGTGGGCACCCAACTCACTGCTCTATCAAGTCATACTTCAGAGCGTAGCCCGCCCCCACCATAACAAACTGAAACCTCACCCTTTAGATCTCCTTCTTTGTAGGAAGCCATCCTCACCAAAAAATCTATTTCACAATTCATGTGTCAGTCCCTAAATAGCATAAGCTGAACAAACGTAATAGAATAGGCACTCTAAGAACGTTCTTTCTTAGTGTTTTGTTTGATTTACATTTTGAGGTGAGAGCTTTTGATCATTATTTTTGTCTTTCCTCGCACATTCCCAATCATAGTCGGTGTATTCTGACTTCATCTGAGTGTGTCTGGACCACATCTACATCATTCTCAGACTTTTGGGTTTGATTCCACATCAAATTCTAATTCACAACCACTTTTTCTCATCACTATTTCAATTTCACAGTGACCGTCATCGGTTACCTCTAACCGCCATCGGTTAAACTCAACCGACCGCCGTCGGTTCCAAGTCCTTTTGCTAACCTATTCAAAAGGATAGTTTCACTTCACTTTCTTCCACTTTCCATAGTCTCTATCACTGTCACTTTTTCCATTGACATTTTACACATCCCAGATTTGGCATACTTGTAGATTTTGCCTTCTGCCTCACTGATTACTCACTGCCTATTTTCCACAGTAACCGGCAAGTGGTTACCCCTGACCGACGTCGGTTTTCCCTAACTGGCATCGGTTACCCTATTTCACATTCCACTCACCATTTGTTACTTCATCCATTTTTATTTATCACTAGATTCACCTATTCCTGCTATTCTCTATATTATTTATAGAGAAGCAGCATCACCTGATCAGTACTGGTTCACATGGTACTGACCCAAAGACAAGTGAACACCCTCGTGTTCCATGCCATTGTCACCAACCACTCCCCCTAGTCCTTCACCACCCTCTATTCTATCACCAACCATGGATCCCATCCAACCTACCAATATCACTACCGGAGATGAGGAGTTCGCACGACTCCTTGACCAGAACCCTGTTGCCTTGCAGTTTTACCTCTCCCATTCATCCACTCGAGATGCCTTGGGTCAGTTGATATATGACATGCCCGTATCTATATCCCCCGACACTCACACCCACTTCCACTTCAGCCCCATCTGGCTCCGTGTTGCCCACTTCCACTTTACCCCCAGTCATTTCATAGTTAGGTCCTATACCCTATCTATGACTACCACATGTCTGTTACCCCTGTAGCACCCATTACATCCACCATACCCTCGGTGACTACCCCAAACATGACCTCATCCCCCTAATGTCTCATACATACCCATAGCTACATTCCCACCTCTAGTGTCGGTGACCCCTACCCCATTTCAGAACGTAGTTCTTTCCATTCCACAATCACTAGCCCCTATTGCCACTAGGGTTACCACAACCCTTCCTCCCCCATATACATACTACCAACAACCTGCTTGTTTCATCTATTATTCATTCGGGTACGTACCCCCTATTTCATTGCCTTCTTCTCCACCACCTTACATGGCAGCCCCATACACTGGAATGTCACACCCATTATACACCCAAAACCAACCTCCTCACGTTATAGGAGGCATCCAATCATCACAACCCACCAATGACCTAATTAGATTGATGATGGATAAGATGCAAACACTGGAGGCATCGGTTTTCGGCTCCCGCAACACTCTCACTTATGATGAGATTTGCAATGAGCCTATTCACCCATCCATTCCCATCCATTCATACCCTGTGCATTGGGAAATGCCTAAATTCAACCGCTTCAATAGTAAGGAAGACCCACAACAACATTTGTGCTCATTTAAACATGGATGTTATTTGATTGCTCATGATGATGCCTTACTTTTGAGAACTTTTCCCATGTCCCTCACTGGACCAAGCATTAGATTGGTATAGTGGGTTACCCAAACACTCCATATTTTCATTCAATCAGGTAGCCCAAGCTTTCTTGGATCATTTTTCTATCAACATCACCAAGAAAGTTACCATGACCGATCTATATTCCACACGTCAGTATGAGGATGAATCTATCACAGATTTTGTCACTCGTTCGCTGGTGCAGCTTGATCAATCAACTTACCTTTCAACTGCCACAAACTGAACTCATCGAGCTCTTCACATGAGCTTGCAGACATATCTCCCCGACCTTGCAGGTCCAAACTTTTAGAACATTCGATGAGGCATTTACTATGGCACGAAAGTTAGAAATTGGGCTATCAAGAGAAGAAAATCCAATTACGAAATAAGAATTCGACATTCAAGTCGAATGAAACCTCTTCTTCTTCTAAACCACCAACCAATTATTCAAAGGCTAAAGGTACCACTAACGTAGTGGTACTCAAGGCTGGCCCAGCTCATCCATCCAATCAAGCCACACCCTCATCTAATCTATCACCTGTACAGGCTTTTGATTCAGACAAGAGTAGCGAAAATATACCCCAATTGGGGAACCTTACTCTTTTTTTAGAAAAATCTGATCAAAGCTGGTGCCATCACCCTTCCACCCATAAAACCACACACTGGTTTTGACCCTGCTCACCCCATGCCCGCGTGGTATAAGGAACAAGATTTCTGTAACTATCACCAAGTGAAGGGTCATAGTGATGATGGTAACTGCATCACTTTTAAGAATATTGTCCAGGAAATGCTCGAGAAAGGTGAGTTGACTGTGGATAATCCCAACGCCACCCCTAATCAAAATCTACAAATCTTTAAAAAACCATTTCCCAATCATGCCCCTTCATCCAATCAAACAGGTGAGACATCCACTCACGATACCCATACTCGTGAGGTTCATGTGATCTTTAACGAGGTACCTGTTGCATCTCAATTACCTCACATCCCTTCCATAGAGGAAATCCTAGCCCAAAATCCTCCTTCCACATCTGGAACCAACCAATCACTGTTCCTTCACCAATAGAAGAACACCCTTCATCTCTACATCACCTACAGAGGAGTCTCTCTGCGGACATTGAGACCATCTCACCCCTAGCTTCTCCACTTAGTGAAACCTTTACCTACCATACCTCCTCCACCCGTAGAGGAGCACCCATTACCTCCTCCACCCACAGAGGAGCACCCATTACCTCCTTCCTTCCATTCCTCACTCATGAGGAACTCCCATCATCTCTTCCACTCATCATAGACCCGGTGGAGATACCTTTGCCTCTTGGCGAGCATTCTCCATTAGCTACCCAACATCCAATAGACCTACTTTCAGCTCTCTTACCCACGGAAGCTGAAGTTGGCCAATTCCCCATCTCTAAGATGCATTTTATGGGAATTCCCATTAGGTCCTCACCAATTTCACCCACAAACATGTGCCATTCTCATTTGGCTGATCACTTAGAGTATGTGGATAGAGCTTTGTTATGGGGGTGCCTCTTACTCCCTGTCTCAACACAAATGCAGAGATCCCTCGATGACACCTCCACTATCTACCCAAGCACATTTCCACCCATCAAACCACATACAACCACTACCACCAACCCCCTTCCATGATACCCATTAGCACTCACACCACACCCTTACCCATAACCCGACCTATGCCTAAACCCAAACCCATACCCACAACATTTACCTCCACTAAACCTATTACCACTTTAGGGGTCACCCCGACCACCAGCCTTACTCATCCACCTATTAAACTGGATTTAGCTACATCCTCCAATGTTAAAACCACACCTACTCCGACACCCAAGCTAAAGAAACAAACTCATCAACCTCATACCCCTACCACACCAATCACACCCGCACTTGTCCCATCTGCCTTAAGACCTCAACTACCCAACATGGTCAAGCACCCCTCACCCATTCATAACCCAATAACACAACCACCCATTCCTACCTCACAAATCTCTAACCTACCCAGTCACACAACATGACTCATACCCACACCTGTAGTCTCTTTACCACCAATACCTTCGATACCTTCAGCCATTGCTTCACTACCTACTACACTTCAGTCATTATCCTCACACCCCAAGCATGACCCGCATCATCTACCTTCATAGCACCCCCATTATCCCCATGGGTAACTCACCCCTCTTCCTCCATCTCTTTTCCTCTATAGACCTCATACGCCCACATCACCTTTACCCAAGAAGGTGCACCCCAAAAACAAAACCCCACTACCCCATAACAAAGTAGTCAAAACAAAACCACACCCACCTACCCATCCATCTACTATACCCCTACCCAAATGAACCCGACCGATACCTCAAACCACACGGAGCCTAAACCCATAGCTCGACCTATTCCTACTCTTCCAAAAATAATTCCCTAGACAACCAACCACACCTACACCCAAACCCACATTTACTTCCCATTGTGATCCACTAGCAGGGTCTTATGCCAAAATTTTAACCAACCTCCTCGAGACTTATGTTATCACATTACCACCACTCGACCTTATGACCCCCTCAAACCCAAGCCAAAAGGGTTTGATGATACTAAAATTTGTGCATACCATCGTGTGCTAGGGCATGATGTGGAGAACTGTAAGGCCTTGAAAACCATCCTTATCCAATTGTGTCCACTGAAACCAACTTTGATGATGATGACCTTCTTGATGAGGACCCTACTTCACCTACACCCATTCCCACACTACCCACTCAACAACCACAACCTCCACCCTCACAACTCCTAGAACCACACACAAAATTTGAAATTAACATGGTTCACATTAGAGAACTTGCCACACCACCACCCAAATGTCACTGCGCCCAACTGACCTCACAGGTTTTTCTCCTCCCATAGGTTTTTTCCCTTCATGTCATTATACCACTTACCCTACACCCTCTCCATTTGAAAATTCCCTCAAATCAACATGGTACACATTACTACATGTGCGCAGAAGGGTAAAGAAAAGGTAGCTGACCCACCAACCAATCCTATACCCAACATACCATCTGCACCCATACCTAAGATAACTATCATGGCCCCACATACCCCATTTCTAATGGTGTCACACATCACACCATGCTCAAACAATTACACCAATCTCCACTCAAAATGTCCTTATATGACCTCATCCAAACCTCAGAATCCCATCGTCAAGCCCTCATGGAGGTTCTTCAATCTATATCGGTTTTTTACCCAATGACCCTACACCCGTAGCCTCCATTATCACACCCCATCATGTAGCTTCCTCACCAAATTACCACCTTCATCTTCACCTCACCTTGTTCACCAAGTGGCCTCCCTTAGCTTCTCAGAGGAGGAGATCGTGCCATACCAAAATGAGGACCTGACCAACCCTCTCTTCATCTCTATCCACATTGATGACATATGGGTACGCCATGTGATGATTGATGGAGGCACTAGCATTAACATCATTTCATCCCATGCATTTTCTCAAATGTGCATACCTGACAATTACATGCACAAACATCCGGTCATGTTGTGTTCATTCAATGATGCTATCACCTCCACACTAGGCACTATCATCCTTCATGTTTGTGTGGGCCCCCGCACTATTCTAGAATTGTTTTATGTTTTGGAGGGGGAATTCCAATATAACTTGTTGCTTGGTAGACCCTGGATCCATGTCATGGGTTGTGTTCCTTCCACTTTGCATCGTTTGTGTAAATTTTGAACATGAAGGACACACTTATACCATTCAGCTGACCCATCACCTTTCAAAACATGCAACATGCTTTACCGACCCAATGATGTACTCATACCGGTCAAGCCATCTACTTCGCAACCAATACCACTTCACCTACACCTACACCCACACCTACCAGTACACCGCTTACTTTCACCACACATACCTCCTCCATGCCTACCACTACTATAACCTCCATGGCTGACCCATTAGCTTCCCAATCCATTAACACCACCTCCGCATCGACCTCCGACACATCATCCATACCAGCTACCCACATACCAACCACTGATCCCTTGGAAGGTGTTTTTCAATGCCTCACTGGGGGAGTACCGCCTATATAGTGTCAACACCTTCCTTACTCCACATGAGTATGGAAGCCTTCACCAACACCCTCGCTATGATCACCGTATAGGAGAATGCCTCCTTTATGGTCCTCCTCATCTTCATACTAGTCTCACCTATGGGGGACTTGATACTACTACCTACACACCTGAACCACCATCACAACCCCACCCATTTTCCACTGACTTCCAATCACTTACCAATCACCATTTCACCCACACCTTCCTACACCATTGTGCGTGGAAGGGTTTTGGTTTTGGCTTTCTATGAGCAAGGTCACCATACCATTATTCCATGTACCACCCACAAACATAATGACCGTAGTGGTATCGGCTTCCCAAACCTCCTACCAAATAGGCCCACATTGAACTCATGAAAGACCCTAGCCCTTCTCCACCTTCATCACCACCCTCACCGACGGAGTTCGATGGATCCTAAATCTATCCCTCCTAACTTTTTTTTTCATAAACACCATTTCCTTGGGGCCTCTGACTTATCAACACGAAGGCGAGGCCCCTTCCACTCTTCCATTCCTGTATCCTGAGATGATCGACGATGACACACCGACCATTAACGTCATTCAATGTTAGGATGATGAATCCATACTCACCTACCTTGGTGTAGAAGACTCATATATTCATCGGTCGTTACCCTCTGAGATGCAAACCATGTTGAATGAATCGACTATTGAGATCAACATTCATACTCAGGATGACCCGCACATCCTAAAGATCGGACAATCTTTAGATGTTGTTGAACAGGAAGCCATCACTTCTTTTCTCGAGAGCATAACCATGCTTTCGCTTGGTCTTACGCAGACATGCCTGGTATTGACCCCACCATAGTGGTCCACAATATCGTAACCATTCCCGATGCCAAACCTATCAAACAAAAGCTGAGGAAAATGCACCCCCTCGCATTCTCTTCTCGTCAAAGAAGAACTTCAACATCTTCTTTCCATTTCCTTCATCTTACCCATTGATTATCCTCATTGGATTTCTAACATTGTCCCTATCACTAAAGCAATAGGGGGACTCCACATTTGTATGGACTTCGTGACCTCAACCTCACCTACCCGAAAGATGACTTTCCCTTGCCCGGTATTGATCAACTTGTGGACCTTACCGTGGGTCATGAGATGCTCTCACTCATGGATGGTTTCTCGGGTTATAACCAAATTTTTCTTGCCCCAGAAGATCAGCACAAGACCGCATTCATTACCCCTTGGGGGACCTTCTGCTATCGAGTCATGCCTTTTGGCCTTAAAAAAACTGGTGCTACATATCAGCATGTTATGACTTACATCTTCCATGATATCATGCATCATATTGGAAGATTACGTGGATGATCTCTTGGCTAAATCTAAATGCCGCGCCGAGCACCTCATTGTCCTCAAAACCATCTTTGACCACCTCATTAAATATTGTCCACCTTCAACCTAAAAAGTGTGTCTTCGTGGTTCTCTCAGGAAAGCTCCTAGGATTTATCATTTCCTTACGTGGTATAGAAGTTGACCCAACTAAAGTCAAGGCCATTCTAGAAATGCCTCCACCCACTAACCTTAAACAACTCCGTAGCCTGTAAGGTAAATTGTAGTCCATTCACCGATTTATTTCCCAACTCTCGACCGGTGTCAACCATTTCATCATCTGCTTAGGAAGGATGTCTCTTTCAAATGGGATGTTGACTATCACAAAGCTTTTGAGGCCCTAAAACAATACCTTCTCCAACCACCCATACTCATTCCACCTAAAGATGATCAACCCTTTTACCTATACATATCAGCTACCGATCATTCCTTGGGAGCCATGCTCGCTCATCGTGATGAACAACATAGGGAGAAGGTGGTTTATTATATAAGCCATACCCTTTTGGACTATGAAACCCGATACACTCACCCTGAAAAACTTTGCTTAGCCTTAGTTTTTTGTTGCCACCAAACTCCGCCATTACCTACTCAACCACAAAACCTATGTTGTGACCAACACCGACCCTTTACACATCATGTATGCTAAACCTTATCAAAATCAGTGCACCGCATGATGGCTTATGCTTTTAGCTGATCTTGACCTTGAATTCATTCACCAAAAGTCCATTAAGGGCCAAGCTATCACCGACGACCAACTGGCTGACGCACCTATTGCTAGGGACCAACCCTCAAACTTTGATTTCCCTGATGAATCCATTACTAACCTCTCTTTGGATGATGACCCTTACCAAATGACCTTATTCTTCGATGGTTCCAAATGTCAGCATGGGGGTGGTGTAGGCATTATCCTCATTCCTCTTGATGGTGAACCCATGCCCTTATCATTTAAACTTGACTTTGAATGCACCAACAATATCGCCGAATACGAAGCTGCTCGTATTGGGTCTCATGACTACCTATGCCTTAGACGTTAAGTCCATTAATATCTTTGGTGATTCTCAACTGGTAGTAAACCAAGTCAATGGTGTTTATCAGTGTCATAATGAAATACTTCAAGAATACAAATGTTACGTTGGCATCATGTTGACTACCTTTGACCGCTATAAAATTCAAACCATCCGCGATCCACCAATAAATTTATGGATACCATGGCCTGCCTCGCTTCTCAAATACCCACTTCACCTGACGATTCAGACATCTTTGTTACCATAAAATGCATACCGAGACCTTCTTATAAATCTTGTTGTATTAACCTCATCCAAACTACCTCACTAAACACACAAGATCTTTGGTATAAGTAGCTTGCATGGACTACCTTTCCCTTTCTATATTGCCTCCTGATCTCACACGTAATGGACAACGTGCCTTTCTCAAAAAGGCCTCTCATTATGTCATCATGGGTGGCCTTCTCTATAAATGAGGCTTTGATGGTATTCTCTTACGATGCCTCACCAGCTCTAAAATCCCCTATACCATTAAAGAAGTTCATGATGGCATATGTGGAGGTCACTTTAGTGGCCTTGCTTGTTGCTAAGCGTATTCTTCACCTAGGCTATTATTGGCTGACCCTTAATCATGATTGTTGTGACTATGTCAAAATGTTGCATGAAATGTCAACAACATTCCAACCTTCATCATACACCCAGTCATGCCTTATAGGTCGCTCGTGACCTTTGGCCCTTCTCTCAATGGGGTTTGGATCTTGTCGGAGAAATCAATCCTCATTCTTCCCAATGCCATCAATGGATCATAACCGCTACCGAATACTACACAAAATGGGTAGAAGCCATACCACTCATCTCCATGAAAGTTGAGAAAATATGTGAGTTCATTAACCATCACATCATTTGTCACTTTGGTGTCCCTCATCACCTCATCACTGACAATGGAAAACAATTCAAAAACAAAACACTGCAAAAACTTTCATGATGCCTTCGGCATTCAACTTAGTTTCTCCTCACCTTATTACCCACAAACCAATGGCCAAGCTGAATCCACTAACAAAACCCTCAATAAAATTCTCATGAAAGTGGTTGTTGATGATCTTTGGGAAGGATTGGCATATGCACATTCCTTTGCTCTATGGGCATACCGCACTAGTATTCACACTCCACATGGCTACACCCTTTTCTCGGTCTATGGTAGAGGTTGTTTACCTCTGAAGTCCAGATCCCCTCACTTCACATTTCTCTCCATGACATGCTTACTGATGATGAATTTTGTTAGGACCGCTTAGCACAACTAGAGTTATTAGATGAACGTCGTCTTAATGCTCTAGATCACCTTCAAGTTTATCAACAACGTATCAAACGTGCTTATGACAAACGTGTTCATGAATGAACCTTCCAAGTTGGTGACCTTGTTTTGAAAGAAAATCAACACGTAACCAAAGCAGAGAAAAGAAAATGGGGAAAATTTTCTCCTAATTGGCTTGGACCATACATCGTAACTCATACCTATGGATCAGGTGCCTATTTGTCCTCGCTTGAGGGTAAACCCAAACCTGAGCCCCTTAATGCATTACATCTTGACCATTCTACTGTTGACCTCTAGTCCTACATCACTATTTATCTAGTTCATGCTCATCCCTTGAGTGCCATTTACCTTTTCCACACCTCATCTCCAATGACTAAACAAGGATCATGTGATTACCCGTCACCCTTTTTCCTTTTCTTAAATATGTGCACCATGGCTCTGCACATGGCATGATTCTCATGGATACTTTTCATCTTCTTTTAGATGAGATCCCATGGTCATTCACCCTTTCCTTCTCAACAAGAACCAAATGCTTTGTTATAGTCTCATCCATGACTTAAAAGCCAAAAAAAAAAAAAAAAAAAGATGAATCCCTCAGAAGGACATCTTCCAAAATAAGGGATCAACTCCTTGAGTCAAACTTCCAATATAAAAGATGAATCCCTCAAAAGGACATCTTCCACCCTCAATTGTCACTATAAGTAGACTGCCCTCGAAGGACAACTATAAAAAGCTCACAACTCTCTACATAGTTTTTCCAAAAAGAAGACTATTGTTTCTCAAAAATCAAAATTCAGAAGCTTCCCGCATCGATCAACTTCACGAAGACCTCAAGGAGACATATATTCATCCCATATAGACTTCCCACATCGATCAGTCTATCTATCTCAAAAAAAAAAAAAAAAAAAAAAAAAAAAATAATTTTTTTCATCATGGACTTGCCTATTGTGATCTTGGCTCTATTGCCCAAGGCATTCTACTTCCCATTTTATGACCCAATTACTTGCACCTCTCTACCCATTGTCTTTTCACTTCATACCTCAAGGGACCTGCTGAACCTATGACATTTGGTGATCATGTGACTCTTCGTCACTCTTAGAATTATCAATCATGTAATGTCTTTAGGGTCTTACGTTCATTAGCCTATCTATAGATGTGTTTCATATGTTTTGATCCTTGCCAATTGGGTGGCTTTCTTGCCCCCTCTTATCTTTTCTCTTCTTCATTACCTTTTGATCTTCTTATACAAGACTTAGTCCTCGACGCTTACCTTTTGGGGTCATCCTCCCCTTTCACCATAGTCACCCTCACCTGCAACATTTTTTTTTACTATCATCTACCCCCACTTATTAAACCCAAACCCACAACATGACCACAAACCTACCAACTCATTTTCATCTTCTTCCCTAGCTTATGGGAGAACTACATCGGTCTGAGGTCCCTTTTCACCGGGACTATGTAGGTAGCACTTCCAAGGCATGGGGCCCTGGAAGGTTAGCTCGACCACTCTTTACCCTAACCATTTTCCTCACCCTTACTTGATTTCCTATTCATCTCAAAAACCTCGACATTTAAACCATATACCACATAACTTTTACCACTTATATTATTTCACATTTTCATACATAACCAACATTTTTCACATTTTACACTATCTCATGCATTTATATTACCATTTGTTACCAAAATACCAAAATGAACATCCATGCCTAAACCAACTGACTGACTCTAATCCATGATCCCTAAACCAAAACTCAATCCATGCCTAAAACTTGACTCCATCCATGCCTAAACTAACCTGACTCAATCCATGCCTAAACCAAACAATCCATGCCTAAATCAACTAACTCGATCCATGCCTAAACCGAAACCTAAACTCGATCCATGCCTAAACCAACCGACTCAATCCATGCCTAAACCGACCGACTCAATCCATGCCTAAACCAACTGACTCAATCCATGCTATGACTGATCTCGATCCCTATGACTGACTCTATCATGCCTAGCTCATCTATTTTCCATCCATATCATAAGTAAAGTAAAAAACTCATACACATCACAACAACATCACCGAATATCATCTATATCTCTCTCATATATACATGTGTGTATCAATACAATGTACACCATATATCACATAAATGTGTATCTCAATAAACATCATGTCTCATCATGGCTATCATCTCAAAATCAACACATGCTCCAATATCCAATCTCTAAAATAATCTCATGGCCATCAATATCCCCACCCAAATAAAAAAATGTCACTCTTCAGTTTCTGCATGGTATCATGTACCCAATCTAAATATCATCCTCTCATCTCATACCATCAAAAATCTTCCCCACATCCCACCCATACATATATATATCTACATTTCCTCATCTACACAACTATCAGACCCTATCTCTAGAACCTCTCATCCATATACTGATCCCCTCATCCTCCACCATCACCTCTCCTCCACCACTGGCACCTCGACACCTGCCACCATCCTCAATCTGCCACCTCACCCTCATCTGTCCTCACTCTCTCACCCACTCATCGTGCCACTCTCACCCCACCTCTCACTCACCATCACTCTATGTGGCTCACCACCCAAACTTTCTTTTACTCTCTATTCTTCTTTTTATCTTCTTGTCCTTTTCTCCTTTTTCCAAATGCACAACTGACTTTTCAAATGTGGGTTTTCCACTTTTTATACCCTACCCGACCCGACCGACATCGGTTAACCCTTGACCACTACTACGGTTCTTGCCCTACTACCTGACTACCACTACCGCTCCTACCCTACACCATCATCGGTTCATTATGACCGATGTCGAGTTACCCTGCATACTCATTACCCTCACATTTACCTCATTTTCCTTACCTCCCTTTTTTCTTTTCCCTCCATACACCTACCTGGACCACTTTACCTTCACCTCTGGCCCTCCACCTCTTCAACCTCCTCGTGCATCCACTGTTGATGCTTTATTATTTTACCCCTACCTCGGCCTTACCTGCCATGATCTCGATATTTGGACTGGACCATCGCTAGTGACCTTTGACCTCATGTGTTCGCTATACCTTGTGGCACTATTACCTGTGTTGTTGACCTAATGACCTTACCTAGCCTATTACCATGACCGTTTATCCTGACCCTACCTTTGGTGTACCAGAACATACCTAAACATTCCTGCACCTAACCTACGTTGTGTTTCCTGACCTTATCCTATACCTTGGATACCGGATTCACTTCACCCTTGTTTGGATAAACCTATCGACCTTAGACGATGTAGAGTTTTCCTGCTCTTCAACCCGGTAGTGTGTTGCAGTTTATATATGTGTGTGTGTTTGACTGCTACTACCTTTGACCCTGACCCATTACCTAGATTTCCCGAGTAGACCTTTCACCCTCTTCCCTACACCCATTTACCTTTTCCTCACATTTACCTTTTATCAAACCACTCACCGCTTCAACTTGTTGCTTCGTCAGTTCCTGGTTTGAGGGGGATCACCTTCACCCTCACATGGGGCAACCACACCTTATTTTTGTTAGCATCACTTACCAATACAAGCTATGCAACAAAAAGGGGCAAAATGTAGACACTAAAATTAGGTCACACTCCCCTTTGGTCCCTCGACAAATAAGCCCCCTTCATTACATTACCTAGCCATGGCCCCCTTCACCTCACTAATATTAATTTAATTAATTTAATTAAATTAATGCATTATCCTCACTATATTTATTATTTAAATATCTTATTTAAATAATATCTACACATATAGTTCACTTAGACACCTCACCAAGCTAACTCAACCTAAGACCTATTCTTAGCAAGTTACCATAACTAACTAAGACTTACCCAAACCCTAAAAATCAATGCCTACACTCCCTCTAACCACATTCCCGCATGCTCACAAGAAGCTCCCAGTCTAATCCATGGGATAATGACACAAGATCTAAGGAAATTAGGAGGATCTCCCTAAGTTTAGTAAACCTAGGAAATCCCACCTTGACCGACGTCGGTTACCCCTAACCATCACCGGTTAAGCCGGACCGCCATCGGTTACCCCTTTTAACTCCTAAACTACCTTATTCTCAAGGTTGGAAAACATTGGGAGAAAGTTGATGAGCAAGAATGAGATCTCAAAAGATAACGCATCTTCAGAGAGTCAATTCCAGCAAGAACTCACATCCAAAGAAGGAGATTGAACATCTTCTCCTACACAACCATCCCAACCACATTGGATCTATCTAAGCAAAAGAGGAGTGTGCATGCAGCCCATGCAGAAGATTTTCTTCAGTTGGTGATCACTTGCAGCCTTCAAACCCATCATCAGCACCTCCATCCTTCACACACAGACTTTCAGAAATGAAATCCAAGTAAGTATAACATCATACTTTCCTGGTTATTTCATCTCATCATTATTTTATCACCCATTGTTTATCTTGCTCCTTATTGACCATCTCCAACACTTTTCACCTCCATAGACCCATCAAAACCTTGCCAAAAACCTACTCCAATCACCCATTACCTCATCCCAACCAACCAAAATCCTTTGTGCAATCACAAAGAGGACCAAAACCCCATTCTGTGACATTCCCAGATCTCACAGTAACCGGTGCCGGTTATACCTAACCATGGTCGGTCACCCCTGACCAACGCGGTCTATGTGTTTTACCCACACAGCCTTAAACAGAGACCTATCCACTCCATTTTACCTCACCCTCACTCACTTGTGACCTACCCGAGACCTTTATCAAACCTGTAGAACCTAGAACCAACCATTTGACCTGTGGATTCTATTCTAGCTTAGCCTGTTAGATTAGATCTTTTTTCTTATTGTGTTTTAAGTGAGATACCTAAATCATTTTAAAATAACAATAGGATTTACTTTTTTACAACATTAATTTGTTTAAAATAGTGGACTGATAGCCATCTAGGAAGTATCATACTTCCGGATCTAGCTTACGCTAGGTAGTTCACTCGCCCGTCTTGTTTTTTTCATTATTTGTAGTTCCTCCTAGCCAAAAGGAAGCTCTCATGGTCATGACAAAGCTATGTTGGATTCTTGAAGTCATAAAGGCAAAGGTGCAACAACCCATCAACCATGACATTTGAATAAGTATTCCATTCCTCTTCCCATGGAGTTACTCCTGGTTTTTACACATACTTCACAATCAATTCAAAGAAACAATAATTTCCAAACACTATACCTTACAGAGATGATGTTGAAACCAATATGGTTAAGATAAAATGAATAATGTGGGTTTCATTGTATTAGGGGTCATAATACTGATAAATGTCTAAAGTTAAAACACTTCATACAAGATCTAATCGATAACGAGAGATGTAGAAATAAATTCCCAAGACTCAAAGAAATCTTCCAATCAAAACTTGGGAATTTACAAGGAACCTTTCCCTAAGCATAATAAAGGGGAGAAAATTCCAAATCAAGGTCAGTCTTCCCAGAACAAGAGTACCAACTATGTTTCCAAAACTAATAATCCTTTTGATTCTCTAATTGGTTGTGTTAACCCACCTATTGAACATATCAACACTATTAAGATTAAAGCGAGAGAGAGTGTGTCATGGAAACATGACACACTCACCTCGTTATCCCATAACCTCCTCTACCTACCCCTCAGGATAGTCATTATGATGTTTTAGAACAACTTGAGAAGACCACTGCTAATATTTTGATCTTAGACCTTCTAAAAATATCTAATGTTCACAAAGACATCCTTTGAAAAATGCTAGTCAAGAGTGTCAGTTGATAATGATTCTACATGCTTCAAGCCTTGGTTGCAAAGATTGCTCCTATAGAGAGCACATAACCTTTATCCAAAAAGATATTCCTAAAGAGGATCCTACATATAATCTACACTTACATATTGAAGTCATTCTAAATCATAAAAATATAAAAAGGGTTCTTATGGATGGAAGATCAGGTCTGAATATTTTTACTTTGAAACCGGTTCGACAATTGGGCCACATTTGAGCTGATCTAAAATCTAGGTCAATACTATCAAGGCATATGATAATGAGGAGCGGTAATTATCTGGTATGATTACCTTTCCTATGAACGTGGGGCCTACTACTCATGATACCAAGTTCCTTACAACATGCTCTTTGGTCATCCATAGATTCATGTCATGCAGTCGTCGTGCCTTCCACGTATCATCAATATATAAAATTGTACCATGAAGGATAGACTATTACCATTTAATAAAATCCTCAAACCTTTTCTCATTGCAGATCATTTTTAGGTTATTTTCCCACCACATTTAAATTTCCTTCTACAAAACTAGATGTTTGGGTTCAATCAAAGGCTCTCGCCTCACACATTGATTTGGATACATTGTGTTCTCATGATGAAGGTGATTCTACATCTGTATCTCCCTTTTCTACATAGGTGATGAATACCTTTCTAACTGGTTGCAGAGAGTATAACCTCCAATAGGCCCTCTTAATTTCAAATCTCCCCTATCACCCAGAGCGCATGGTAGAACTTGCTATAAGTATCAATGGTCCCAGGAACATTGTAACATCTATACTTTCACTTCTAGTTTCCTATTGGAAGATGAAAAGTTTCTTGACACCTCTATGATATCGTATCCTATTAATGAAATGATGTCATGTTATCAAGAACCCAAGTATGATATTCCCAATAAAATTATGTACGCCATGTGATATCAAGGATATGGCTATTACACCAACAAAAAGGTGTGTGAGAACCTCTTCCGAATCCCCATCATAAGGTTTGTAAGTATGGTATTGGTATCCAAACATATGGTTCCAATACATTAGAGGTCAAGGCCACCTCTTTTGGATGAGAAGATAGTTCATCCGATTATGAAAGTGAAACAAATTTCGGTGTAGTCTTTATAAAGACCTTGCCTCCACGAAATTATTTTCTAACATGGCTATCTTAACCATATCCCCTACCATTCCTGAGTTAAATATTGTCTATCCTTCCCTTGTCAACTAGGACTAACAAAAACATGTGCCAATTGATTTCTTTGAGAATGATGAAGTAATTGGTGAGTTTATGGGTCTCTGTGATGGCATTCTGTTGGTGACCATAAAAAGGGATTCTCCATTAATATTTACGCATGTGTGTACTTTGGGGAGGAGGATGAAATTCATGGTCAGCAAAATTTAAAAGAGAACAAGGGAAAGATATCATCAAAGAAGCCTTGTAAAAATAAAAATTCCAAGTCCTATAGTGAAAACCTCTTTGAGGCACTTACGAGAAAAACAAATGGAAAAATCATTGGACATAGAAAATGACCAATCTAAGGGTGAAAACATCATTGAAATGCCCTTAGATGAATATCTCAATCTCCCTAGGTCCTACATGTATGGAGGAAGAATCCAAATTTCTAGTGGAGGAGACCATAGACGTGAACATTAGAACAGAGGAACAACCTATAATGGTTAAGTTGGGAGCTTCACTTTTAGCACAAGAGAAGAAGACCTTTGTCATTCTTCTACATGAATTTTCAAATATATTTTCTTGGTCTTATGCATATATGTTAGTGTTAGATCCTCATTAGTAGTGCATAACCTAGTTGTGCATGAAGAAGAAAATCCAATCAAGTAAAAACTTATAAAGATACATCCTCATGTTTCTCTATTAGTAAAAGAAGAACTGGAAAAATTATTGGTGGTAGGCTTCATCAAGCCTATTGATTATTTAGAATGGATTTCTAATATAGTCCCTATAAAAATAAACCCATTAGTATCAAAATCTATACATATTTCAGAGACATTAATAAAGTGTGTCCTAAGGATGATTTTCCTCTTCCTAACATCGACATGATTGTTAATTCAATTGCTGGTTATGAAATGCTATCCTTAATGGATGGATTTTTGAGATATAATCAAATTAGAATGGCAAAGGAAGATCAAAACAAGACAAATTTTACAACCCCTTAGGGGACGTTATGTTATCAAGTCATGCCCTTTGGCCTCAAGCATGCAGACACAACCTATCAAAAGGATATGACTGTAATATTTCACGACATGATAAATGATATAATGGAATATTACATGGATGGCATCTTGGGAAAATCTAGGAATAGAGAGGACCATCCAATGATCATGCATCAAATATTTCAACGTCTTAGAGACTATAATGTTAGACTTAACTTGAAGAAATGTGTCTTTGGTGTGTTATCTAGAAATTTTTAGGTTTTATCATGTTAAGAAGAGGTATTAAGGTGGACCCTGAAAAGGTATCAACTATAACATAAATTCCTACTCCTAAGAACATTAAATAGTTATTAGTTTAAAGGGGAAGATCCATGCTATCATAATATTTATCTCCCAAATTGCATACAAGTGTCATTCATTCACACATATTCTTAAGAAAGATGTTGATTTTCATTGGGGTCGAACAACAACAAGAATATTCTTTTCTTAAAGAATATATATATATATAAACCCCCTATTCTAATGTCTCCTACTCTAGGAAAACCATTATTGTTGTACATTTCTGCCACTCAATTTGTAATTGACACACTTTTGGATTAGTATGATATAAATCAGAAAGAAAAATTCATCTATTACCTTAGTTGCACATTGATCACTTACGAGCTCAACTATCCACAAATTGAAAAGGCTTTCTTAGACGTCATTTTTGCTTTTCAAAAATTCATCATTATTTTCTAAATAATAAGACCACGCTCATCTCCAAAGTTGAACCACTAAAGTACTTATTATCTAAACCTGCACTTACAAGAAGGATGGCTAATTGGATCATCTTAATTAGTGAGTTTGATATCGAGTACGTCAATAAAAAATCATTCAAAGGGAAGGTATTGATGGATCAACAAGTTGAAGCCCCTTTTCCGGAACTAAACCATTGAGTCTGGAAATTCCAGATGCTTCTATGAGTTATCTTGATGAGTCCATTACATGGAAAATGTATTTTGATGGATCCTTTACTTTCCATGGTTTAGGAGCACAAGTTGTGCTCATCACTCCCGCAGGAGATCTAATTGTGAAAGCATCGAGGCTTGTTTTTCCATGTACAAACAATAAAACTAAATATGAAAATATTATTATAGGGTTGAAAATGGATATACGATGGGATATCATCAAACAATTAAATGATGAATATAAATTTAAGGATGAGAATTTCATTCCTTATAAGAAAATGGTTGATACTTTGAAGGAATTATTTGTACAGATCATGTTATGAAAAATACCTAGGGGACAAAATCATGTAGTGGATGCTATGACTACAGTGGGATCTTTACTATGCATCCCACCAGGAAATAATGACATGCCTTTCTTTGTGGAGCATTTAATGACACCACCATATGACATGCGAGTCTTGTTTGGTATGTGAAGTTGTTGGTCCCTTATCCCCCTAGTATAATGACATTTATAATTACCTTCATGATGGAACCTTCCCTATTGACATTACTCGATCTGAAAAATGAAACCTTATCTAGCACATATCTCGTTACACCCTACTTGGGGGCACATTCTATCACAAATTCTATGACAAGAATCTATTACGCTTCCTTGATTAAGAAGAATATATTCTAGCGGTCAAGGAGGTGCACAAAGGCATCTATGGGGCCCATACAAGTAACATGTTCTAGCTAAAAATATATTGAGAGTAGGATACTATTGTCCTATCATGGAAACTAATTGTTTCTAGTATGTAAAGTAATGATTGTTATGAAGAAATATGACAACTTGATACATTCCCGACACAATCATTACAACCTATTACCACACCATGGCCCTTTTCAAAGTGGGGACTCAATCTCATTGATAAGATTACCTATCATCATCGATAACCACATGTTCATCATTATTACCATCGAGTACTTCATGAAGTGGGTAGAGGCTATTCCTCTTACCTATGTCACTAGTGTGCATATATCCAAGTTTATAATGAACCATATCATTTGTTGATACGACATTCCCACATTTTGCCATTGTAGCTGAAAATGGTAAGTCTTTTAAGAACAAAACCATGAAGGCGTTATGTCAACACTTTCAAATCTGACTCAAGTGGTCAAATCCCTATTACCCTCAAGGTAATGGATAGGTTGAAGCCTTAAAAAGACTCTTGTTCATATCATGGAAAATATGGCTAATAAAACTGGTCATAATTGGCATTTACATATACATCCAACCCTCTAGGCTTATAGAACATCTATCTTCACCCCTACTAGTGCTACTCCATATTCCCTAGTTTTGGAATAGAATGCATCTTACCCCTTGAGATTGAGATCCCCTCTTTGTGCATATATTTGCAAGACTATTTAAATAAAGAGGAAGATTATAATTTTTTAGAATTGCATAACTAGAGCTATTGGATTAGAAATTCCTTCACACACTCGATCACCTAAAAGTGTATCATAATCAAGTATGCTTTGAGAATATAAAAAAATCATACCTCACTAGTTCGAGGTAGGATACCTTGTCTTAAAATAAAATTAGTTTAATACCACCAAGGATCGTGAAAAGAAGGGAAAGTTTGAGCCTAGTTGGGTAGAACCATATGTTGTATTTTCTTGGTGTTAGAGGTTAAGTAAATGCTTGAATTTTTGGATCATATTCCTTAGGGTGATTATAGGAATCTATAAGAATTTAATGAACCTCTAAGAAATTCTTGAGGTATAAACCTAAATTTTACACTTTAGGCCTTATAGCCCTATAAGCTAATTTAGGGTGTGAGAAAAGGATTAAGTGAAGTGTTAGTTTCGAATGTTGTAAGGCATAAAATAAGATATAAGGATTTTTCTAAAACTATAAGAGGTTTTCATTAAAGAACCTTTCATCAAGTTTTGATAAAGTTATCTATATAAAGGTGATTTTTGCGAGTCAAAGAGCCTAATAAGGCCTAATTGAGACTGGATTAGAGGTGAACTGGGTAAATCTTCCAAATAATTTATCTACAAGATTTTACCACCAAGTATAAATTACAAATGAGTGTTTGAATATGTGTATATCAAATCTTGTTATTGTTATCCAAAATAAGCCCCTTGCTTATTTTTGGCTAACTTTATTTCATTTCTTCCTTCCTTGTGCCTCAGTTGATTTTTTCCACTTTTCAGCACTCAAAATTATCTGGAAATGGCTTCATCAGATAGAGAATTTCCTCACCTTTCTAGAAAGGTAAATTTTTCCTTCTAACTCCTTGTATTTTGCAAGTTATGGCTCGACAAAGTTTTTGAGGGAAATTTTCCCTGGGAAGGCCTGCAACCAATAGAAACGTGCCACGTGGTGGTGGAATGGCGGGTCGGTAGAGGTGAGTTAGAAAAATTTCCAAAGGGCTCGGTGGGGGTGCAAATAAAAATTTTGGCCCGACGCCCCATGAACCAATAGGAGGCCACCACGTGTCCATAAGGGCCGGCAGGAGTTGGAGGGGCAGAGTGATTTTGGCTTTTCGCCAAAATAGTCAAAGGGCACAAAGAAAAATCTTGGCCCAAAGGCCCATAGTGAATGAGGAGGCACCATGTGGCTTTGGAGGTTGGACCGATGGGGGTGGAGTTAAAATTTTTCTAAAGAATGGCACAACAAATTTTTTTATTTAAACCCCGTGCAATAAAAATGTACCACGTGTCCTGTTCTCATCGGAGGTCGGGGGTGCGGGGGGAGTTTGAAAATTTTGCCAAAGTGTTGTAAATGGCGCAAAAAATAAAAATTTTTCCTATGGGCCCGTGGAGAAAAGATTTTTTTCAGGCCTACGTTGAATCAAAGGATGACACGTGTCATAGAGCGGTGGGGGCACATAGGGATTTTGTAAAATTTTCCAAAATTCAAAAAGCATAAAAAGGCCATTTGAACATGCAAACCAATAAGGATGTGCCACGTGGTAGTGGAATGGTGGAGGGAAGATTTTTTGGGGAATTTTTCCCAAAATCCAAAAGGGGAAAATTTTGGGTTTTGGCCATTGACCCGATTTTTGCCCCTTTTGCCCTAAATATTCAGAGAGGGCATATCTTTCGATCAAGAGCTCAGTTTTTCTCAATTTTGGTGTCATTGGAAAGATATTGAAGTCCTCTACACGATGGAATCTTCAATTTTGTTTTTGGTGGATTTTAGAGAGAGAAAAATAAGAAAACGCCTTTAGCATGGGGAAAAGAGCATAACCGACATTCAACCACCATTTTTAATGCAAGTATGGCTTCCATTATTCTCCAACATGGTCAAAAATATTGGGAATGAAATTTTAAGGGTACCCATGTTGTTTTATGGATTTGGTCTATGGTTGAATCATTCCTTTCATTTTCTCGTGTTTCTCCTTCTTGGCTCGGACTTTCATTGTTAAAAGCCATTTTTGGGATCATTTGTAAATGGTTAGACATTTTTATGATCTGCGGGATCCCTCCTTCACCCTAGCAAGTGGATTTCTGGAATATAAAACCTTTTTAGGATTGCAACATGTTTTCTACCTCCTTGTTATTGTAATGCACCTTTGTATTTAAAAATGGGAATGAAAATGCAAGCTCTATGAATGAGTTTTCAATCCTCTCTTGTGTTGTTTGCTTCATTCTGATCCTTCATTACATTTTAGTAGTTTGTGCATGATTTTTGTTGCATTTTTATAATCTGTGTCAATCTGCAAAGATAGATGTTCACCACTCCTTTGGTGTATCACCTTGTTAGTTTAGTTTTATCTTCTTTTCCTCTTTTATCCTTGTCTCCTTGGTAGAAATTAGAGTAGGATTTTGAGATTAAACCTTGCAAATTTCATCCATACATATGATCAAAGGAGTAGAGGAACCAACCTTTAACTGGAGAGTCTTTTCCATTTTTTCAAGTCCCACACTTGGGAAAAGATTCCATGTTGTGTAATCACACCTGGATGCCCATTATCAAACTAGAAATTTGAGAAAACATCCGGGAGTGCTGCGAATTTTCACTAATAGTTTTGACACACCCGGTGGGACCTTATAGGTCTTTATATTTATTATAACAAAGTTGATGTGCATTTTTGTAAGTTTCTTGCTTAAAAAGAGCCCCGATTTACATATCTCGCGACTCCAAAGAGATAAAATCAACTGGTTTTAGTAGTCCAAGTTTGAAGATTCATGAGAAAGATCCAAACAAGTCAAAGGCCGAGAAGAGGGATTGTCGAGTATCTACATTTATCCCTAGGAAGAGAGAGAGGGAAGAAGAATTCAAAGGTCTCCATCTCCACCAAACATAACTCTCTATCAACTCCTCCACCTGGTAGACCTTTCACCTAATCAACAAGGGTTCTCAGGCCAATCAGAATGACACAACACAACCCTTATGTCAACTTCATTGGCAGCATCCCACTTTCTCTCAATGCAAGAAATCTAGTTCCAGTTGTAGCATTGAAGAACATTCCATACTTTACTGGGGAAAATCAGACCACTCGTGGTGATCATGTCAAAGACATTGCTAATGTTTGTGCAATCCATGAGATTGTTGAGCTGCAAAATGATGTCAAATTATTGGCATCTTCATTCAAAGGGAAATCCTTGTAATGGTTTAGGAGCCTTGGGGTAGGCTCTATCCAAAATTGGAACCAGTTGTGCATAGCTCTCCATGAGCAGTTTGGAGAAAAGGAGATGATTTGTCTCCTTTGGAACAATTGATAACTATCAAGAGAGCTCCCAATGAGCAACTGATAGACTTCAATTTCAGATTTCAAAGGACCTAGGATAGAATTCTAGTGACATGATAAGGCCAATAGTTGAAGGTGCTTTCTTATACTATTTCAAAGCTTTAAATTCGATATTTCTATGTTAATCCAATCTATGAGAGGTGTAAATATACTTTGCAGCTTATATCATTGCTATTAGGGCTGAGAATTGTTTGATCCAAGATGGTAAATTGGCTCCTAGGCCTCCCATGCCCTTATACCCAAACTTGGAAAGCCCAAGCACTAGTTAAGAACCTACTTTGGCTCCTATTCCCACTCCTAGAAATCAGAGTTCAAATGAAACTTCTACTTCATCCTCTAGTGCCTCAAATGAACTTCAAGAAGTCATGAAACAATTACAAAATTTAGGAAATGATATGGTTACACTCAAAAGGTAGCAAGCCCAAAGTTTTATACCTTCTTATCGGTCTCAAACTCAGCCTAATAGGCAACCATATCAGCCTAATAGGCCACCCAATCTAGCTGCAAATCAAAATCAAGTAAGGCCTCCTGCCAATAAACCATTTAGCCCTATAACCCCAATGCCGCATCTACCTCTAAAGCCTTAGTGCTAGTGCAAAATAATATAGCTCAAGCGTATGATTGGTATTTCACATGCAATGAACCTCACAACAGTCTATGTGCTTCAATGGTGCTTTGAACCAAGATTTGATGGTGACAACAACTAGTGTAGAGAGTGAGGTGAGTCAAGAAACAAACTAACAACAAGGAAAATCTTAGTAAAATACAACTCCAAATGAGACTACACTTGTGAATTGGTAGGTGAAGATTTCGTGGTATGAATCAAACAATTTATCGTAATGTAGTAGCTAACACATGGTCAAAGAAGAGGAATATTGGTGAAGGGAAGTCATTACTTCTAGGTGATCCACAACCTTCCATCACTCCACAAAGTGTTGGAAAGCAAAATACAATTCCAAATGTGCAAGGACAGCCCAATCCACCCTCTAGACCAGCCCAAATGCCATTGTTGCAGCCCATGTGTACAAGAAAAGAATGTGCAAAGGCTAAGTGGAGTAAAGAGATGTTTCATTCCCATTTATCATCCTTGAACAAATGAAGAAGACAAATGTGAATATATCTATGTGGGAATCACTATCCATCCTGTGCCAAAGGGATCTACTACAAGTGTCATGAAGAATTGGTCAACTTCAAATCAGAAGCTCATATGCAAGAGAAGGTACTCACAAATGTTGCTCAACCCGAGGGGAAACTTGGAGGACAACAAGGTAAATTTTGAAGCCCCCTCCATTCTATGTTTCATTGATCATTGGGGATAGACTAGTACAATTGTATGATTAATTGCAGGGGCAAGTAGTTCTACGATGCCCAAGAAAATAGCTGATCAAATGGGCCTCCATTATGAAGTCATATCCAAAAGGGTGGTGCAATTGGATGGGACATCAAGAATAACAAAAATTGGGGTAATTAAATATTTGAGCCTCACCTTGCATGCATGCCCCAATGTAATCTGTTTTGCAAGATGTCTCGGTGATAGATTTACCACCACTTTTTGCCCTATGTTTGTCAAGGGATTTCACAACTAGAATTAGAGGTTATTTGTCTGCTGATTAGTCACACATGTTGTTTCAAACCAGATATGGAACTAAGGCCACAATCAGGTCTGAACCTATTGCAAACTTTCACATTAAGCCTCATACTCCAAGCCCAATCAATGCCAACTATTCAACATTTGATCAAGAGGATTATCCAAGCACATATGAAGCTGACACCAAATTTGGAAGCATCCCAGATTTGAATCTTGATGAATGGGCAAGCAAGATACATGCTTTTGATCCCTACAAGGAAATAGAAGAATCTGAACTAGGAGTTTATTGCATGCATGAAGAAAATCAGCCCATTCCTAGCATCACCAAGCCAGACCATAAAGATAACAATGAGGTATGGTAGTTGTTCTTTGATGGATCAAGAAGTAGACAAGGTACATGGGGAGTTATGCTTGTTTCACCTCAAGGCATTAAGTATTATTCAACTTTTAGATTTCAGTTTGCATGTTCTAAGAACACTGCTGAATATGAAGCTTTGATACAAGGATTGCATTGGTCAAGAAAGAGAGGTATCAAAAACTTACAAGTCTTTGGTGACAATGAGCTGATTGTTAATCAAGTTAAAGGACAACATGCTGCCAAAAATGACCTGCTCAAGTGTTATAAGAATAGGGTGTGGGACCTCATTGAGGATTTTGAAGGCTTTGGCATCAACTCCATCCCTAGGAAAGAAAACCAAGCTGTTGATAGGCTTGTAGTAGTTGGAGCAGCCTTTGATGTTGTGGAGAGTATCAAGGAAGATAAAGTGCAGCCAAACATTCATGTGATTGTAAGGCCATCAGTGCCAGAAAATAATGTAAGTTGTAAAGTGTTTGAAAGTGACCAACAAATAATCAATTTCTTGTAAGAGGAAGTGAGTTCTCACCAAAAATCGGAGAAGTTAGAACAACAATATGGTGATCAAGTGGTACAGTTGAGAACCAACAAACTGCCAAAAGGACTTTTCACTTTGGAGTCCATATTTAATCCTAATGATCAATTCAAAAATGAGAAAGTAAATATCCAAGTCAAGGGAGAAGATTTAGTGCCCATTTCAGTGGGAGAAGGCAAATCACTTCAAATTGGTAAAGTGGCAACTAAGCAAGAAAGGTACGAGTTCATGTAACTTTCCCAAGAGTTCCTAGATATATTTTCTTGGGAGCTATGAAGACTTGATATGTTTCAATCCCAAGCTAGCTCAACACACCATTGAATTAGATCCAAGTGCTAAACCCATCGAGACAAAAACACAGATGGTCAATCCACACATGGAGCCTCTCATGAAGAAGGAATTGAATAAGTTAATTGAGGCAAGTATCATATTTCCTATCAAGAATTCAAGATGGGTTGCAAAATTGGTTCCAGTTAGAAAGAAGAGTGGAGAAATTAGATTGTGTGTAGACTTTAGAGATTTGAATAGAGCATCCCTCAAGGATCATTATCCACTTCCTTCTATGGAGCAAATTTTACAAGTTGTTGCTGGCTCGAGAGGTTTTTGTTGCTAGATGGTTATTCAGGGTATAATCAGATCATGGTAAAAGATGATGATCAGTTCAAAACAACCTTCACCACAAAATGGGGAACCTATGCATATAGGAAAATGCCATTTGGGTTGTCTAACACTGGAGCTACCTTCCAAAGGGCAATGTATATGGTGTTCAAGGGATTGATCAACAAAATAGTGCTGATATACCTAGATGATATTATTGTATTTTCTAAAAGTGCAGTAGATCATCTCTTTCATTTGAGACAAGTGTTCCAAAGATGTAGAAGATTTGGGGTATCCTTGAATCCCAAAAATGTATTTTCCTAGCTCATGAAGGAAAGCTCCTAGGCCACATTGTTTCTAAAGAGGGATTAACAATTGATCTAGAGAGGGTTGAAGCAATAAAATCACTGCCATTACCAAGTCACAAGAAGGCCCTTCAAATTTTCTTGGGAAGAATCAATTTTGTTCGAAGGTTTGTTCCATACTTTTTGCAGCCCTTGTCAAGCCAATAACTATGATGTTGAGGAAAAGTATGGCTTTCAAATGGACGAGTTGAAGGTAAGGCAAGTTTTGAGGCAATCAAAGAGGCTACCTCACAAGATCCAACTCTCATTAACCCATTTCTCTAAGGATTTTATCCTTTATGCATTTGGAGGTGATGGTACAATTTCTGCAATTTTAGTACAATAGAACAAAGAAAATGTAGAGCAGCCAATTGCTTTCTTTAGCCAAAGCTTGGAAGACTATGAGGTGAGGTATTCCTTCATTGAGAAGCATGTTCTTATAGTGATTAGTAGCTCGAAGAAATTTAAGCATCCGGTTTCAAACAACAAGGTTCAATTGCTGGTTTCTCATGTGGGAGTTAAGGACTTCCTCCTTAACAAAGATCTAAACGAAAAATGTGCAGGGTGGATTACTCGTGTCATGGAGTATGACATTGATATCAAAGTCACCAAGCTGGTCCGAGGAAAAGGATTGTGTGAGCAGCTAGTCTTGAGCACATCAATGGAAGCAAACAATGGGAAGGATGTTGTTTTGGCGTTGTAAGACAACCAAGAACAAAGAGGTTTTCAAGAAGAGAATGATGGTGTGATCACTCCTTGCTGGACTCAAGACATAGTACACTTCTTACAAACAATCCTATGCCCTCAGAGATGAACAAAACCAAGAGAAGACACTTCATATTGCAGCTGTCCCATATGCACTTGTTGATAGTGTCTTGTTCAAAAAGGATATCAATGGAGTCTTCTTTGAGATGCATTGGGACAAATCAAATTAAGAGGATGTTAGAAGAGTTCCATGATGGATTAGCTAGGGGTCATTTTCTCCAAGAGTGAAAACCCTCAAGATTATGAAGGATGGATATTATTGGCCCAAGGTGTTTAGTGATTGTTATGCATGGATCAAGAGATGTAAAAATTGTGCATTCTTCACAGGCAATGAAAGATTAGTAGCCCTTCCATTGCACCCAATTTCAGTTGACCAACCATTCATGCAATGGGGTTTGGACTTCATTGGAGTCATTAACCCAAACTCAAGCCAAGGACACAAGTGGATTCTAACATCAACAGACTACTTCACCAAATGGACTGAGGCGGTGGCACTCAAAGAGGCAAATGAATCTAGCATTCTAGACTTTTATGAGGGGATAATAACCAAATTTGGTATACACCGCCACTATAATATCGAGATAATGCTATGGCATTCATAGGATCAAAGGTAACTAAATGGGATTTGGGATTTGAGCACTTCATCAAATTATTACCCTCAAGGTAATGGCTAAGCCGAGTCTACCAACAATAACCTATTAAGGATCATTAAGAGGACTCTTGATGAAAATTAGAGGACTTGGCACACTAAACTTAAATCAGCCTTATGGGGTGATAGGATAACTCCTAAGAGATCCATAAGTAACTCTCCATTCAGACTTGTCTATGGAAGAGAGGAAATTTTTTACTATGTCACTTGAGTTGCCAACATAGAACTCATGAAGTAATTGGAATTATTTGAGTTTGGACCCGAGAAAGCATGTAGCCCAAACAATGGAGAAGGACAAAGCCTTGATCAAGAGAACCTTTGATAGGAAAGCTAAGGCTAGAACCTTCCAAGTTAGAGATTTAGTGTTGAAATGGGATGCAGACCGAGAAAAGCTAGGAAGGCATTCAAAGTTTGATGCCATTTGGAGTGGCCCCTACATGGTCACAAAATGTAAGAACAGAAATGCCTTCCAATTGTCTACATTAGATGGTGAAGAACTGCAGATTCTAGTTAATGGAATCCATCTAAAGCATTGCTACTAGAAGGGAAACTCCTCACCTTGTACATATTAGCTTATATTTTCATTCCTCCAAGTGCTTGTGCACATTGTTTTGTTATAGCTTAGTTTTACATTTCCCTAAGTGCTTTGGCACAAGCTTTGTTGTCCCAAGGATGCATCTTTGCAGCCATGTTCCGAGATCAATGTGATGTTCTACTCCCACAATTTTCTTTCTATAATTTTTCTAATGACTAGAGAGTACCAAATAGTTAAATTGATGACTTCATTTCCCAATGGATTTCTTTAGGCAGCTAGTCACTTCATCTAGCAGTAGATGACCCCTCCGAGTCACCAAAATTGTTATCCAAAATAAGCCCTTTGCTTATTTTTGGCTAACTTTATTTCATTCCTTCCTTCCTTGTGCCTCAATTGAATTTTTCCACTTTTTAGGCACTCAAAATTATCTGGAAATACCTTCATCGGATAGAGAATTTTTCACCTTTCTAGAAATGTAAATTTTTCCTTATAACTCCTTGTATTTTGCAAGTTATGGCTCAAGTGGAGTTTTTGGGAAATTTTCCAGGAAGGCCCATGCAACTAATAGAAACGTGCCACATGGTGGGGAATGAGTGAGTTGGTGGAGGTGAGTTAGAAAAATTTCCAAAGGGACTTAGCGGGCGCGTAAATAAAATTTTGGCCCGACGCCCGCGAACCAATAGGAGGCCGCCACGTGTCCATAAGGGTGGTGGGAGTTGGAGGGGCAGAGTGATTTTGGCTTTTCGCCAAAATAGTCAAAGGGTGCACAACGAATGAGGAGGTGCCAAGTGGTGTCGGAGGTCGGACCGGTGGGGCGAGTTAAATTTTTTCCAAAGAATGGCACAACAAATTTTTTTGATTTAAACCCTACGCCAATAAAAATGTGTCACATGTCCTATTCTCGTTGGAGGTTGGGGGCGCGGGGAGTTTGAATTTTTTTCCAAAGTGTTGCAAATGGTGCAAAAGAAAATTTGTTCCGTGGGCCTACAGAGAAAATAAATTTGTTTGGACCACGCCGAATTAAAGGATGACACGTGTCCTGCAGAGCAAAGCGGCGGGGCGCGAAGCGATTTTGGAAAATTTTCCAAAATTCAAAAAGGCGTAAAAAGGCCATTTGAACCCGCGGACAAATAAGGATGTGCCACGTGGTAGCGGAGTGGTAGAGGGTTGAGTTTTTGGGGAATTTTTCCCAAAATCCAAAAAAAGGGGAAACTTTTTGGGCCGGCCCGCGCTGACCCAATTTTGCCCTCTTTTGCCCTAAATATTCGAGGGGGCATATCTTTCGATCAAGAGCTCAGTTTTTCTCAATTTTGGTGTCATTGGAAAGCTATTGAAGTCCTCTACACGATGGAATTTTCAATTTTATTTTTGGTGGAGTTTAGTGAGAGAAAAATAAGAAAACACCTTTGGCATGGGGAAAAGAGCAGAACCGACATTCAACCACCATTTTTAATGCATTATGGCTTCCATTATTCTCCAACATGGTCAAAAATATTGGGGAATGAAATTTTAAGGGTACCCATGCTATTTTGATGGATTTGGTCAGTGGTTGAATCATTCCTTTCTTTCCCATGTTTCTCCTTCTTGGCTTAGATTTTCATTGTCAAAAGCCATTTTTGGGCTCATTTGTAAACGGTTAGACATTTTTATGATCTCGGGCTCCCTCCTTCACCATGGCAAGTGGATTTATGGAATATCAAATCTTTTTAGGACTCGCAACATGTTTTCTACCTCCTTGCTGTTATTGTAATGCTTTGTATTTAAAAATGGGAATGACAATGCAAGCTTTGTGAATGAGTTTTCAATCCTCTCTTGTGGTGTTTGCTTCATTCGATCCTTCATTACATTTTAGTAGTTTGTGCATGATTTTTGTTACATTTTTATAATCTGTGTTGATCTACAGAGATAGATGTTCACCACTCCTTTGGTGTATCACCTTGTTAGTTTAGTTTTATCTTCTTTTCCTCTTTTATCCTTGTCTCCTTGGTAGAAATTAGAGTAGGATTTTGAGATTAAACCTCTACAAATTTCATCCATACATCTGATCAGAGGAGTAGAGGAACCAACCTTTAATCTAGAGAGTATTTTCCATTTTGCAAGTCCCACACTTGGGGAAAAGATTCCATGTTGTGCAATCACATTGGATGCCTATTATCAAACTAGAAAATCGAGAAAACATCCGGGAAGTGCTTTATGAATTTGCACTAACAGATTATCCCTTTTTATCAAATTTTAACCTCAATTTTATTTCTAGGAAGGCATTCCAAGAGAAGAAGGCAGAAGAGTTGAGTAGTTTGAATAAGAACTCGATATGAAAGGATGAATTTTAGTTTATTTATTTGATGGATGAATTTGTGTTTATCGAGGACCATCAAATAGTGAATATTTAGCTCCAATTGATAAATTTAGATATTTTGATATATATTAGCCATCATTGTATGAGTGCATTATTAAGACAAAGGCTATTATACAAAGTGACAACAAATTACATATAGTGCTAAAGTGATTTGGGTATCATTGTGGTATCCCCGCATCATTTTGGTATCAAAGCATGATTTATGTCTATTGAAAAAAAAAAAAAAAAGTTTGTGTGAGTAAAAGTAAGAAGAAGACTAAAAAGAATATTAAGAAAATAAGGTAAAACATTATTCTTGAAAACATTAAGAGGAATTTGGTGGAAATAAGAAGCCCTACAACATTGAGCCTTGAAAAGTGAAGGAGGACAAAATAGAATCCCAAATAGAAAGTACTCATAATCGTTGTTTTGCATTTTTTGGAGTTTTGTACTAATAAGTTGCGGGCTCAATGAAGCCATTAGATAAGGAACAAAATACTAGGGTGAAAACTACCTAGGTGAGGACCTAAGAGGATCAAGATACCAAGGTGAAAAATACTTAGGTGAAGATCTTAGTGAAGGAACAATGGAGAGATTGAAAAATACATGGATAGTGAGATGAAGGTCTTAGTAAGAGGAAAATGCCACAAAAATGAAAGGGGATGTTAAGAAGAAGGAGATGGAATAGAGAAGGAGAAACCGAGATAAAGGATGGATTGAGAATTATAATTGAGATGCTATAAGAAGAGGGAAGAAAAAGTGGTGGTTGGAAGATGAAAAATAAATTCAAAGGGACTATATAGAAATTGATCTCAAGGAGAATAAGGCATAAATTAAAGAAGAGAGAAAAAACCAAGATATTTGTTAGAAATATATTGTGACATTATTAATAAATTGTAATATTATAAATAATGAGTTTATAGAACTCATATTAATAATATAGTTGAAATAGTTAGTATTATTATTTGGGTGAGTTCAGGAAATAACTCACATAGCTATTTTGGTGTGTGTGATAATAAATGGATGAGAGAGAAATCCTAGGGATAAATCTAAGAGATTCATGGAGAGAGATTGTAGGGTTTGAAGATGAGTGTCGACTCCACCTTTATAGGAGATCAAACACTATAAATTATATTCTCCATCTATGTAAACATATCCCAAATGAATTCAATTTCTAAATTATAATATTCGGTTTTTTATTATTGTGTAGTTCTTAATAGTATCATAGCAATGTCTAATCCTATGGAATGGATGTCTAATGGATGTATGAGGGACAGTATTCGAGTTGTCCCTGTGAATGGAAGTTTTTTTGGTGTGATATGACAATATTGTGTAGTTTAGATTGTCTTATTATCTTTTAGAAATTCATTTATTTTCTGTGATAGTCGAACCGCTGGAAGCTATCTAAAGGATCCGTGCCTACTACATCTGTTCTTGTGAATAATCAGATGTTGTGCATCTACATGCCATTTACATGTTGCAATCTTTAATTCATTGAGAAACCTGTGTGTGCTTTACCATCAGATACGTGGTTTTGATATCAATTCATAACGAGTGACATCTAAACAGGGAAGTTATTAATTGTAACCCATCGTGGATATTTTATCATTTAAGGTTGTTCTTCATTTTGCAATCAGATCTGGTCTCTATTAAGCGCAACATTACCAAATATTTTCCACTTATATAAGTAGGTCATGGTCAGTGTGAAGTTTGGAATGCAACGACTTCAAAGTTTTCTCAACACGTCATTTAAAACTTATTTCCATCTATTGTTACGTATCAGATCCTCTCATATCGTATTTTTTTGTCTCTTATCCATAGGCTCGATAGTTAATGGTTGATCTGCAGTTCCCCTTGTACCATTCACAGTTTTGTGCTCCTGTATGCAGCGAAAGAACAACCAAAGCCTGAGAATAATCGGCTAAACTAGGCGCAAGAGGTATAAATTGGCAGATTTGTGGGAGGAAAATTAGCTATTGCAGGCCCAATTGACTATTATATTGGTCATCCGTTATTGCTCGTGGCATTGAATGAGCTCGCTTTGCCCCATCAACACCTACATACACGGTTTTATGCTCAATCCTATGATTTCACATTCAAAATATTCTAATCACTGCATTCTGCCAGTGTCGTGTAGATCTTACTGCACCTGGAAGTCTTCTAAGAGATCATTTTTGTAATTACCACACTCTGCAAACCACGCTTGCCTCTTCCGTGATCTCAGCTCACAAAGGTATTGCTTTTGATGGCGGTCTCCAATTAATATTTTTTATTGTATGAAGGCGAGATAGGAGTTGAAAATAGTTCCAAGTGAATTTGCATGATTTAAAACTTAGTAATAGCTTCATGTGTAAAATCTATTAGTTATTTGGATTTTCATAATTAGAGGTTAGTGCCCAATTCTTG
Source organism: Taxus wallichiana var. yunnanensis (assembly GCA_018340775.1). NCBI lineage: Eukaryota > Viridiplantae > Streptophyta > Pinopsida > Cupressales > Taxaceae > Taxus > Taxus wallichiana. The sequence goes on from CM031233.1 coordinate 25,396,356, forward strand.
GTAGCTTATATAGCCTCAAAAATATAATGGGTTACAAAGGTTCTAGTGGTCGGTTCAGGTTTTATTCATTGTTTTAGGAATAGGAAATTGTGTAGGTATAGGTTTTTTAATATATTGTGTATGTTATTAATATTGAATTAATATAAATCATATTAATAATATAGTTAGTGTGTGCATGTGTGTTTTCTTTTATTTAGATTTGTAGTATGATTTTAGAGTTCATGTTTAAATAAGTGAAATGTTCACATTGAGGGGGAAGCTGGAACATGGTCTCAATGTTCAATTTTCCCTCTATTCAGTTTGTATTTAGTAAGTAGTGGTTCCTACATGCTTCCCTGAAGGAAAGACATAGTGGACAAATGAAAGCACAAAGGAAAAGAAACAACATGATATTTGGGTTGTTGGTTTTCTTGTAAAACCATCATTTGTTTTAGGTTGTTTGTTGTCCTATAAAACCATCCTTTGTTTTAGGTTGTTGGTTGTCCTATAAAACCATCATTTGTTTTCAGGTGTTGGTTGACCTACAAAACCATTCGAGATAATGAGCACATATGGGCGAAAAAATGTGGAAGGAAGTGTGATTGTTGTTTCTATAATGTCAACCTTAGGGGAGTGTATATTGGGAATTAATAATGTTAACAATAGGGGAGTAAATGTTACAAATATATTGTGACATTATTAATAAATTGTAATATTATTAACAACAAGTTTATAGAATTAATATTAATAATATAGTTGTAATAGTTAGTATTAGTATTTGGGTGAGTTGTGAGAATAACTCACGTAGCTATTTTGGTGTTTGTGATAATAAAGGGATGAGAGAGATATCCTAGGGATAAATCTATGAGATTCATGGAGAGAGAGATTGTAGGGTTTGAAGATGAGTGTTGACTCCACCTTTGTAAGAGATCAAAACTATAAATTGTATGCTTAATCTATTTAAAGATATCCCGAATGAATTCAATTTCTAAATTATAATATTCGTGTTTTATTATTGTGTAGTTCTTCTCGTATACCATAGAGGCATGAAGGATGAATAGGTTGAAGACATAAAAAGGTATGACGATCAGTTCTTAGAGGTAGAAAAAGAAATCATCATTTGTGAACCTAAGATAGGGCCAATGTTTGATGAAAAAGAGATGGATGAAAGACAAGATGAAAGTCTTATGGAATAATTAAGAAATTTGGTTAAACTCTGAAGGAGAGATGCCAATCTTAGAGGCATCAAGAGGTAAAATGAGCCTCTAATTTTTAAATCTAATTGTTATTCTAAGTGTGTATTTCAGAGGTCTTGGAGAATATGTAGATGAACAAACACAAGGAGATATCATAAAGGAGGAAGAGGCAATATCATATCTTGAAGATAAATGCAAACTAAGTGAGGGTCATGGACTTCAAGTAGAAAAGGAAGAAAACACAAGAAGATTTTAAAATTCTCGAAGGTGGGAGAAGTTGCGTTTTGAACTCAAAAGAGACTATGAAAAGTCTACAAGATGGAGTATATGGCATTAAAAATTCAATTTCATATCAGGTCTAATGTAAATAAAAAACAATTTGTAATGTGAAGAGAGGAAGGTTTCAAATGGAAAAACCATATTTCATATTGAGCAAGGGAAATGGCTAAGTAATATCCATGTGTGGAGGTTTGGGGCCGCATGCAAGGGGTACGAAGGGGTGCGCTTGTGTAGAATGGAACAGTGCGAAGGTTCATGCATGAGAAAAAAATTCAAAGAATTAGTCTTATTTCTTAGGAGCATGGCTAAAAATAGAAAAGAAAAGGAGAAGCAATGGCTAAACAAGGTTTATATATAGATAAAAGAAGGATAATTTGGGATGCACACTAAGGAAACCATATTTGGAAAAGCACATGTAGAGACAAAACAAAATAATTCACAAGTTGAACAAATTATAGGATTAAAGCAAGTGTATAGTTAGGTTAATCTATTATTAGTAGAGGATGTGAAAGTGCAAACTTTGTACGCATGGCTATTTTGAGAAAGAAATCATGCAAGCTATTTTTGTATGCACTCCTATTATTAGGAAGATGCATGAAGTGATGAAGCACAAGTCCCCACCCTTATATAGGTAGTTCATCTATGTTAGGGTGGTCGATCGATCTATTGGGAATTATATGTGCTTATAAGCTATAAATTTTGTGAGTCTTTGTTTTTATGTAATCATATGGTTCAAACCTACACATAGGCTCTGTGCACATATGAATTAATACCAATATAATCAGTTTGTGTTATGAAATAAAATGATGATGGTGTTGTGAAATGACATTTTGTTTTTCTTGAAGGAACTATGTTCTTTTTATTAATTGTCTTCCTTATTATATGTGTTTCAAATTACTATGGTTAGAATGTTTATCTCGTGCATGAATAATAGTCTTAGTTATTAATATGATGATTATACATGCTAAAATTTTGTCAAGCATAATAAAGGAGGGATCTCATAGTTGTGTGCTTCGGGTGAGCATTTAGGTCTGTTTGAATGAAGTGTCAATGCTCCTAGCTCTAGTTTGGGTAAAAAAAGACTACATTTTGGTTTCATTTGGGACCTCTTTTCAATTTGTCTTCCAATATGTTGCATGTATATGGCATATTGACTATCTCTAGAGAGTATTAATACTTGTGTGGAAGATGACCAAAATGCGTTTACACGAAGATATAGTATTGGACCATGTTTTAATGCACAAAATTGGGTGGAAGATAATATTTATGATTTCTTTTATGTGACGCTCGTAGATGATTTTCGGTATAGTTATAATAACGGTGGTTGGAAACTTACCCATCAAATAAAATTTACTACCCTAGAACAAGAGTTTGGACACATGAAGACTATTAGACTATGTTTAATTTGACTAAGACATGGAAAAGGGTTTTGGATCATTGGTGGGAATGTGTGTTACGTAAACTATAATTTGGAGTACACAATTTTGACATATTATTGCCTAGAGGAAGTAGAGTTCAAGTTCTTACATGAGCCCAGAGGATCTTATTTATGTGCAATACCCATGGCTATAAAGATATTGATGATAGAATTGGGATTGGAAAGATTACCTATGGCTAGTGAAATCCCCACCGCATACAAGGGTAGGAGAAGGTGTGGAGAGGAATGGCGGTGGCCCTAACGGATGAAAGGTAGAGAGAAGAGATATGACCCAAGTATAATGAAGCACGAGAGAGGGAAATTTAAGTAGCAGCTGGTGTTGAGAAGAATGATGTTGTGGGAAGGTTTTGAGACCCTCGTAGAAGATGAGGAGCCACAACATCATGTCCTCCCGATATCGGGAAAGTGTAGTAGAGAGACCCCATCAGCTTCTAGATGAGAGCATAGTAGAGGAGAGAATGAGGACAACGGGTGTGCATTTGAACCAACTTGGCTACCTAGCCCTTAGGCAAGGTGTTCTAGATCCAAAGGTAGTTATTGAAGGCCATAGTAGTGAAGGTAAGCATTCAACATTCTCATGTGGAAAATGAGATATAGGTAGATATAATTTATTGCTAACTTAATATGTGCATCATAATAAGAATTCACACATGAAGGCATAGTAGACACAAGTGTTTGGAAGTGTTCTTGGAGGATTGTTCACAAGTGGGTTAACTTGATCAAGTGTTGGCATGCAGGACATTGGAAGAAGTTATATAGGTGTTGTTATAACATAGATAGGTGGTGTTCAATTCAACACCACAACTCGGGACACAAGGAAGTTCATCTACTAGGCCATAGGCTGTAGAAGGAAACACAAGAGGCTCATGATGTTCAGGGATAGCCACACGCGGAGGGAATCCTAGTGGAGGGTCATGTTCGGGATCTCCGGTTCTAACCCAGGGTAGGGCCCGCACCCACAACAACCTCAACAACTGCCCTCTCTGACCTTTGCGAGAAACAACATGCACAACAACAAACACCTCAAGTATTCTTTGAGATGTCTCTTCACTTTCTAGAGTATAGAGGAGGAAAATGTTGTTGAACATGTACACAAGTGTGAAAATACTATGGAGAGCCAAAAATATCACAGCCACAAATCAAAAGGAAGTCAAGTTCACTACCATGCTTTAAGGACACACACACAATTTGTATAGAAAGTATGACCCATATCATGTTGTGGTAGATTATGATGCATTGTGCACTACATTTTTGGTTAAATTTCATATTCAACATTTTTAACAATAGAGCATTAGTGTGCTCAAGGATATCAAGCATGGTTTATCTAAAAGTGTGAGGGAGTACGACATGCAGTTTAAGACTCTCTTGTCAAAGATATTGTATTATATTAATCAAATCTAACATGCACAATGGTTTTTTGTGGGATTGTTGACTCTATTTTGAAGGGATTTGTCACATAATACATACACCATCCGATTTGCATGAGGATTTGGAAGTAGCTCTATGAGCTGAAGTGGTTAGGAGTGCTTTGATAGTAGAGTGAGTGCTTTCCTTGAGGCACAAATAACATCCATGGCTAAGTAGTTGGAGAATATTTTTCTGCCAATTCAACACATGAAATATGTAGTGGCATATGGTTCACCGACTATGAAGTTGAGGGACATACAAAGGATAGTTGTCCACATAGGATTGTACACACATTATTATAATTTTGTGAGATTTTCCACAAGAATCATAATGTCTAGAATTTCCTTATCTTCAAAGTGCATAATGATGAAGAATGTATCTATGTACCACAATATTTTTGATGCACACACTCATGATACAAAGGATTTCTAGTTGATAGATTAGATTCATGAGGCATGCGAGATTGGATTATGGCAAAGCACTATGGCAAGTAGTTATCACGACATGAAGCTCATCCCACCGAAGGGCATAGTGGTGAAGGTGGATTTTGATGTGGATCTCATAGTAGAGGTTATGGTAGTAGAGGAATATTTATGCGTGGAACTTGTTACACTTATGGATCCTTAGATCATTACCGGTGTGACTATCCCGAGGAATATAGTATGTGCGTATTTATGGGAAACAACATAAGGTTGAAACATCCCGATCTTTATGAGCACATGTGTAAGAATAAAGAAGGAAAAAGGTGTGGGAATGATCAAGGTAAAACACACAAAGAATGAGTAATGGGAACCAAAGAAGATGTCTGATCTTGAGTTATAACCCTTGCTTTAGTACTACTACTTACAGAAATGCAGTGTGTGTGTACAAACCTTTAAAGCTAAATCTCTCATTAGGAGAGAAGATATCATACATGCCAAGTACCTAGATGATGTTCATCGGAAGGAGGTCTACCAAGAGACTATGGTGGTCATCAAAGAGCTGCAAGGTGAGATATTTTTTGAAGGACTAGATGTGCGAGAGAGAGAACATGCAAAGACTATCGAGCTACCATAGAAATATATAAATGATCCGAAGGAGGTATGTAAGTTGTTGTGGTAGGAGAGTATCATTTCATTTCTTAGAGAATGGTTACATGCAAGAAGGTACCACATGCAAGATTTGAGTGTAAGTGATAGATATTACATGTGAATTTACCACCACAGAACCATGAGTATGACAAATAAATCACATTAGATGCAGTGATTGATGGTTGACCTGGTACAGTGAGTAAAATTTTGATTGAAACAGGAGCTGAGGTAAATGTCTTGAATTTGGATGTATGGAATCAAATGGGGAGACTACCATTACAACCATCTTGTAATGTGTTTTATATGGAAAAAAACAATAAAGCCATGCCTATTGGGGTTTTGAAGAATGCTTTAATTACCATTCAAGGAGCCAAGTTTATTGGAGATTTTGAAATATTGGAATTAGATGAGGTAGAAAATTTTCCAACATTACTTGGGCATCCTTGGTGTTATGCAAACAATGCTAACTTGCATTTGCACAAGAGATATATTAGATTCAAGAAAAAAGATGAGTGCATAATCATACCTCTGGATGATGTGAAAGCTACAACCTATACTAAATCGATGAGTGAAGAAGAGCTGAATAGGATTTTACATGTGCACAATGTGTGATCCAGAGAATGTGGATCCCTCTAAGGAAGGTGTACTTCAGTGGGAAGATGCGTGACCACTTAGTGAAACCACCAATTTTGTTTGTGATAAATGGGCCCATGGAACAATACACATATGAAATGGTCATGCAAAATATTAAGGGGAGAGTAACTAGAATGATAAGACTGCGCATGGAAAAACTTAGTTACCTAGGTATATAGGTGAGGAAAATCTTGAATCTTTCTTGCATTCCATGGAGGAATAATGGAAGAATGAAGGTGATAGAATTAATATTATTTTCTATACACTACACAAAATGGAAGCATCTTTGTTGGATGACACATAGAGATAACTTGTTGGGATGGCAAGAAGTGATAATCACCTTTTCAACAAGGTTTACTCGAACAATGTGCCTGAAATTATACATGAGTAATATGGGAAGAATATTTCTTTGGTACACATTCATAATTGTGAGATACAATGGGCATAAGTTAGAGAAGCTTTACCACCATCTCTATGGGTACATAAGTTCTATTCCACTCTGTGCGGATGTGTGCACGCAGTATATGTACATGCTAAGCTCAAGCAAGAAACTACAAGCTGGAAAAATATGAATGAAGGTATGGTTCACACTTTTGATTATTTTTCTAATAAACCTCTAGTACATGAGGATTTGTAGATCATGAAGTGCATCACACTTGGGGATAGTATGAAAGTAAAGGAGCTCATGCTTCAGTTACTTTGAGAGTCCCGATTCTAAGGTACACATGGTTACACTAGAAACACACAAGATGCAACTGAGCCATTCCTAGAAAGAGAAAGAGAAAGAGAAAGAGAAAGGGAAGTTAGTCTACCTTATTGATGATGAAGAGGTGGAGAATTTGGATGTTATCCATATAGAGGGTGCATATGAGGTAATAGATATTGTAGATGAAAACACACACGTGTAACATACTCTAATGAAGACAAATAATGTAAATATTGACACTAAGGATGAGCCTAAAGAATCCATCATTTGAGACTATTGGTCCAAATAAGAGGTATCAAAGATCATTGAAATTTTATGTGACTTTTAAGACTTGTTTCCAAGAATTTAGCATGAGTTGAAGGGAGTAAACCCCTCATTGGGAAAAATGAATATTAAGCTAAAAGAAGGTGCACAACCAATTCAAAAGAGGCCTTATAGGATGAACCCAAACCTACATGTGAAGGTGAAAGAATAAATAAACAAGATTCTTAAGTCTAGAATCATTGAAAAAATTTAGGAGTATACGTGGGTTAGCCCTATGGTTATTAGCATAAAGAAGGATGGGAAGATTAGGATCTGTGTAGACTACAAGGACCTAATTCCTAATGTGTTATAGATCCTTTTCCTATGTGATTCACAGAAGAAATCCTCAAGGGTGTTCTTAGGTGCAAAATTTATTCTTTCACATATGGGTTCTCAGGTTATCACCAAGTGCGCATTGCACGTGAGGATTAGGAGAAGACTACCTTTGCCATCGAATGGGGAAGCTTTGCATACTTTGTTATGTCATTTGGATTAAAGAATGCATTAGAAGTATTATCACACATAGTTGTGCAGGATTTTCATTACTTCACTCACAAGTTCTTGCAGGTTTATCTAGATGATTGAACTGTTTATGGGCTAGTTAAAGATCATTGTGATAATCTAAAGCTCATGTTTGAGATATGTAGATAGTTAAGAATAGCTCTTAACATTAAGAAATGTATTTTGCTACATCCTTTGGGACATTACTTGGGCACATCATTTGTAAAGATGGGTTATTGGTGGATCCCACAAATATTGCGGTGATTTTGGGATTAGAGGAGCCTATTAACTAGAGTGAAAGTACGTGAATTTTTGGGACATACTAGTTATTATAGAAAATTATTAAAGGGATATGCAAAGATTGCTACACCCCGGAAGAATTACTCAAAGACAGGAAAATTTTACTGGGGTGATGCGCAACAATAGGTGTTTGAGACCTTGAAGGAAATATTGACTACTTCTCTATCTGCACTTGCACTTTCATTCGTGGGATAAATCATTCCATGTGTATATTTATGCCTCTGGTATGGCTATTGGTGTAGTCTTGGCGCAACTAGGTGAGGGTAATGTGGATCACCCATATGATTTAGGAGAAGGAAGTTAACACCGGTAGAGTAGAATTATACTACAACCAGCGCATGAGGCATTGTCTATGATTTACACGCTTCATAAATTTTGACTATAACTATTGAAAACTCCATTCATTTTCTACACATATCATATGGAATTAAAATACTTGGTCAACAAGCTTGTTTTGCAAGGGTGCATCTGTCGGTGGATACTTCTCTTTCAAGAGTTTGATTTTCAAGTTGTAGTTAAGCTAAGCAAGAGCAACTCAAGGCGTGATCATTTATCAAGGATCAAATCTAGAGAGGACATGCAGAGTATTGAGGACATGATTCCTGATGCATAGTTGTTCAAGTTGAATCACACACGAGCTGATCTAGAAGATATTGTAGTATTTTTTACGTACTAGACTTGCACTAGAGGGATGATGAAATTGAGAGAAAAAGTAGCTTGCTATTCAAGTTTCACCTTATCGACTCATTGGTGGAGATTTTTATAAATGGATTGTGACAAGGTTTTGTACAGGTATGTCTTGGAGCATGAACACATCACTATTATGGAAGAAGCCCATGAAGGTAGTGCGGGAGGAAATTATGCATTATATGAAAATGCGTGGAATATCCTTCTAGATTTCCTATGGTGGGAGACTTGTATAAGGATAATAAGGCTTACGTTAAAGCATGTGATAATTGTTAGTGACTTGGAAAGCCTTGAAGTAGAGATGAAATGTCTTTTCAACCCATAGCGAGCACAAAACCCTTTGATAAGTGGGATGATGATTTTGTAGGATATTTTGCACTATCCGCACATAGGATTGGATCTGCTACATAATTCTATGCACATGTTATTTGACTAGGTGGGTAGAAGGTGCACCTACGAAGGATTTTACTTTGTAGCCACAACAACAACAAGGTTTCTTTTTAATAATATGGTCAATAGGTATGTGTGCCTTTTAAGCTTGACCAATGATATAGGAACTCATTTCTTGAATGAGATAATTAGAATTTTGTTGGATGAATTTATGGTTGCACACCATAAAACCACACCTTATCACCCTCAAGTTAACGGTATTGTTGAAGCTTTTAACAAGATCTTGGCATAAACTTTAACAAATATTTGTGATGTTGGAAGAAAGGACTGGGATGATAAAATATCAATGGTACTTTGGGCTTATAGGAATACATATAAAAGGTTGAACAAGGATACACTCTTTTAGTTGGTGTTCGACACAGAGGTTATACTACCTATGGAATTTTTATTACCATTCTTGTGTATTGCACATGTAGGAGGTTTTTAGATGAAAATGATGTGGAGGTGCACATTATGAAACTAATGCAATTAGATGAGTGGTATGTCATTACGCATTGGAGCGAGAATACTAAAAAGACATGATAGAAGCGAGGAAATTTTTGGGCGGATATTCGTTAATTCATGAATATTCTAGTTTTTAAAATTTGAAATTGGTGAATTTTTTAGGAAGGGAGTATATCTAGGTCACTAAAATTTTATAGGTATGAGTATATTTTAGGGGTTATTCTCGCATCGCAAAATATAAATTCCCAATATTAGCCTTAATATTTTCATTTGATAACATATTTTATCTCTTGGTCAACATCATAAATATATGCTATTGTCAATGGAATAAAATATGCTACGGATGGTAGCATAAAATATGCTATTGGTTGACATCATAAAAATTGATTGGTAACATATAAAAAAGCTACCAACCAGTAGTAATAGACAATTTTTTTCTTGCACCATATTTTGGGAGGACAGATTTCTAATTGAGACAATCATTTTAACTGCAAACATCAAAATATTTCAAAAAAAAATCCCATACAAAAATAGCAAAAATTGTATTTTTTTCACAAAAAAATCACTTTTTAATTTTTTTGTTTGTGCCATATTTTGGGAGGACATGATTTCTCATCGAGTTGGTCATTTTATTTTTATTAGCGGTAAATAAGGGTTAAGAGGACCTTACCTGTAAAAGGTGGATAAAAATATGAGACATTGAGGAACAAAATATACCAGCCTCTACCCGGTGACATCAAAGATCAAAATAACAACAAAACACAAAAAAATAATAGCAAACCAAAACCAACAACTATCTCAAGCAATGTGACCCCTTCCTTTTGGATGTAGTTGTATTCTAAGGGGGAGATTGTCCCTTTATTTTTGAGTCAAAAATTTCCAATCCTCTTCCATATTTGGATTTACATTTTCATTGTTATGGATTGGAATCAAAACTTCAATGTGTTCCGTTAGGTCATAAGATCTTAATAAGGCATATGTAACATTATACCAACTTGTTGCACTTCCTCCACTTTTGGGTCAATTGATTTCTTAGAATCCAAATCAGATTCACCATCCAAAGGATCATTCACAACCAAATGACTAGGATTTGAGTTCTTCCACCAAGAGCTTCTGCTTTTAGCTTGTTTTTAACCAAGTGAAAATCAGATGCTAAGTGGCCAAGAGAGAAAAATGTTCTACATATAAATGGAAACCCTTCATAATCTAGATTTTGAAACCAAGTTCTATCTTCAACTTTAAGTTCAATAGTGGCAGGAAATCAACTTATGTATCCATATCAACCAAGATTCTAGCGTAAGTTGTATGCTCAAAATCTGCAGTTTTAGGGTCAATAGCTAAGCATTTACCTAAAGTGTTTCAATGGCATCTAAGAAACTATCCATCCAGGAATTGGAGGGGTAAGTAAGGTAGAAAAATCCCACTTGGTTTAACTTACAAAGTGTCGAAATCAAGTTAAACAAAGGAAATCACAGTTTCATCAATAACATATGGGATTCAAATTCCCAAAATTTCCCAAAAATTAGATCCCTATCAGAAGCATTTGCAAAAGCAAAAATGAAAAAAACCTAGTACAAGGAAGATATCTAGCCTACCTTCTAAAAACAAACCCTATTGACTAGAAATCCAGGCATGAAGCAGCGACAGAGACCAAGATAAAAGTTGTTGAATCTATAAATCAACCAATTCCTCTTAAAAGAAGATTCATATTGAACCACTGCATCACCAAAGCTAAGCGATGGAGTTGATTTGGCATTAGCCATGGGCTTATTACACTTAGATTATAACAATCCCTTGTTCTTACTACTGTCCCCCAAACCATATCCTTGAAATACATCGAGTAAGGGGAATATCCATCTACCGACTTAGTTTATAGCGGGGCTACATAGGAGATCCAACCGAAGGAATTAGATCATACACCACCAAGCTTCCATGAACCAGTGCTCCAGAGACCTGAACCGATGTGCCATGTTTCATCACAAAATGCTCCTTAATCTCATACTTCTCTTGAGTCAACACAGATTTTTAGGAAGAGAAATTAGTCGACACTACCACATCAAACAAACCACCATCAAGCCCCCAGAATGGGAAAAATAAAGCATCCAACAATGGAAACAAGGGTCCTTGTAATGCCACCATTCTCTCTATCACCCCTAAAGACTGACAAAACCTTCATACTTGAAGACAAGCACTCACCGCCATGCCGCCCCAAAGGGTTCAATAGAAGATTGGTCTCCAAGCCCGAGAGACAACAACATCCTTAGCTATTAAAGTAGAAATAGGGGACAAAGGAGCGATAAATCTATTACCTCCCTACAACATGCCATCCATAGAAACCTAACCCTCACTTGGATCAAGGGAAACATTGTGTGAAGATGATCCATCATAGAAATTTCCAAAGCTGAAGTGCTCCACCACCACCAGGATCCCACCGCCACGTCCTCTATCAAAGTAACGGATTCCATAATGATTAGGGTTAGGGTTGTTTATGGGAGACATATTTTTCAAAAATGAAAAATCACATATATTTTTGGCCGATAACATATTAGCGTGAAATTCAATTTTCCCAGATTCACCATTACCGTGAAATTTAATTTTCCCAGATTTGTCTATAAATTTCTATGAATTTATTAGGAGTCTTAAAATTTTCCTCGAATAGAAGGCTTGGAATGATAGGCACATCAAGAACAATTCATTTGCAATTGGCAAGATGGTCCTTACGTATGACTCAAAATTTACGTGTCATCCGGGAAATTTGAAGGTGCATTGGTTACGACCTTTTGTAGTAACTAAAATACTTAATTCAAGCGCATATGTCATTTCAAAGAACAAGATGACACCATGTTTCCTATTACTTTAATGGGAGTAGGCTGAATCCCTACTATAAATAAGATTTTTTTAATAAGGTAATATTGCCATTTAGATTAGTTCCCCTTCATGTTTTGTTTTGCTTTCTTTGTTTTTTGTAATAAGTGTGTTTGAGTGCAAGGAGCTAAAAATTATTTATTGAGATGGTCCGTAGAGGACTACACATACTTTTAGTGTGGGGTGGAAGCAGGTATGTCTTTTAAAAAAGAGATTTGGAGTTGATATAGAGGTGCACGTGACATTGGTGATATGGTAGGTGCGGGTTGAATAAGAGCGAGGACATGTGAAGGTGAAATAAGGTGATACAATCATACATGTATGATAGTGTATAGGAATTTCTTAGGAGGTAATTTATCCAGGTAAAAGGAAGGACGCATAGTGTAATGTGAGGGAGGAAGAAGTATGATAGAATAATTAGAATATGGTGCATAGGAAGATGGGTTATGGTGCGAGGAAGTGCATGCATAAATGTATGTAGGATTGGGAAGTAGTTGGTGTGCAAAAGGTTATGACAACCGCACTTGTGGAAATAAAATGGCATGAAAGAACGTAAAAAAGTACCTTATGAGGAAAAAGATGTTTTAAAAAGGAAAAAATACTTTTAAAACTTAATGGAAAGAAAAATCATGTTAATAAAGTAAAAAAGTAAGTTGGTGGAGTTTTAAAAGTAGGAGAAAGCTATAAAAAGGAGAAAATTGAGTTATTGTTACCTTACATTCGAAGCAAATTGAGAAACTAAGAAATCAAGCAACCGAGTGACTAAGTTTGACAAAGTGGATTGAGCGATAAACAAAACTACACAATGTGTAAAAGAATTTAGTGTAGACCTCCTTGTGGCAATTTTTACTAAAAAGTGGAAGCATGAGTAGAGTAGGGTTTGTGGGAGTTAGAAATTGAGTGGCTAGGGTTTACAAGGCTCGGGTCTTTGCAACGTGAAGGTTTAACACTTTGAATCGGGGTTTGGTGAGAAAGAATACCTAAGGCATGAGTTAAAGTAAATAATTGGAACCCAAGAAAGAAACTTTGGCGTCACCAAAGGGCAAGGGCAAGATCCAAGTTAAAAAGACTGAAGTCAAAGACCCACCTGAGGAGTTATATTCAGAAATGCAATATCCACCGGATGAAATTATAGCACAATAATGGAAATCGTAGCTCGTAAAGTGAAAAATCAACGAGTTTAATCACATAGCATTAATGCATGAGGAATTATTAAACAAGGATATGTTACAAGAGTTTCGGAGAGGAATGCCGAAGGACAGATATTGATGGATGAATCAATGAGGAAGAATATAGAGAAGGTAGGGGTCCTACAACTATTTAGATCCCCTTACTTCGAGAGACCTGCAAACCTCCTCTAATGGTTAATGTCAAGAGTGCATGATGATTATTTCTACTTTGCGGGTAGGCCAATGAGGATCACAAACCATCGATTGGGCAAGGCAAGTAACAAGCCTTCCAAAGGATGGAAAAAGACATTGACTGGACACGGGTGACAATAGGAAGGTTGATGAATTGGGTAACAAATTACAATATGAAATAGGGGTCGAGACCATGAATGTTGATAAGATCACAAACCCCCGTAACTAGGGTAGCATCCAAGTGAGTCGGTTGTAAACTCGCCGCTTCGAAAGATGGGGAAGTTAATAAGATGTTGTTTTACATTGCACATAGGATGGCACATAAAACATGCTATAATATTGCATAGTTTATTGTTAATGGAATCATTAAGGCGAAGGAAAAGACCAAAGAATGATCAAAGATCACGATGGGGTTCCATCCTTCTACCTTGATTTTATTTGGGGAAGTTACTATCCCCGATGGACTGAAGATGATATGTGGATTTACTCAACATAAAACCAATCCCATGTGGTCCAATTTGTAGACTTCACCTACGAAGGGGCATTTAATAATCAATACAAAGCGCGGTTGGAGAAATGGTACACTGGAATGTGTGCATCCTTTAAAAATGAATGGTGCATACCATGACGAGATACTCGAGGAGGTTGGAAACTAGGAAAAATTTGTAGTAATGCAACACTTTATCTTCATGAGGTTCATGATGGCTAATGGATAAATGGGGATGTGGTACAAATGCGAGTTATATTCAAAGCAAATTATTTCAAGTGTGTAATAAATATGATCAAAGATGCATAAATAATGAATTTTGATGCGGACGTGGTGGATTTAGAGGCGGCATACTTTGTGCACCACCTTTAGATATAATTCAGGTCTTACTTACTTGGAAACCACAGAGCCTAAAATCTTGGACCAGAGCCCTATAATGAATGTTACAATAAAGGGAATGATATTCGGGGTCTTTGTGGTTTTGTGCCATAGGAAAAAGGATGGATAATAAATTGAGGTATGTGACACTTTTATGCCTCAAGAAAATAAAAAAACTATGCCCCACCTAAGAGGAGTGAGAGGAGTCCCCAATAGAAGAAGAAGAGGATGTTGTGTTTGATCATACATGTAGGAAATAGATGCACTACAAAAAGAGGAATCATAGTGAGGGTGCGGGACATTCCTAGCCGATCAGTACGTCCTCCAAATACTAAAAGGTCATGCACATAAACCCAAGTAGTATCGATGATGAGGACTTGGAGGATAAGGTGGAAAACTAATTAAGCCATGAGAAGTTCATTCATGAGACAAAGTCACTAGTAGATGAGGATCCTTGATCGAGAGAGGGAGAAAGGAGAAAACAACATAGTAAGAGTGTAGGGAAAAAACATTGGTACACAAGGAAGAACCTAAAGGGAATAAGAATATCGATGATTCCTATATGATTAGGGAAGACAAGGGCACTAGAGGAGAAACCAGCACATGACCATTTATGCCAAGGAAGCCGCAAAACAAGGCCAAAACAAGAAGGAAAAAAAGACCTCCCTAATCATCGGACATGGATTTTATTGATGATCCTATGAAGGTGTTAAGGATGAGATTTTGAGCATGGTCAATACTTAAAATCTGTTTGGATGGGATTTATTAGACAAACAAGGAGGGATCTCACACACGAAGAAAATTCTCTCATGGAATATCCATATGTATGCGAGAAGAGCAGATTTTGAGATCAAAAACATGTCATACGCCACACTTGGAATTGAAGAAGGAACCAGGAAGAAACAAAAACATGTAGACCCTTTGTACCTAACCGATGAACATGTACATAATTCCTTGAATAAAATAGTTGTTGAGGTCACACAAATAAATCTACATAAGGGGGCTAGCATGAGGCTCATGGTATAAGATAAAAAGAATAAATATCAAGAAGTGGAAAGCTTGAAGAATGAAATAAAGGGGAGAGCGAGAAGCACACTAAAGAGGCATATGAAAGGGAAGGAGCTTTAGTAAAGTAGATTATAGGCACATGCCTCACTCACAGTGATCCATGCATAAGCTAATTACAATGATGAAATAAAGTACCTTGATGACCTAGTTAGAATGTTACTACTAAATATAAAGAGTGTCACAAGGTCATCGGCTAAAGCATTGGCCAAGGAGAAAAAAGAACAAAGTAGTGTGGAGGTCTAGATAATGAACTTGAGGCTATATTCACATGATTCAAGGAAGTGAGTAACAAGGTAGAAGCCGACATTTGATAGGTTCTAGAAGAGTGACCCTATCATTAGTACACATGTTACCAAGGAGGAAGTAGAGCTCAAAGAAATAAACTCAAAATAACCAAAAAATAATATTGAGTGCAAAAATTCATGGCGAGAGGTATCAACATAAAAGGAATTAAAAAAATCCATCGAGGACACATTGGAGCTTCAGATCCAATAGTTATAGATCTTGGTTTTAGAGAACGTATGGATATGTTGGAGGGAGTAAGTGTTGAATTGAGTGTGGTCATTGTTGTAAATATCTTCCCCCGAGTAGATATAGACAAGCAGAAGAATATGGAAATCAAAGAAACTCAAAGCCTGATGTTTATTATGCCACCAGGTAAAAAGGATGTCGACACGAAAATGGATGCACCAAGGTGTAGGTTAAGGGCGCACAACAAAGGATGTCGACACGAAAAAGGATGTGCCAAGTGTAGGTAGAAGGCGCACATTAAAGAGTGTTGACATGAACATGGATGTGCCCAGGCGCAGTAAAAGAGTGTCGACACGAAAAATTTTGTGCCAAGGCATAGGTAGAAGGTGCACGTCAAAGAGTGTCGACATGAACATGGATGCACCAAGGCACAAGTAGAAGGCGCACGTCAAAGAGTGTCGACATGAACATGGATGTGCCAAGGCAGGTAGAAGGCACACGTCAAAGAGTGTCGACATGAACATGGATGTGCCCCTAGCACAGGTAAAAGAGTGTCGACATGAAAAAGTTTGTGCCAAGGCATAGGTAAAAGAGTGTCGACACAAAAAATTTTGCGCCAAGGCGTAGGTAGAAGGCACACGTCAAAGAGTGTCGACATGAACATGGATGCGCCCTGGCACAGGTAGAAAAGTGTCGACACGAAAAGTTCGTGCCAAGGTGCAGGTAGAAGGTGCACATCAAAGAGTGTCGACATGAACATGGATGTGCCTCGCACACTTAAGAGTATGACGACACGTAAATGGATGCGCCAAGGCGCACCTTCAGGAGGCGCAACATTTTGAGTGCTTGATAGGAAAGCAAACCACGACCAGAGATATTCAGATGGCCATAACTTTTCTCAGGGAGCTCGGATTCATGCAAGGTTGGAATTTTTAGAAAGATTATGAGGTCCTCTATCCAACTACGATTGGATATCTTTAATTGGGTGGGAACAAGTTCTTAAAAATGTAAAATATAGTTCACCACTTTTTGGGTTTGCTAGGGTTCTCACCTACCACCATTATGAGATGAATTAAATACAATCTGGAGGTGGTTGGGGTAGATTTGGAGTTCCTCTCTCTTCCCTCTCTCATTCTTCCTATAAATTTTAAGGAGGGGCTTCTTTCTAAAGGTTGGACATTCTTGTTTTTCCCCTCCCTTCTTCTCTTTGGCAGGTGAATTTGTGGAGTTAAAACCTCCCATTTAAAACTGTAATGCAACTTTGCCTCTTGGCATTTTGTAGTGTGTTGTATCAATCTTTGGAGAAAATAATGCATGTCTGTGGATGATTCTCAACCCTCTCTATGTTTATTTGCATCCTCTTGATCTTTCACTACAAATCTAGTTATCTGTGCATGATCTTGCATTGCATTTTTATGGTTTGTGTTTATTGGCAAGACAGGTGTTCTTCATTCCTCGGTGCATCACCTTTGTTAGTTTAGGTTTATTTTTATGCATCTTCTTACCCTGTCTCCTTGGCAAGTTAGATTAGGTTTTGAGTAAACCCTTTGCATTTTACGTGTGCATCTGAATAGAGGAATAGGAACCGGCCTTCATCCGGAGAGCTTTTCTAATTTTGCAAGGTCCCACACTTGGGAAAAGCTCCATGTTATGCAATCACACTAAGAGTCTCAACCCATCGAGTTTACGAGACATTTAGGGAAGTGTTGTGATTCACCACCAATAGTCATTAAGGAGGTGAAGGGGAAAGTGGATGAATTAGTGCTGACCAAATACCAAGAATTATAGAGTTGGCACCCGGAAAGTCCATAGAGGAGCTTATGGAGTGGAAAACATTTGAAGGTGAACTAAACGTAGAGTTTCCAGAGATCCTCTATGAAATGAAGCTTGAATCGGCTGGTAAAAATTTTTAAAGTCTTAGTTTTTAGATTCATGGAATTATTTGTATTATTATTTATTTTTTAATATTATTTGATTCATTCATTCCTTAGAGAGATAATTTATGCATCACATTGTTGAGGACAGACAATGACATTGGTATGGGGTAATTTTGAGTGCATGAAATGGATAAGTACTTGCCAAGCATAAAAGTTTGGGGCCACACACAAGGAGTGCATGAAGGGGTGGCACATGTGAAAAATGGAATAATATGTGGAGGTTCGTGCATGGGCATACAAATTTATTTCATATCCGATTTTCCAGGATCAAGGATAAAAATAGAAAAGCAGAGGAGGAGTGATAGCCAAGCAATGATTATATTTAGACAAAATAAGGATAGCTTGGGGCACACACTAAGGAATCCATATTTGGAAAATAACATATAGAGACAAAATAAGATCATGCATGAGTCGAACTAATTATAGGATTAAAGAAAATGTATAGTTAGGTTAATCTATTATTAGTAGAGAATGTAAAAGCATGCAAGCTTTGTACACATGGCTATTTCAAGCAAGAAAGCATGCGAGCTATTTTGTACATAGTCCTATTATTAGGAAGATGGATGAAGTGTTAAAGGGAAATTCCCCACCCTTATATAGGTAGTTCATCTATGTTAGGCGGTCGGTTGATCCGTTGGGAATTGTATGTGTGTGCGAGATAAAACTTTGTGAGTCTTTGTTTTCATGTAATTTAGTGGTTGGAACCTACACATAGGTTCTATACACACATGAATTGAGATTAATGTAATCATTTTTGTTATGCAATATAATGATGATGGTGTTATGGAATGAAAATTTTGTTGTTCTTGAAGGAACTATGTTTGTTTTGATTAATTTTCTTCCTAAAATTATATGTGTTTCCAAATTACCATGGTTAGAATTTTTATTCTATGCATGAATGGTGTTCTTGGTTATTAATATGATGATTATGCATGCTAACCTCTTGACAAGAATAAAAAAGGAGGGAGGTGGTAGCTTCTCGTGCTTTGGGTGAGAATTGAGTTTGCTTGAATGAAGTGTCGGTGCACCTAGCTTTGGTTTGGGTAACAAAAGACTACATTTCCTATAGAATAATTTCATGAAAAATAGAGTTATAGGTCTTGAAGGGGTAGAGAATTAAGAATAAATAACACATTTCAAGAAAGTACATAATCCTTATGACGAAGTGATGGAAATAAGAGTGGTCTAAGAAATCAATCCCTTACACCTAAAAGGGATTAAAATGACAAGAAGATGATAAAATATTTAAATGAATCATTAATGGATATGTTCATGAAGATTATTTTTAAGGAAAAATAATGCAAAGTAGTAAAAGAAGAGAGCTGTAATCAGGTTACAAGCCATGCAAGGAAGAAAAGTGGGAAAAAATGACAAAGAAAATTTAGAGTCTTTAGAACCAAGGAAACTCATGACAAGCCTTGAACAAGATGGAAGTATAATGACCCTTCCAAAAGTAATATGGCAGCTTGAATAATCTTTAAAGATATGTGGGAAAGAATAACATCAGTTCAACCATGAGGAAAAGGATAAAAGAGACTTGGAACAAGAAAATAAAGCTCTAGAAGGGGCTATGCAGCTTGAAATTTCATCTTAGCATGTTATGACATTAGTGATCATGGAGGTATGAATCTTGAAGAAAAATAAGACCATAATAAAGATGAGGTAAGAATAATAAGGTCATCTCAATTCAAACTATAAAGAGAGTGGAGCAATGAAGAATTTCAAGGTATTATGAAGTTTGACACCAATGGTGAAACAATGATGGAAAATGAGAAAAATTTAGTTGATATTCATTTCTTAATAACCATGTTAGATGGGATCCCACAAACATTTAGGTCAAACGATCAAATTGAAGGTAAAGATATTTTCCTTGCATTTAATCATTCAATATCCATAATAACTTAGTAGTCTATGAGGGGAAAAGAGTCTTAGATCAACATGCATTCAAAGTAGTTAGAAAGATGAGGAGTTCACCTAAATAAGTTTTAAAAACCATTTTCAATAGTTGGGAAAGAAATTTGCATTTGCAGGTCTTACAAGATCATGAAGAGTAGTATGCTGAAATAAGAAGGTTCTTGACACCTTCTTAGTAAAAAAACCAGTAGTACAATGTTAAGTACATGGAGATTCAGTTTGGAGTAAGAATTTGATGAATCATTGATCCATTAACAATAGAAAATTGAGTAAAAATGTATGAAATGTGATAGTGATATCATTTTTCAATATTTTGAGACATGAAAACAAGATAAAAGAGAGAAGATGAATGGTAGTTTTAAGTTGAGAATGTGTATAAAAAATATAGGAAGAAGGCATGCATTTAGAAATTCAATGGAACCTCAAGAAGGTAAAGGAAACTACCAAATAAAAATAGTATGCAAGGATGGTAAAATGAGAGTTGACAAACATACCAAATAAAAAATAAGAGATATTGAGCATATTTCAATCCAAGATAAAGAAACTACAGTGGAAGAACAAACTCTTAAAGTCATAAAAATAAATTTTATGGTCAACATGAAGTAATAAATTGAAATTTACATATGAAATCCTATTTATTGTATGAAATCCTCTTTATTGTATTGAATTAGAGTTTAGAAGTGTGAATAAAGTTCAAAATTGGGCCAAAGACAATAATAAGACCTCAAATTTGAGAAAGATAAGTGATCCATAAACAGGTAGTGTTTTTATTCCCATAATTTATAACTCATTGGATCCTTATAGGAAAATTAATTTTAATGATGAAATTCAAAACTCCAAAATAAAATCAATTGAAATAATATTCAATGCAAGAAAGAATGACACTACAAACAAGTTGATAATGGAACTTGACAAATTTTGACATCTCGGGGTTCATTAAATGATGAATCAATCCATTATAAAATTATGATTGAAAGTACAAAGATACTTACAACACTATAATGAATCATGGTCCACTATGAACTCAAAGTGCCAATTGGTTGTGCAAATACTAGACTAGTCTTAGAAGGCTTACTCAATGTTCCGACATGGCCTCATAGATTCACACTTCTTGTAGAATTATCCTCTGTTGTATGACCTCTAGCCTCTATAAAGAGCTAAGCCACATAGTATCAGTTGATGAGCTCTATCACATGATCCTCGCCTATGGCCTCCAAGATTTATGAATTGGCCTAATAATGCCCAACGTATATAGAATCGAGCTCGGTATGAAACTTCTCTAGTGTTTGAAAAATCTTCTTAGTTACACACTCAATCTCCGAGAAATAAAAAAATAATTTAAGGCGTAAATAGCCTTTTACAAAATAATAATGAGTTAAATAATAATAACTCACAAAATGCCTTATTAAAAGGACTTATATCTTCACCATTTCCTTATAAAAAAAAGGTCCTCAAAACTTTCTTAAACTTGGTAATCAATTCAATCTTGATTGATTTGAATGGATCCCCCTCAACCCCTTTTATACTTAGTTTGGGTCTAGAATTTGTGGTTATAAGCCATATCCATGGCTTTAAATCAGCCAACTTAGTTAGTCAAAATGGTTGGGGGCATCCGCTATGGGTGGGAGGTCGGTGGTTAAAAATAACTTACTATATTTTACCCCACTATTAGATTTCTTTCCATTGACCTTGCCACATGTTGACCACCACTATCTCACCCACCATGTTCTCACCTTTTGCTGTCGTTATCTCTTTTCATGTCGTGTATGACTTTTCTGCTTTTCCGCTAGGTCTCCATGTTGATCGCTAACCCCCAAAACACCCCGCCAACTCACCAAGCCCGAGTTAATCCTACATTGGGTGTGGAAGAGATGGTTTAAGGTTTTAAAAATCCTTTCCAATTCCTTTAATCATGTGGCTTTGGCCACATCTTTTTTTTGTTCACCGTTTTTCCCACTTTGTTGGGCTTAGGGTTATGTGGTGAGGTGGCTCTAGTTGAGATGCAGAGGCATCACTCCAAGGGTTAATTTAGGGATGTTGCAATCAATTTTTTTATAAGGCCTTGGGATGTCTTAATAGTCATTATGTGGTCCTTTTAGGCTCTAGACGTCTAGATTTCAAATAGGGAGGTTTCCCTCCATTTTAAACAATCGAAAATTTGAATCTTGTGGAGCCAATTTTGGCTTCCTAGTTAGGCGTAGATATTTAGAGGTGTCTTTCAAGAATGTGTTAGTTTTTAATTCTTAATATCATCAGGATCTCCTTAAGATGTCTTGTGGGCTTATGTAACCCATTAAACATCATTAACTTCTTTCTTGATATGTAACTCAAACATTCCTTGATTTTCTTGACCTTAATGGTCGAGTTAGATCAAGGAATTAAAGTAAGGAAGTATAATACATCTTGTAACTATTTTCACATCATTGATCAATCAAGGAAAGGAAAATTGGGGCTCTAATAATGTGTAAAGTTTTTTTCAAACATTCTAGTAGAGGTTTACAATTTTTGCATGAGCATGTGAAGTTGTTGAAACTCATAATTTTTGAGCAAAGGAGAAACTAAAAAATTGGTAAGGTTTGGTATTTGTTGTGGTTTTGATTTCAATAGAATTGGTTGTCTCAATTTGTGATTGTTGCTTTTTGAGGAATCAATTATATCTATCTAATAGTGTTTTGAGTAAGACAAATTATAGAAAAGCGTATCTCTGCATAGTTGATCAAGGATTCACTCTTGGGGAGAAGGAATTCAAGCAAAGCAAGGGTGACATGCTCAAGTAGAAGTTAGAATAACACTTATAGATCATGTAAAGCCTTGCATGATAAATAAAATGTTAAAAATCCATTGAAACCTTGATTGTGCCTACATACTCTATTTATAACAGACAATACAATGTTATATTTGACCATCTACATGGTTTGGTAGTGTATAAGACTTCCGGTAAGGTTGGATGCTTGTAAACATATCCACAAACCCTATCAAAGAGGATTTAAGTTTTAAGTTGAATGAATTCAAATTGATGAATAAATTTGTGCTCTCAAGTATGTAGGTAGAAAACCTTAGGGTTTAAAGGAAATAAGTTGCTTGATGGTCAAGAACCCCACCAGAAAGGCTAATAACTTCTACAAGATATCCTCATAGTTTTAAATCAAGAGGAATTCTACAAAGATATTGTAATAATCAAGAGATTTTATGAAATTCCTCTAAAAAGTCTGACAACTTGACATAAGAGACCTAGTCAAGGCCTAAGACAATGATATTTAAGGGGTTTTCCTAAAAATTGTATCGAAACTTTAAACACAAATATTTTGCTAAAATGGTTAATCTAAACACAATTTAGTTAGTCATTT
The DNA here is from genome assembly GCA_018340775.1 of Taxus wallichiana var. yunnanensis. Classification (NCBI taxonomy): domain Eukaryota; kingdom Viridiplantae; phylum Streptophyta; class Pinopsida; order Cupressales; family Taxaceae; genus Taxus; species Taxus wallichiana. The sequence continues at coordinate 25,419,577 of CM031233.1, forward strand.
GAAGATTTCCATCAAAATATTGCTTTAAATTTGTCTTGTAATAGGGTGGTAAGGAGAGAGTAAGCAAAGAAGATGATATGACAAGAAAAATACACTTCCTTTGAGAATTACGCCAAACCTTTTACTCCACACCTCGAGGATGGATAAGGGTGTCCAAAAATGATTTTGTTTGCTTGGGTGATTTGTAGAATGTTCTAACTCATAACTCACCTCAAACCTAGTTCTTAAGAAACAAGAAAAGCAATTTTTGCAAAAGAGATCAAATGAGTCATTTATTGTGCTTTCAATGAATTAGATGGATGTTTTGGCTTGAAAAATCTTATTAGACATGTCATAAGGATTTAAACTCTCATTTTGAGCATTTGAAGGCAAAAGAGAAGGTTTTCTTATATTGACAAAAAGTGAGATTTTGAAATTTTGAAGGAAGTTTTGAGTTGTTTAACCATTCTAATTGGTTGAGTGAGTGTTTTTGAAGGTATTCTCTACATCATTTGGTATCGAGATGAGAACAATAAGAAAATTGATAGGAATAATATAGAGGAAAGAGAAAGAAGTAGTGAGAAGAGAAGAGAAGTGAAGAGTTTGTCAAAATGCCACCAAGAAGAGTGGTCAAAGGAGGAAACAAAGAGTATCCAAGAGATACTTGAATTGGTTATAGTGTTAAGAAATATTCAGGATATATTAGGAGCACCGGAGGTTTCTCGAGAGAAGAGGGAAAGCATTGGATGAAGACAATGATGATGAGAAAGAAAGAGAAGATGCAACAACAAGAGAGAGAGATAGAAGTTGAAGGACCAGAGGTTAGAATATTGAAAGGAGTCATGGGAGAAATTACAAAGTCAAGGATGAAGGTACTTGAGTATGGTAGGAATTTTCATCTAGAGAAGATGATAGAATGGATAGAAAGATGGAAAAATACTTTGATTTTGAGAACATTGCAAAGGAGAAGAAAGTGAAATTTGCATGCAAAAAACTTACAGGCATCTTGCTATTTGGTGGAATTTTTACAAGAAGAAAGAGTAAGCAAAGGAAAGGATAAGATCAATAAATGGGACAAGATGGTGGAAAATTTTAAAGGTAAGTTCATTCCCTCAGATTACCAGACTAGTTTATTCAAAAAGTTACAAAATTTGAGGCAAAGAGAACTAAGTGTGGTTGACTATACTGAAGAGTTCTACAAATTAGCTATGAGATCTAGTCATATAGAGGATGATGTTGAATAAGTGGATAGGTATGTGAATGGTTTAAGGTTGAATATACAAGATGAAATTAATTTTTTCCATTTGAGCTCAATAGAAGAGGCATATCAAAGAAGCCTTGAAGCCGAGAGGAGACATATCAAGAAAACTCAATACTTTAGAGATAGAGGAAGGGGAATAAGAGGAAGAGGTCATCATTCAAGTAGAGGATAACAACAACAACAAACAAATGATGAAGAAGAAAGAAATTCACAAACACAGAGTTCATTTAGAGGTGTATACACTAGAGGTGGATAATCATACAGAGGTAGAGGTGGATTTGGAAGAGGAAGAGGTGAGTTCACTAGAAGGTGATTCAAGTGCAATAAATTTGTTGGAAATAGGTCATTTGAATGTCTTGAACAAACCAAAAGAAATAAAAAAAACATAGCTAATGAGACAAGATATCAAATTTCACATGCAGATGAGCAAGAGAGTGTAGCATCACCATCCCTAGTGGAGGAACTAGAATTAGGTGAACAATTGATGATGAGAAGAGCCTTGGTAAATGCAAGCAAGAGTTAAGAACTAGTTCGAAGAAGGAAATTGTTTAGAACCATATGTAAAACTAAAGGTAAATACTACAAACTCATCATAGATAATGGTAGTATTGATAACTTAGTCTCCACTGAAATGGTTGAAAAACTAAATTTGAAGAGAATGAAGCATCCTAGTCCATACAAGGTTTATTGGGTTCAGAGAGAGCATCAAGTATTGGTAAATCAACAATGTTTAGTTGATTTTCAAGTTGGTAGATATCATGATCATTTTTTTGTGATATATTTCCCATGGATGCATGTCATCTTTGTTAGGTAGACCATGGCAATTTGATAGAAAATCCATCCATGATGGATGGGAAAACACATATACCTTTGTGAAGAATGGGGTTAGACATACCTTGAATCCATTGAAGGATAGGAAAGCATGGCATGAAGATAAATCAAGAGTAAGTTCATGGGATTGAAATAATTATTTCAGCAAGAAGAATAAGATGAAGCGATGAAGAAAAGAGTTAACATAGTTAAGAAGATGTGGGAATGGATATGTGGAGAAAGTTAATACCAAGGCAACTTTCAAAGGATAATGAATGGGAAATGTGATGAAGGTGAATATGTATATCATGTTAAGAAGAAGGATAGTGATGCAACCAAGAAAGGATGTAACTCAAACCATGAAAGAAAAATGCAGCAATTAGACCTAGTAAGGATTGAAAACAATAATGAAGAATGCCTTAAAACAATTCAAGTAGACATGATATTTCTAGAGAAATGAGAGAACACATATAGAAGACATGGTGATCAAGAATGGAGGAAAAATTCAAAATTTTCAAACTAATATTGATTCTAGTGTTGTTTATGCAGGTGTGACGGATGAAGTAAACGATTGGAGTGGTGATGTGAAGATGAATACTTCAATAAAAGACCATAATTTCTCATATTTAAAGGTGAAATGAAACAAGAAGAACCAAAGGAAGGAGTAAAGCACAATATGAAAGTCAAGGTACATGAAAAAACCTCATAAGTAGAGATGAATCAAGTATACAAACTCATTCCAAAGGTGGAAATGACAATATACAATCTTAACACACTCAATGAGCTCATGCGAGACAACTGGATCAAGGATGGAGGATCTTAGAAGAGGTATAGTACAGATGAGGAGGATGAATCAAGCAAGGAGTCCAATTGAATATCACTTTCAAAATCCCATGTGTAATTAGAAGAAAAGAAATAAGGAGGAAAACTAGCTTACAAGAAAAACCACATTAAGAAGACTTCTCTTTTTCCCCTTAGGAGTATGATGTAGGGGCATCTTTTCAAGGCTTAATTTAGGGATGGTGCAATCATATTTTATTTTTATAAGGTCCTTAGGATGTCTTAAGAGTCATTATGTGGTCCTTTTAGGCTCTAGAGGTCAAGAATTCAAATAGGGAGGTTTCCCTCCATTTTGCATAATTTGAAAATTTGAATCTTGTGGAGCCAATTTTGGCTTCCTAGTTAGGTGTAGAGGTTTATAGGTGTCTTTCAAGCATGTGTTAGTTTTTAAGTCTTTATATGGTCTAGGGTCTCCTTGGGATGTCTTATGGGCTTATGTAACCCCTTAGGCATCATTAACTTCTTTCTTGATATGTAACTCCAATCTTCCTTGATTTTCTTGACCTTAATGGCCAATTACATGAAGGAATTCGAGTAAGAAGGTATATAATACATCTTGTAACTATTTTCACCTCATTGATCAATCAAGGAAAGGAAAATTGGGTCTCCAAGAATGTTTGAAGTTGTTTTCAAATAGTCTAGTAGATGTTTACAATCGGTGCATGAGCATGTGAAGTTTTGAAACTCATAATTTTCGAGTAAAGGAGAAACTAAACTTTTCATAATGTTTGGTATTTTTGTGGTAGTTGGTTTCAAGAGTGTTTGTTGTCATAGTTTGTGATTGTTTATTTTTTGAGAAGGAATCAAATGTAGCTAAGAGTGTTTCGGGTAAGACATATTGTATAAAAATTGTATCTCTACATAGTTGATCAAGGATACACTATTGGGGAGAAGGAATTTAAGAAAATAAATGGTGACGTGCTCGAGTAGTAGGTAGGAGGAAGAATTATAGATCATGTAGATCCTTGAATGAGAAAAGAAAACGTTAACAATCCATTGAAACCATATGTTCCTACATACTTTATTTCTAGTAGCCAAGACAATGTTATATTTCACCTTCTACATGGTTGGGTAGTGTATATGACTTCACTGGTAAGGTTGGACGATTCTAAACATAGACATAGACCTCTCAAAGAGGATTTAAGTTTTAAATTTAATGAATTCAAATTTATAAGAAAAATTGTGCTCTACGGTCTATAGGTAGAAACCCTTAGATTTTAAAAGAAATAATTTGTTTGATGGTCAAGAACCCTACCACAGAGGCTAAGACATTCTATAAACTATCCTCACAGCTTGTCAAAACAATATTCAAGAGGAATTTTGTAAAGATATTGTAATAATCAAGAGATTTTTATGAGAGTCCTCTAAAATTCCTATAGCTTGACATAAGAGACCTAGTCAAGGCCTAGGACGGTGAGATTTATGGGGGTTTTCCTTAAGAAATTGTATCTAAAACTTTGCACACAATTTTTTTTTCCAAAATGGATGCTATAAACACCATTTAGTTAGTCATTTGAAGCTTTCCATTAAAAGTTACCTTGAAATTTTTCTTGGACCAGGGGAAGGTAATGAGGGAGTACACGAAGAAGGTGATATAGCAGAAAAGACACTTTCTTTGAGAATCGTGTCAAACCTTTTACTCCACACCTAGAGGATGGATAAGGGTGTTCAAAAATGATTTGGGTTTTCCTGGGTGATTTTGCAAAATAGATCAAATGAGTCATTTCTTATGCTTTCAATGAATTAGATGGATTTTTTTCTTGAACAGAGGTTATTAGACATGTCATAAGGATTTAAACTCTCATTTTGAGAATTTGAAGGAAAAGGAGAATATTCAAAGGTTTTCTTACATTGGAAAAAAGTGAGATCTTGCAAGTTAAAGGGTAGTTTTGATGTATCTAATCATCTTAATCTATTTGAGTGATTGTGTGTAGTAAATGCTCTACATTAGGTTGTTTTCATGAAATGTTGTGGCTGGTATACCAAGGTTGGATTGACCACTTGGTTTGGTCCTCAACTCATCACAAACTCTCCTTTGACTTGGTTATCATCTTGACCATCAACTCAACCACCTCACTTTTCAACCAGCTCGGTTTATAACTCAATGAGCTACTTTTAGTTTCACGATGTCCAAGTTCCCCTCCAAGACAAGAGTGGAACCTACTATTGTATAGCCCCATTTTTTTATCAAATACCGAATGTGAAAACCAAATAATTTTTGCTCTTCCGCACAATTCCATTTATTGATTTTATGTCAAACCTTTTGTATTGTGTCACTTGTTATTGTATTCCACCCAATGGCTCTTGTTCCTACACGCATAGACACGATATCTTGCACATCAATATCCATTATGAAACATTCAAAATGTGCCCAAAATATGAATATGATCTCTTGCATAAATAATAGGTTATTAGAGTTATTGGGAACTTATGATGCCCAATGTTGATCTCCATATCACACCTCCCCACTAAGGAGGATTTTGGTCCATGAAAATATTATTTTTCTCTACTCTAGATATGGTACTATGTGTTGCCTTGAGGAGATCTTTGCAGTTGACTCAATGGTATTAAAAACTGTTACTCCTTTAATCCTAAAATCACAATACATTTCAATCCTAGGACATATAGCACATGGCTCCACTTCCTTTTCTATGCCACTTTGATGTTACTCCCTGTTGGATCCTCTTGTAAATTTACAAATCAAGATAGGAAATATTCATCTTTCTTTTATAATAACTTTATAATAGAGCTTAAATACCAAAATTTTAAGAAGAATACTAAGCATGATAAACCTATCTACTTGGTAGCTCAAGTCCCATGTCATATTCTCACTACACTATAAATGATTAAGACAAGGTATATTTTTCCCTGTCTTCATCATCCATAACCCTCTTAGTGTGTTTCTTTTATTTTCCATGCCAAATCACACAATGGATATTTGATCCACAATCGATACATGGATATGTCCACAATAGCTTTAGGGTTGTTATAGGTTTTTATTTCTTGTAATCAAAGAAGACATGATCATACCTCTTAGGGATGTCAAATTTACAAGACTTATGAGGAGAAACTAAGCCTTATTTTCTTATGATGGATTCAAGATATTTCCTACATTCCTTGACAATATTCTTCTCGAACTAGATGATATATCCCTTGGAACTTTCTACTTTCCTTTGTTCTCAAAAAATTTTAGAGTGTTTGATCTATACCCTACTACAGACTACTTCGGGAGGAAAAATGGTGTGGGCTCTACGCTCGATCGATTCTTTTCATGCTTTAGATGTCTCAAAGCTTTCTCTTTCCTCATTTTTAAATTGCTGTAACCTAGACCCACATATTTAGGTATTTCCTCCACTTGGATAGGGTTAGTTATACCTTGGCTATTTACACCAAGACATTTTCCTTCATAACCCATTTTAAAAATAATTTTGATCTAATACCTCTAGTGTGCTTTTCAAAATCACCAAAAGTAGGATCTGTAACTTCTTGAGAAGGAATAAAATTCAATGAATCACTTACAATGTTTTTATTTATGAGTGTATCTTTCTTCACCACCTTTTCACAACCCTAAATTTTTTATAGGATCTCTTCCTTAGCTTACAATTCACGTTGTAATTTTTTTATTACTCCTCAAAAGAATTCTACCTGAGAATCAAATATACCTTGTAGCTTTTGCTTCTCCGATTCCGCGAGCCTGTAGACGTTCCATCAATTCAAAATCCTCCTTTGGACTATAGGTTATGTCATTCTTCCACATAGACTTACATGTTTTATCATTAGAGTGAGTAGAATAATGCATATTATCATTATTATTGGATTCAGATTTTATTTGATCTTATTCCAAAACAGAATAATCATGAACATAGGGAGAAACATGAGCTTCCCGAGTGTGGTATCTTGGTACATGGAAGTTTGATGACTCTCTATCAATTTTAAGAAGAAATCATTTCCAAAACTACCTCACATGATCTTAATCAGTGGTCAACTTGACACCATATCTACATGGTAAATTTATTGTGTGTCGATATATAGGTACAATATGTTGGCGATACTAGGATTTGTTAGTGCCTTTCCATGATCCACCATTCTACGTTCGAACCATCGTGGTTCTCAGTATGGGAACAAATACAAACATTGTTCCATATCATGCCTAGTCATAGAGAAATGTGTGCATATATGAGGACCATCCCATTCTTCTCGGTCCTTTTGTGTTGACATTATTATTACAACATAGAATGTAGGAGTTGCTTGCTCCATCTTAACTCAAAAATATGACTGCGCGATCACACCGATGTAGTATCACCATATGCATTATAGTACCTAGTATTGTGATCAAAATGGGCCACTAGATGAACTGGTAGAAATTCATTTTCACTACTATATACATTTATTGTAGGAGACAAACCATCTCTAATACAACATTGATACGTAAACAAGCGGTCTTTTTATTTCCTATAATTGCTAACTCAATGGATCCTTATAGGAAACTTAATTTTAATGCCGAAATTCAAAACTTTGATATAAAATCAAATGAAATAAAATTTAATGCAAGAAATAATAACACTACACACAAGATGATAACTGAGTTCAGAAAATTCCTACATCTCTAGGTTTGTTACATGATGAATTGATCCATTATAAAATTCCAATTGCAAGTATAAATAAATTTACAACAATATAATGAATCGTGCTCCACCATGAACTTGGTGCCAATTGGTCCTGTAGAACCTAGACTAGTTTTGGAAGGGTTACTCATTGTTACGGCATGGCCTCCTAGATTCACACTTCTTGTAGACTTCTTCACTACTACATGAACTCTAGACTCTACAAAGAGCTAAGTCAGATAGTGTCAATTGATGAGCTTTATCACATGATCCTCCTCCGTGGCCTCTAAGCAATATGAACTTGGCTTAATAATGGCACATATAAAGAATCTAAGCTCGGTATGACACTTCTCAAGTGATTGAAAAATCCTCTCATATCCAAACTCAAGCTCGAGAAATAACATGAGAAGTTAAGGTGTAAATATCCTTTTACAAAATAATAATGAGTTAAATAATAATAACTCATAAAATGCCTTATTAAAAGGACTTACATCTTCACCATCTCCATTTTAAAAAGGTTTTCAAAACTTTCTTAAGCTTGATTGATTCGAATGGCTCCACCTCGACCCCTTTTATACTTAGGTTAGGTCCTGGAATTCATGGTTATAAGGCATATCCATTTCTTCAAAATCATCCAATTTGGTTAGGCTGAGTTGCTTTATGGGTAGGAGATCGGTGGTTTGAACCGCCTTACTATTGTCTTGTTGTCATCAAGCTTACCACATGTTGACAAATCATTGTCTCACACACCACATGTTCACCTTCTATTGTTGTTATCTCATTACGTCACATTCGACTTGACCACTCTGGGTCATTTTTTCAATCGGTAATTTTATCGGAGATTTAATCCCATATTGGGTAGGGAAGAGATAGTTTAAGGATTCAAAATCCTTGTCAATTCCTTCAATCACGTGGCTTTGGCCACATCTTTTTGGTTCGCCATTTTTTCACCGTTGGGCTCGTCGGGTTATGTGGCAAGGTGGATCTCGTTATTTGAATGCCATGTTGTGGCTAGTATATTAAGTTTAGAATGAATGTGTGTCTCATTCCTTATATCATCATGAACTCACCTCTAACTCAATTATTAGTTCTGCATGCGAGATACTATTGTATTCGCCTTCTACTATTAATTTGCTTTGGGTTCCGTGTGAAATATATGAAAGCTAATGTTTGTGCATATATTTCTTGTGATTTTTGATAAACATTAGCAAATGTTTTGTTTGGGTTCCGATGATTGGTGCAGGATTAATCCCTCATTGCCGAGCTCGTTTCTTCCTTCTACAGATATCCGATTTAATTAAAGTTTTATCTTCCTTTCAGGCTTTGCCATCTGCTGCAGGTGTTTTCTGTCCACCTCCCCTGTTGTCGGATCCTGGAGACATGTGGCTTGTTGCATGAAATAGGGTTCCTTGTTTGCTACGGAAATGTTTTTTTAGAATCTGTTTGATTTTCGACCTGTATTTTCATGAGCATGGTTTCACAAGGAAAGACAGTCCACTGTTTCATTGCTCACAGGTGATACAATTATTGCAGCATATAGAAGACATGGTTATCCTCACGAGGCAGTCACACTATTTCACCATATGCAACAAATAGGCCTTCAACCCAATCAGTTTACATTTGCCAACATACTCTCAGCGTGTGCCAAAATGGGAGCTTTGGAACAGGGTATGGACATCCATCAAAGCATAATGGATAAAGGAATTTTGACTGATGTAGTTGCAACTGCCTGGTAGACATGTATGCAAAATGTGGAAGCATAGACAAGGCACGTGAACTATTTGATAAAATGCCTCAAAGAAATGTGGGCTCATGGAATACCATGATTGCAGGATATGCACAATATGAATTTATTGAAAATGTGTTATAATTACTTAGAAACATTCATGCAATTGCAATTGGCAGATGTAAAGCCAAATTCCACAACCTTTGTCAGCATCCTCCCTGCCTGTGCCAAAATGGGAGCTTTGGAACAGGGTATGGACATCCATCAAAGCATAATGGATAGAGGAATTTTGACTGATGTAGTTGCAACTGCCTGGTAGACATGTATGCAAAATGTGGAAGCATAGACAAGGCACGTGAACTGTTTGATAAAATGCCTCAAAGAAATGTGGGCTCATGGAATACCATGATTGCAGAATATGCACAATATGAATTTGTTGAAAATGCACGAGAACTGTTTGATAGAATGCCTCGAAGAGATGTGATCTCAAGGAGTTCCATGATTGCAGGATATGCATAAAATGGGTTTCTTGAAAAAGCCACAAATTTGCTTACAGTTCCGATACCTTGGAAAAGAAAAACAAGGATATATCAACAGGGAACAGGGTGGATGGGTTACTTAACAAATTTAATATTCTAAATACAGTGGAACTGAAAGTAACTGGGAGGAGTTTGAATACTCTTCCTCGGTCTGCCTCCTCATCCAGAGCAAGGGTGAGGATGAGGAGGAACAGGAGGAAGATGACATCCTTGCCAAATGAAGCAAAAAGTAGATGAGCAGATGAGCAAAATTCCCGGGAGGATGCTTTCAAATGGTTCCACCAGTGTTGCTTGTATGTTTACACAGCAAGGCCGAAAGGGAACCAATCAAGACGCCATGCTTGTCTAGGAGGTATGCGGTGTCTAGACCTCAGTTCTCTCTTTTCTGCTACTATGGATGGACATAATCAACTGTCTGTTATTCGCATATACCTAATTCAGGATTCATGTTTCATTATAATGTTCAGGCTGATTTAGATTGACAAGGATTAATAGAGTTTGATTCACGATGAATACTACAGTGAAATAATTGAGTGATTTGTAAATCATGTCCACGATTGAAATGATTTGTAAACCCACCAAAATGAATCAAATATCCATATCACAGCTTCCATTTTGATCAGATCCATAAATGATGTTAATCATTTGAAGGTCACCTGCATGGTAATGGTTTAATTCTTACATAAGACTTGTTTCCAGCAATGACATACTGAATTTTTCTTTAACCAATTGAATTGCATAGTAATTACTTATGTCAAATGTGAATAGGTATATGCCATGATTGCATCACTTTGAAAACATTTTCCTATGTCTTAAACAGAGGCTACTTTTACCCTTCCTCCTCAATGGCGAAAGCCACATCCCGTGGCAGTACTCTAGTCAGCACTGCAACCTTGTTAGATCATACATTAACTCAACCAACTCACTCTTCAACCGGCTAGGTTTGTAGCTTGATAATATACTTATAGTTTCAAAGTGGTGGATCCTCCTAAACAAGAGTGGACCCTACTATTGTAAAACCCCATTTCATTTGTCTAAGACAAGAGGTTAAAACCAACTTCATTTTTCTCCTCCACACAATTCCATCCATTGATTCCATATCAATCCTTTTACATTGCGTCACATGTGCCTATATTCACTGCTAGATTTTGTTCCCATTTAGATAGTATCTTGCGCATATGATATCTCTGTTACGGCATGTTTAAAATGCACATGAAAGCTAAATCGAGATCTTCTATAAGAAACATGTTACGAGAGATTTGGGAAATTTTGATGCCCAATTTTGACTGTGGATCAAGAATTCAAATTTCAAAAGAGATCTTTACATTTTTGAAATTTCTATTTAGGAAAATATCAAGAAACCTATTTACAAGTTCGAGAGAAGGATTAATAAACCATATGTCAAAAAAAGGGTAGAGAAATTATATTTAATGAAAGAAGAGTGCAATGTTGTTTGAGAATGTTCTTGGGAAAAATTCACTTGCAAGTTATGAAGAATCAAGAGAGATTCTTGAAGAATATAATGATGTTTTGAGGTCAAGAAAGATCAAAGAGAAAATAAACAAATTAAAGGTGGAATATATGATTTTGGAGTACATGAAAGTTGTGATTAAAACAAGGGTTTCATGCAAAGGAGTGGAGAAAAGAGTATGATGAAGAAGTTATTTTCTTTAATGTGTTTCTTTGCATGTGTAGGTATAACTAAGAAAAGATTAGGGATAAGGAAAAGGAAGATTGACATCAAGAAGGATGAAAATCTCTCACTTAAATATCATGCTAAAATAAACCAATCCTTATCACTAATAATAATACCATGGAATCTAGGAGTACATAGAGATCATAAGAATGATGAAGAATAGAAGAAAAAGAGCTACAAGTAATCACTAATCATAACGAGAGATAGAAACAATCATGAAGAAATATGAGTAGGAACTCATGAACATTTATAACCATGGGAGTATGATGTAGGTGCATTAATACATAAAGTAGGATCATGATGAATTTTTCTATGTAGAGGTATGTTATGTCCTACTAGATCAATAAAAAGTAATTTAGAAGCTTCATTAGGAGTTTCTCGGACCATTAGTTGTAGATTTTCATTTTCCTCTAAAATGATAAAATTTGAAATTTTAATAGTTCTAAGATATTTAAAACTTGATGTAAAAGTGAAATTCATTATGTGGGACCTTTAAGGTATGATTAGAGATATTAGGTGTCATGTAAAAATGAAATCCATGAATATCCCTCTAAAAATGAACAAGAAGATTTTTAACATTGGAAGATGCCAAGTTTAGCAATTTTGGCTAAGTCATGCTTGTTATGAGGATCATGCTAGTCAAAAACCACCTAATTATAATATTGGGAACTCTCAAAACCCTATATAGTTTTAATCATGAAGAAAAAAATAATAGGAACATCATAGAAGGTGGTGAACTTATTCTTGAAAGGGGTTGCTGGTTTTGTGAAGAGACTACGGGGGTTATGTATTATTTCCAATCAATATGTGAATAAATATTCTTCTAATGGAATTCTTATATGATCTTATAGCTATGAATGTTTCATTATTAATGTATCTTGACTTGAATTAACATATGTTTTGTTGTTTGTAAGGTGTAGGTTCTGTATTACTCAATTCAAAGGTTACAATCATGGTAAAGAAGACATTTTAATGATTTTGAGATTGTTAAAATATCTTAAAGTATAAATAGAGGTGTATTAGGACCATAAAAATCCCATCCAAGTTCTAGTTTAGAGAAACAATAAAAATATTAAAAATTATTGAAGTTATAGTGTTCTTTGGCTCAAGAGTGTAGGCGATCTAGGGTTTCCTAAGAAAAAATGAATAAATTTCAATTTCACCAATAGAATTTGCTAATTTTTTTAGAAATATGCATTGAGGAGTCGGTGAAGATATTTTAGAGATTTTAAGTTTCATCCAAGTAGAAGGAGATATCCATGAGCTTCTTCCTATAGGTCTAATAAAAGCCAAACCGAGGGCTAAAAGAGAGTAGTTTTTGTATTTTATTAGTGTTAAAGATTAAGTGAAGGTTTGGATTTTTTTGGTAATATTATTTAGGGTGTTTATAGGCATCTATAAGCATTGGATGAACCTAATAAGACATTCTTGAGGTATAAACCTAAATTTTACACTTTTAGGAATTTTAGCCCTATAAGCCAACTTGGAGTGTGAGACAAGGATTATGTGAAATGGTAGTTTCGAATGTTGTTAGGAATCACACATGATCTAAAGAACTTTATAAAACTATAGGTAGTGGTCACTAAAGAACCTTTCATCAATTTTTGAGAAGGTTATTGCTAGCAGAGTGAGGTGTTGCGATCAAGAAGGCTAATAAGGTCTAATTGAGATTGGATCAAGGGTGAACTAGGTAAATATTCCAAAGAAGTTATCTACAATATTTTACCACCATGTATAACTTCCAAATGGGTGTTTTAAAATGTGTAGATCCAAGATTGATATCCATTATATCAAATTTTAACTTAAATTTTCCTTTTAGGCAAGGCTAATAGGAGAAAAAAGTAGAGTTGAGTATTTTGAATAAGAAATCCATATGAAAGGATTAATTTTATTTTATTGCTTTTATATCTAAGGACTATCAATAAGTGAATGTTTGATAAAATTGAGTAATTTAGATATTTTTCATATAGCAATCTAAGTACTTTAAAGACAAGTTCACAAAGTGCAAGAAACTACAGGACTAAGACATTTGGGTATCATTAGGTATCATGATTTATGGCTATTGAAAATGATATAAGTTTTTTGAAGGTAGAACAAGAAGAATACTAAAAAGATTAAGGAAAGAAGGTATTTTGTAGTTAAATGAACTTGACAAACATTTAGGAAGCACTCCAATAAACTAAACTAGATGACAAATTTTTTGGTGAATAGGAGGACATAAGTTCATTACAATTATATAACAAAGCAACTACAAGTAAAGATCATTTAAACAATCATATCTAATCATGTTGGAGAGTAGATGATGTTGGTGAATGGACATAAGAAATAGGATTCATCAATCATTCTAATCATGTTCGAGAATGTCGGTGTATGAAATAGGAATTTTAGGGGAATTATAAGTTTCAGTAAATATTTTGAATAAAGAGCATTCTAGAAACTTAAATATGGGCTGCTCCAAAATATAAAAAACAAAAGAATAAAAAATGAAGATATACACATGCCAATGTGAATGAGGACATGCAAAAATTTAATTTGGGGGAGGAAAATTTCTCTTCAAATTAGTTGGTTTGTGGTATATTCTCTAAAAACACTAATGAGACTATCTTTTTAACAAGAGGAGAAGTTTCAAAATGGATACATGGAAAAAGGCGAACAGGTTGGGTATGTACCTTTGATCCAATTGAAGTGCAACCCGATGGAAAACACACTAAAAATGGTGCTTAATGTGTTGTAATAATCAAATTCATAATGAAAGAGATTTGAACACAAACCATACTTATTGAAATTCCAAATGGATATAAATTGGAAAATCTATAAGAGAGATGTATGTCTGGAGATATATCTCTTTATTCAAAACAAGCAAGTATATATCTATACAAGGATAATATGAAAATAAATTTTTATAAATAGAATATGAAGGGTTCCAGATGGGAAAAAAAGGTAATCCTACATGAAGACCATTTATATCCACCTTAGGGATGGATTCAAAAAGATAGGAGTGGAAAAATATGAAATCTATCCAATTATTACTATTATTATACTATCCCCCTTTTTTCGGGGTCATATATTTTAGTACATTGACTGTTTGGTGAACTAAAAGAAGAATTGGAAAGAGAACGAGAATGATCTTGGCATGGAAATATTTGACCATGATCACACTTTGATTCATCGTTGCTATTGTTAAAACTCCAGAAATGCTCTGAAGACCCTCAAAATTGTAAAATACTAAAAGTTGTTGAAAAAATGCTAAAAATAGATTTCCAGGACTTTCCAAAAATAGCTTTTTGGAAATCCTGTTCTCAATCAACATTATACTATTTACTATAACAATTTATGTCTTTTTGATCACATATAACTTCATTATTAAAAAACATCATGGGAAAATTAGTACATAGCTTCCACACAAATAAGAATACTACATCTTGGGAAATTTAGTTCACCACCTCCGCACCAATGAGAATAAGTGAGGTAACAACCCAAAATATCATGACACATGTGAATCTAATTCAAATAATGTAAAATTTAGATCAATGATTACAAAGTTAATTTATAGTAGGAGATTTGGTATTAAATTCTCTCTAACTCTGTATTATCCCTACCTTTACTAGTCCTTCTCTATGAAATTTTACATCTAGAAATTCTACTCGTATAGTTCATAGCTATGGGAGTCAAGAAGTAGCTAGAGCATAATTTAGTTCTAAGATTCTTAGGGATGAATCCTTTGCTACAATCTTCGAGGGGACACATGATGGATTAATTTATTTGAAAATTTTAAGGGTTTTGATGAAGATATTATGGAAGAATTTTCATGGCAATTAAAGGAGCATCATTCTACGGTTCGTGGGGAAATAATCCAAGTAAGTAATTAAATCCTATGTGAAAATTTTGGCCTCCCACATTAAGGGGTAGAGTTTACAAATACCAAGATTCCTTATAGTGAATTGATTAATTTTTTTTAGAAGAAATGGGAAGCAAAAATTATAACATGGCAAGATAGAATTGGGAAAGTTAGGGGGTAGTAAGAAATAGCTTGTATGAACCCTAAAAATCTATAGCCACCTAGATGATGAAATATTTTACCCGAAATAGATAACATAATCTTTGTGCTAGGATCCAAAATGAAAATTTCGATTCATCTTAGGTATGGCGTAGAGAATACTAAGTTTAGGTTAACTTGCCAAATTTTCTATTTTCCTCTTTTCAAGATATGTCCAAAATTAAAAAAAGACTCTGGGACCCTTGAAGCACCATGGATTGATTGGATGATACGTAAACACCATTTAATTATTCAAAAGATGGGGAAAGAAAATAGTTTGTATTATTAAAGAACAAGTAGATAAAGGAGGACTCCACTCCTAAAACTTCCCCCATTTGAGATCCTGTTCAATAGAAAAGGAAAAAAATAACTTTTACAAGACCTAGTTCCAAAGGAAAGGGGAAGGGAAATCATGGAGGAAGGTAACCTCCATAGGAAAATCTAGAGCTAGGGTAAAAGATCTTGTAACATGTGATCGATTCAAATTATGATTAAACATAAAAAGAGGTGTGACAACCCCTACAAATTGATTCTCCTCCTCACAAAAATGTAGCCAAAAAAGGCACACCCGAGAAAATATGAGGTCGAGACTTAGCCATTTTTCTTATAATGGGCTAAAGATAGGTATGAGTGTGGGGCACACAAAGGCATGAAGACTTAGAGACTAAGCAAAGGCTATTTTGGACAAGTGGAAGATCAAACGACATGCACAGTTTTGGGCTAATAATAGGATTAGATTTGTAGTTATTATTAGATAATCTATTATTAGCAAGATTACATGATTTTATATTTATCTTGTAGTGGTGCATGGCTATTCTTAGCATGCAACCTATTTTGAGGATGCATAGGCGGTGAAGGGCAAGTCCCCACCCACACACACACACACACACACACACACACACACACACATATACACACACACATGTATGTATGTATGTATGTATTTGCATGGATTTAGTATCTCGTGTGCTTGTAAGGTTATGTTGTTGGTTTATGGGCGTGTATGACCTATGATGATACTCTTATGTATGTATTCAGCTTCTATGTTTTGCAGTGATTAATACAATGGATCTATGTGGTTGGATATTGGTTATTGACATATTTGTTTCTAGATCTTGTATGGTAGATCTAATCTTGATTCTTGTTTAGTTCATTCTTGCATATGGTTGTGATCTAGATCTATTTATGCTTTACTTTTGAATGGTTATTATGGATCTAGATTATATGTGTGTTTATCATGCTAACTCCTTGAAAAAGCTTCCATAAAAGAGGGACTTGGTACCCTTGCACTTTGGGTGAGCACTCAGATATATCTGAGTTATGTGTCAATGTACCTTGGGTGGTTTGGTAAAATAAAAGACTACATTTTGGTTCTGTTTCAGGACCTCTTTTAAAGATCTTTGTAAATATGTTGCATGATGAAGATGTATCGCTTGACTTTGGCCAATATTGAGAGTTGGATAGAGAATTTAGAGGAAGAGTTTGCTCACAGATATAACATTGGACTTGAATTTGATGCACAGTGTGGGTTGAAGAGAATATATATCATGAGCTCTATGAGACATTATTTTCCTATTTCCCTATAGAGTTGTATGAGTGGCTGGTAGCATATGCATTAAAGAGAAATTGGAGGTATAGAACAATTATATGGACACATGAATATTACCAGGCTCTGCATGATGCTGAATTGGCTTAGACACACATTGTAGATCATTGGTGGGGTGGTGTCTTGAATAGTTATACATTAGAGTATGTTATTTCTACTTATTCCTATCTAGAGGTTGCCGAGTTTCATTTCTTGTGAGGTCCCAGAGGATTTTATTTACATGTTATCCCTTTAGCAATTAAGATCTTGATTGTAACTCTGGATTTGGAGGAGCGCCCTATGGCTAGTTGAATCTCACCGAGAATGAGCGTAGGATCAGGTGTGGTGAAGGATGGTAGACTTGGTGATAGAAACATGAGAGAAGAAAGGTGGCTTAAGTATAATGAAGCACACGAGAGGGAATTGATGAAGAACCTTGACATTGAGGAGTCTTTGGATTTGAAGAAAGATATGGATCGTGAAGGATTTGGAGTTCACATGGAAGATGTAGAGCCGAAGCATCTGGTACTCCCCCATTTGAGAAAGCATGGTATAGAACCCTCTTTAGCTTTAGATGAGATTACATATGAGGAGAATGAATGAGATACATAGGTGCGCATCGATCCCACTTGACAACATATCCCTTGCGTTTGGTGTTCTAGTTTATGAGACAATTATTGAGAATCAAGCTAGTGTAGGTGCTTCAGTAGTGACAGGTAGATTTCATTTTCCATTAAATTTAGAAGTTAATCAGATAACACATTCATCTATGGTGGTGTAGACATTGTATTTTTTTATTTTGGGGGTCCAGTTAGAGGTATATTTTCTAGCGCATCATCTACACAGGGCTTAGGTGGGCGTAACGTTGGTAATACTTATGGAAATAGCAAAAATTCATAGACCATGGGTGTTAGTTTAGCACAACGGTGGGGAAACAAGGCAACATATGGTATGGTTGGTGCCTCCTATAGGAGGAGGATCAAGAGGATTAGGTGCTACGGGATCTAGTGGATCTGGTGGTTCTAGAGGTGGAGGGAGTCTTGGAGGTAATACGGAGGTTCTGGATCTAGTGGGCATGGTCCGTACCAATGCCAACAAGTTTATTATGAGATGTCTCTTCACCTACCAGAATATAGGGGGATTAAAGATGCAGGTGAGCATGTGCACATGTGTAAAATACTATGGCGTGCTAAGGGAATCACAACTCCTAAATGTAAGGAAAGTAGTTTGATACTAATTTATAAGGGAGCATGCATAGTTGGTATAGGAAGTATGATTTGAACCAAACTTGTGTTGATTACAACGTGTTGTGTGATGATTTCAAGGTGAGTTCCATATACCTAAGTTTGAATATAAAAGCATCAAAGTGCATTGAAGGACATCAAGTAGGGCATGGTGAGAGCATAAGGGAGTATGATGCATGATTTAAAACTTTTCTATTAAATTTATCTTATGATATTCACCCTAGTCAGCATGCTCAATGGTTTGTTGGAGGTTTGATCACACCTTTCATAAGGAGTTCTCACACAAAATTTTATGGATCCGCGCGAGGCCTTGGAGATAACTTTGAGCATTGAGGAAGTTAGAAGCGTAGACACTAGAGTTAGCCCATTTTTGGAATCTCAGATTGCATCTATGGAAAAATAGTTGGAAAAATTATCAACTAATTCATCCCATGAGATGTGCAATGGTATTTGGTGTATGGATTGTGAGGTGGAATAACATACTAAGGATAGTTTCCCTCATAAATCAGTGCGTGCCATATTGTTGGATTGTGAAATATGTCATTTGGATCATGATTCAAGTAGGTTCCCCCTGTTACAACATGTGATCAGGAAGAACATTCCTTGTTATTGTAAGATTTGTGAGTCTACCACTCATGATACAGAGAATTACAGATTGATTGATCAGATTCATGATGCCATTGAAACTGGTGTATGTCAAACTAGTGTTGCAAACAATACTAAGGAGCAAGGTGAGTATCATAATCATGATCACAATGAAGGGAATTCTAATGGAGGAGGTAGAGGTAGAGGTTACTATGGAGGATTTATAGGTCGAGGTGGTGGCGGTGGAAGAGGTGAATTTCCATGAGGAACCTGTTATACATGTGGATCCCCTAATCATTATAGGTGTGAATGCCCTAATAACATTATTTTCTCTTGTGGTGTGGAAAGAATAACAAGTTTGAGAAATGCCTAGATTTGTTTGAGCATATGAGCAAGCAGCAAAATAAGGATAAGGGCATGGGAATTGTTATATTATAGCACTCTATGGAAGATCATGGATGCCAAAAGATAACACACCGCCATGAGACAATATCTATGTTGGTGACTACACGCATGGAGGTTGCACGTGCGTGTGAGACTCAAAGAAGAAACCTATTATTAAAAAATAGGAGATATTACATGCAAAGTAACCAAATCTTTCTCATTAGAAGGAATTATATCAAGAAACTATGGAGGTTATTAGGAATTTGTAGGGTGAAATACAATGCTTGAAGAAATAGTCATGGAAGATTAAGCATGCCAAGGTAGTTGAGGTTCCTCAGAAAGATGTTGATGACTTGAAGGAGGTTTGTAAGATGTTGTGTCATGAAAACATCATTTTTTGCTAGGGGAATGGTTAAGGGAGAAGTTTTTGTGTGTTGTATTTTAGCGTGAGAGACATATATTGCATGTGAACTTACCTCCTCATAGTCTTGATTATGACAAAAATATCACCTTGAATGCATTTGTTGATGGATGGATGTTGAGTAATATACTGATTAATACATGTGCAGAAGTGAATGTACTCACCTTTGGATGCATGGAATCAGATGGGAGGCCACCATTAAGTCCATTTTCAAACATGTTGTATATGTCTGAACAGAACTAAAGCCACACCCATTGGAGTTTTGAAGGATTCCACTATTACTATACAAGGGGCCAAGTTTACTGGGGACTTTGAGGTCTTGGCAATTACCAAAGTAGATAGTTTTCTAGCCATACTTGGGTGCCCTTGGTGTTATGTGAATAATGTTGATCTGCACTTTAATAAAGGTTATATTAGTTTTTGAGAATAAGGAAGGGAGTGTGCTTATTCCTTTGGAAGATGGAAAAGCTCTACCCTATGTGGAGCCATTAAGTGAGGAGGATCTTAACATAATTTATGTGTGCACCATTAGAGATCCTGAAGTACTTGAGCCATTAAAAGAAGGTGTTATTCAATGCAATGATGTAAAGTCTATGAGTGATAAAACCAAGGTGTTAAGTTTGTGATAACTAGGCACATGGGAATTATGAAATGGTTGGGCATGAGATGAAGAAGAGTGTAGTTACTTGCGTACACAAGCCATATTGTGTTAGGCACTTGGGAAGTAACCAGGTACCAAGCTACATTGGAATAGGTAACCCGTATTTCTACTCTCTATGGAAGCCTAGTGGAAATATCAGGTGGAGAGAAGGAATATTGGTATGTACCTTGCATGGGAAAACACGCATTGGTGGATTGCACACAAAGATAGCATTTTAGAGTGGTGAGAGGTGAGAATCACTTTCTCTACTAGATTTCTTAGGAGTAATGTACCTACCAAAACATGTGAATTTCATGGGGACCCGACACCTCACATCACGTCCAAAGTGTGAGAGACTATGGAAAGAGGGAAGGAGGCCTTTTGCCTTCACTATGGGTACATAAGTTCTACTTTACTTTACGTGGTTGTGCACACATGTGGTACATTTATGTGGAGGTGAACAAAGAAATAGGGAATTTGTAAGAATCGACTATGAGATATGATTCAGAAATTTGACTATTTTTCTACTAAACCACCAATGAATGAGGCATTACAGATTATGAAGTGCTTGAATATGTTAGAGTAGGTATTTACCTTAGCTCATGTTCACCTAGGTAATTTATTTACCTTTATTGTATTTATCCTCACCCACTTATGTGTGTGGATATTTCTTTTATCTTATTTAGATATTAGGAGATATTATCTAGTTGTTAGGTATAGTTATTTCCTTGATCTATGGTATTGACTAAATCCTTGATGTCTAGTTCTCTCATAAATCTATGGTCTTGACTAGTTCTTTGATGACTAGTTATTTCCTTGATTTATGGCTTGATCTACGACCTTGACTGGTTCTTATATTGTTATTCCTTTCCTATTTAAGTAAGGCCCATTCTCAATGTATTGCATTGAGTTCCATAATAATATATGATATTGTTTCTCATTTGTTGGAAAAGGTTTTATGTAAAGTTATTCTAGTGAATTGCTTTCATCTTATTGATTGTGGTGTTTGATTAGCATCTGTGTTCTTGGCTTGGTATGATTTGGTTATCATTCCTTTCACATAAGTTCTACTTCACTTTACGTGGTTGTACACACGCGTGGTACATTTATGTGGAGTTGAACAAAGAAACAGGAATTTGTAAGAACTAACTTGTAGATATGATTTAAAACTTTGACTATTTTTCTACTAAACCACCAATGAATGAGGCATTATAGATTATGAAGTGCTTGAATATGGGAGATAGTGCAAAGGATGAGGAGCTTATTTAGGAATTACTAGGTGAGTTAGATTTGGAGGTATGCTTTGAAGAAGAAGAGACATATGAAGAACAACTTGGACGCGCCTAGCTAGAAAAGGAAAAATAAAAGCTGGTTTATATGATTGATGATGAAGAAGTGGAGAATATATATGTTGATCATATTGTGGTTATGAATGAGGTCTTAGACAGTGCATATGAGTTGGTGTGCATGTATCATGAGCCTATGAAAAAAATAAGGTCAACATTGGGACAGATGCAAAACCGAAGGAGGCCATCATTGGAGATTATTGGTCTGACTTAGAGGATGTAAAAATAATTGAGTTACTGCACAAATTCCATGACTTATTCCCTAAAGGCTATCATGAGTTAAAAGGGGTACATCACTCTTTGGGTGAGATGAGGATCAAGTTAAAGGAAGGTGCACGCCGGTTAGGAAGAGGCCTTATAGGATGAATCCTAATCATGCATCAAGGTAAATGAAGAGATTGATAAAATGTTGAAGTCTAGAATCATTGAGCCCATTGAGGAATTAGAGTGGGTCAGCCCTATGGTGATAACCATAAAGAAAGATAGGAGCATAAGAATCTGTGTGGATTATAAGGATTTGAATGTTGCCTGTGTTATAGATCCTTTTCCTACACCATTTACACATGATATTTTGGAAGGAATTACAAGTTGTGAAATATACTCCTTTACCGATGGATTTTTTGGATATCTTCAAGTGAGGATTGCAATAGAAGATCAAGAGAAAAAAAATTTCACCCCTGAGTGGGGAATTTTTGCATACATAGTTATCCATTTTGGATTGAAGAATGAGCCTTAATCTTTTCATGAATTGTAGTGCAAGCATTTCAAGACTTCATTCATAAGGTTTTGTAGGTTTACTTGGATGATTGGATAATTTATGGGCTAGCTAAAGATCATTGTGATAATTTAACACTTATGTTTAAGAGGTGTCGGCAGTTGAGTATCTCCTGAACATCAAGAAGTGCATTTTTGCTACACCCTTTCAAACTTTGTTGGGACATATGTATGTATGGAAGGCTTATGGGTAGATCCTGCTAAGGTTGCTGTCATTTTGGGCTTAGAGGAACCTACTAACCAGAGTGAGGTATGTGGATTCTTGGGGCACACATGGTATTACAAGAAGTTTATCAAGGGTTATGCTAGGATATTCATTCCCTTGGAGGAATTGTTAAAGAGTAAGGGAAATTTCCATTATGTTGAAGTGCAACAATGTGCATTTGAGACATTGAAGGAAAGGCTTACTTCTGCACATATTCTATGCTTTCCTTCATGGACCAAACCATTCCATGTACATGTGGACACCTTTGGCATGGCCATTGGTGTAATATTATCCCAACCTGGAGAAGGTATTGTTGATCATCCTATTTTCTTTACAAGTAGGAAATTGACCCGACCGAACAACATTATACAAATACGAGCGTGAAGCATTGTCCATGATTTATGCGTTGCACAAGTTTAGGTAATATTCACTTTGGCAACTCCATTCATATTTTATATAGATCACATGTCACTTAAGTATCTGGTCAATAAGCCCATTTTGCAAGAGATCATATGTCATTGGATTATTTTGTTCCAAGAATTTGACTTTGAAGAGTGGTAAAGCAAGGAAAGAGTAACTAGAGACTGGATCATTTATCAAGGATTAACTCAGGTGAAGACACATAGAGCATTTAGGATACAATTCTAGACGTAAAATTTTTAGATTGAACGTGCACCCTCTGAATCAGAGGATATTGGTGTATTCATGCGAACATGTGTAGCACTTGAAGGGATGAGGATTTGGAGAAGAAACAACTTACTATACACGTCATTCCCTACATGTTAATTAGTGTAAATTTATACAAGTTAGACCAAGATGAAGTCTTGCATCGGTGTGTGCTTGAGCATGAACATACTACCATTATGGAGGAAGCTCATGGTGGCATTGCAGGTGGACATTATGTAGTAAATTCTACCACTGCGTGCAATATTCTATTGGAAGGCCTTTGGTGGGAAATGATTTACAAGGATTTTATAGAATATTGTAAGTCTTGTGACCATTGTCAGTGCCTTGGAAATCTTAGGCATTGAGATGAAATGCATTTGACGCCTATTGCTAGTGCAGAATCTTTTGAAAAGTGGGAAATTGAATTTTTGGGTCATATTTCCACACCGTATGTAGGAATGGATCATGCTACATTATAACTTGTACATATTATCTTACAAGGTGGGCAGAAGCAACACCTACAAAGAATTACACAATAAGCGACATCAACAAGGTTCTTATGGGAGAACATAATCAAGTATGTATTTCCACCGATATTCAAAAGTGATAGGGGCACTCATTTTATTAATGAAACCATTAGGATACTATTGGAATAATTTATGGTGGTAGACCATAAAACAACACCCTATCACCCACAAAGTGGCAATAACATTGTTGAGGATTTCAAAAAAATATTGGGACATACATTGACTAAGATCTGTGATGTTAGAAGGAAGGATTGGGATGATAAAGTTTATGATATAATTTGGCCATACAAGACAACCTATAAGAGATTAAATAAAGACACACCTTTTGAGTTGGTGTTTGGTGCGGAGGTTGTTTTACTACTGGAATTTAGGTTACCTTCCTATGTATTGTGCACGTATGTGGATTGGATGATGAATAATCCATTGAAGAATGCATTGATAAAGTGATGTAGTTGGATTAAAAGCTTGTTATTACTAGGTGGATCTAAAAGATAGAAAAGGCTAGGAAGAAGGCATGCCATGATAGACATATTACAAAGAAGTCAATTGAAGTTGGACATATGGTTCTTCTGTATGATTCAAAGTTTTTGCACCATCTAGAGAGTTCCAAGTGCATTGGTTGGGACCATATGTGGTGACTTACATACTTGATTCAAGTGATTTCTAGTGATAGGTGCTAGATGGGACATGATTTTTGGTTCTTTCAATGGGAGTAGGCTGAATCCCTACTATAAATAAGTCTTCTTGGTGTTTGTAATAAGGTAGTATTACCATTAGATTATATTTCCTTTAATGCATTCCATTCAACATTGTTATGCTTTGTCAATTTAGTTTTGTGTTTTGTTGTAATAAGTGTGCTTACACGCCAGAAGATGATGACTATCTATTGCATTCATACGTAGATGACCATGCATAATTGTAGTGTGGGGTGGAGTATATATAAGATAAATGGGCCAAGTTTGAACTTTCTCTAGAATATGGGTATGCATGGAGAAATATTGTGCAGGTGCTTGAAGTAAGGGTGTAGATAAAGAAAAATTACTCATGAATAAAGACCACGTGTGAATGAATGGATGCACAATGTAATGCGAGGTAGGCTACAGTAGTGAAAACTACTTGGTTTGAGTCACATTAGATAGGAACATCAGTGTATGAAGGTGCGTATAAGGGAATTTGTGGCTGAGAAGTAGTTGGTGTGCTAGAAGGTTATGATTGGGCGTAGAAAGATCAATGTAGAAAAGAAAAGAAATTCCATTTAATGCAAAGTACAAAGTGGTAGGTGGAGAGAAATAAATGTGGAGGAATTTGTAAAAGTTATAAAATTAGGGCTTGTGTTATCATTTTCACCTTGTATTTTGAAACATTTGAGTGAGTTGAAGAGTGAGTTGACAAGAGAGTGGCATAGAGAAAGTACGAGAGACTTGTAATAGAGATTGAACCAGATGGATTTGTGCATAGGATTGGTTGGCACTCCATTAGAGAGAGAGTGTTTGAGTGAAGCAAATGTGTGTAGGGAAGAAAATCGGAAAGTTAGGGTTTAAGTTTGAAGCTAGGGCACATGGGTTTTAAGTTGTAGAGCTCGATTTGATTGCAAGAACACTCTTTTATTATCATAATGGCACAAAAGAGAACCTAGAGTGACTACAAGGGGTAGGAGGAAAAAGGAAGTAGAAGCAGAGGTGGAAGATACCCCAAGAGTCAATTTTCAGAAATGTAGTACCCATAAGGGGTATTCATGGGCTGAGATTGGGAGTCCCATCTCTAACGCAGCAAAGTGAGTGACTACAACCATCGGAAAAAGGATAATAAAGATGAATTGGAAAAATTTTGGTGGTGAAAAAAAATCTGTGAATAGAAAATGACATGGCCATTTACGATGATGCAGAGAGAAAATGCTGTCAAATGTGGGAGTTTTGTAGCTCTATGAGCTCCCATATTTTGGCAAGCCGAAAAATCTCTACCAGTGGCTGATGACCCGAGTCCATGAGGACTTATTTTATTTTTTTGGGTGGCAAATGAGACTTATCATGCCCTTGATTGGGATATTGATAGGGTTGAAGAGTTTAGAACCGAGATCAGTAGTGATCTTACTAATGATGAAGGGGTGGAGGAAACCAGGAAAATGTTGTCTTATGTAAAGGGGTGCGTGGAATGGATATCTGCAAGTTGGAGAAATACCTTGTCATTTAGGTAGCAATGCACCTCCTCACCAAGTTGAACAATCAAGAGCATTGGTCACAAGTGAGCAGTAAGATGGCTACATGCTTTCAAGATGATGATGAAGGAGTCATTTATAATTTTTCTAACTTCATTTCTAAGAATATGGTTGTAGAGGCACACCAAGGGGATAAGATAAGTTTTGGCGCTATCCTTTTGTTAATTGTGTTTGTAGAGATTAGAGTGCTTGATGGGCCAAAAGATAATATTTGGAAATACCCTAAAGAAAAGAGGTCCCTTGCGGATAGATTTGAAAATTATATATGTGATGGAAACATGAGTGGATCATACAAGTAGAGGATAGAAATCTAGTGTAAGTTCCTACACGCTACATTTGAATATGAGTGGAGAATACCCAAGGATCTTCCTTCGGTATTGGAGAAATAGGCTCAATTTTTTTTTACCAACATTTTTACAGAGGGTGCTTTGGAATGAAGGATGGGAAGTGGAGTCCATGGTGCAAGCTTTCATATGCCTTCACAATGTGTTACTTCAGGAATTTGTACATAGGTTTTCAAATGTGTGTAGGTTGATCTTCAATGTAGATAAAGTAGACTATGATTATCATACACTCCAGGAAGACATATGTCTACCGGGTAAGTCTGCTTACATTGAGAAGTTAATTTTAGATGATATCAATATCAATTCTATGAGTTTGGAAATTGGGAAGGTTGGAGTGGCTAAGGTATACATCTACCTTAAGCCCAAGTTGGAAAATGGAAAATACATTGAGAATGAATTCAAGCTCCCTGAATTTCCCAAGGGGAACATATTGTGGGCATGTTGTAGGATGAAGAGTCTACTTTTCCCCATGATGATGAAGGAGAAGAGGAGGAGGAAGAAATAAGGGAAGATAATGGTGGCTTAGAACATGGCAGAAGAAGGAAGCCAACTATAGGAGAGAAGAGAATGCACGAGCCAACTCCTCTAAGGAAAGAAGAAGGTGAAGAAGAAGGGGTGGAAACAGGCATTGTGGAGATAGGTTTAGAAGAGGGCACTAAGGACCAGAAATTTAGGAGAGTATTAAGGAGAACAAGGACTCAAGTGTGCAGATACATGGCCATCAAACCACCAAGGAGGTTTCCAAGAAACTCTCATGTTAAGGAAAACCACAAAATAAAAGGAGAAAGTACATCCCCAATAAGGATAGTGAGGGTGAGAAATCTAAACATAGTGCACATAAGACGTATGTTATTGCAGTGTAAATGCAGAGGAACCTCGGGGTGAAGAATTGAAACATGATGCAGAGGGTTTGGAAGAATGGGAAGTAGGCAATGGAATTACGATACAAAGAAGGTGAAGATAAGGGTGAACCATCCAGTGCACCTACTGAAACACATACCGGTGAGGGACCAATGCTTGATGTGGGAGTGCATATTCCAAAAGGTAAGTGCTCAAGGGGAGAAGGATGAAGAAATGTATAAAAATCCTACAACTAGTTATATCAATGATCCTACCAAGATCATTTGCACTAGGTTCCAAAGTAATTTGGAGCCCAAGGAGCTTTATGGCTGGGAGTTGATGGATCCATGAAATCAAGGAGGAAGGTAACCTCCTTAGGAAAATATAGAACTAGGGTAGAAGATCTATGTAATCAATTCAAATTATAATTAAACATCAAAAGAGGTGCGACATGACCCTCAGTAAATTGATGCTCCTCTAAGGAGAAGCAAGAAGAAAATTCTGATCATCACCCCAAAGAGCAATTCAGATGATGATTTAATATATATTAAATTAAATATTATTTTAGAGTAAATTAATGTAGTAAATGATATTTAAGTGATCACATAAAATAAAGTGTAAACACTAAGTATTCAATAATGTAAAACCCTTAATAAGTGAAGGAAATATGACTTAGATAATTATTTGTGATCCGAGAGTGATCGGGATTGTGTATCCAATGGAACAAACTAGGAACAACATCATAATTATTTGATGAAGATTTGGAAGTATAGAAATATGCACGAGTACATAAGCGCCAAAGGAGGACAAGAGCTTCCCAAGTGCTAGTGACCAATTTGGGTGCTAGTGTTTGCTTATATGCTCAAGTTCTAACTTTTTATGTATGTTGGGATGATGAATTATAGCCTAAGTAATGAAATTGCATAAGGTTGGAGGTGCGTAAAACATGGGGCGCATAGGCACAGTGGAAATGTAGAAAAGGGTGCACCTAAGAAAATATGAGGTCAAGACTTAGTCATTTTCTTATAATGGGATAAAAATAGGCATGAGTGCGAGGCACACAAAGGCATGAAGACTTAGAGACTAAGAAAAGGATATTTTGGACAAGTGGAAGATAAAAACAAGCACATTTTTGGGCTAATAATAGGATTATATTTGTATTTATTATTAGATAATCTATTCTTTATAAGCTTGAATGCTTTTGTATTTATCTTGTAGTGACACATGGCTATTCTTAGCATGCAGCCTATTTTGAGGATGCATAGGTGGTGAAGGGAAAGTCCCCACCCCTATATATATGTATTGATTTGCATGGATTTAGTATCCCGTGAATGCTTGTAAGGTTATGTTTCTGGTTTATGGGTGCACATGACCTATGATGATACTCTTATGTATGTATTCAATGCCCCGTAGAAGAAATGGGGGATAGAAGAGATAATAGATATAGATATATAGTAGATATAGTTGGAGAGAGGTGAAGCCCTGTAGAAAAAAGAATGGAGGATGTTATGGGTTAGGGATTAGGAGAGCTCTATGAGAAATGACACACTTAGAGGGATGGGTCTATATTTTTCTTTGTAATATGATGAACATGGTATAGTTCTAATGCATGACTTGACTCTGCGTAATTATATGAGGATCTGTTATGAACTCAAGGGATATAATGTGGGTTATCAAATATGATAATATGAATATAATGCTTCGTTATAAATCATTTTGTTCAATACTTATGCATTTTATTTCTATATGAATCATCTCCATGTGTTGCTTGTTATTTCTCTTACCTGCATACAATGAGATGATAACTCTTCCTAAGTTCATAAGAATGTGGTTAGTTATTTTTTGTCCTACATTTGATTATCTATTCTAAGATGATGCATTCTCACAAAAATCACATAAAGGAGAGACTCGGTGCCTGCACGTGCCTCGGGTGAGCACCCAAAGTGCCCATTGGGTGATAGGCCAATGTGCATGGGATTTTCCTATTCTATGAAGGGTATAAAAATGACTACATCTTGGTTCCATTTTCGGACCTCTTTTCAAATTTGTTATGAGAAATGGCATGCATATTTGTCCCTGTGATGTGTGATGACAAAGCACTTGACCTTAGAAAGTGTTGAAACATGGTTCAAGAGCATGGAGGATGAGTTTTCTCAAAGATTCAACACTAGACCGAGTTCAATACACGTAGATGGGTAGAAGAGAACCTATACCATGAGTTATATGAGACATTATTTTGCTTCTTCCCAGTAGAGCTATATGAATGGATTTCAGCATACACATCTAGATCAAGATGGTACTATAGATTGCATGTGTGGACCCAAGATGACTATCGAAGATGTTAGGATGTAGATCTGACTTGGACGTATGTTATTGATCACTGGTGGAAGGGAGTGTTGGCTAGTTATACTTTAGAATACACCATTTGATGTATTCTTTCCTAGAAGTTGTTGAGTTTGAGTTTTTGAGGAGCCTAGAGGATCATTTTTGTGTGTTATTCCTTTGGCTATGAAGATCTTGGTCATTACTTTGAGTTTAGAAGCATTTCCCATGGATGCTAAAGCTTCTTGAGTGCTGGGAGAGGAAGCTAGGGTGGAGGAAGATGGCGGACATTGTGCTAAAAAGGAAAGGGAGGAGAGATGACTCAAGTATAGAAAGCTCATGAAAGGGAGATGACTAGACAATGTGAGGTTACAAGTGTGATGGATCTATGGAGGTAGACATTGTGGGAAGGAGTTGAGGTTCATGCGGAGGATGTGGAGCCTAAGAATTCTATGCTACCCCATCTTGGAAAGTGCGGGAGAGAGGCCCTTCACTTTAATGAGATTTTGTCACATGGAGAAAGAAGATCCATCGACACACATCTGAACCCACCTGAGTGACCAACCCCTGTGCACTTGGTTTTCCAAATCAAGGGAGAAGTATTGTTAACCTAGTTGGTATCGGTGGGAGTGACCGATCGACACCCTAGGAGATATAATTTTTCATTTGGAACATCCATGGTTGCACAAGCCATTCCTGTATTTGGAGGAATCTTTGGACAAGGTGTAAGTATGCAAGCTTTGGGTATCACATCTGGGAGTGGCATGGACATACAATTGGTAGTGGGACAATATCACAAACCATTGGTGTGTAGTTCAGGGGGATGCTGGGAACACTAGGTGCTGACCACTTTCGGTCCTTTTTCGAACTACATGAGGAGGTGGATCTGGTGGGTCAAGAGGAATAGGACCTAGTGGATCCAGTGGATCTAGTGGGTCAGGAGGAAACACCGGAGGGAACCAAGGCTCTAGATTAGAGGAAAAGGACCCCACCACCTCCCCAAGTGTTTTTGAGATGTCTTTGCACTTACCAGACTATAGGGGTATTGAAGATGCTGTAGAGCATGTGCACAAGTGTGAGTTACTATGGCACGTGAAGGGGATCACTACCCTGGAGTGGAAGGAAAGTCAATTTGCAACAAAATGTTGCAAGGGCACACACATAGTTGGTATAGGAAGTATGACCCCCATCAGATGGTGGTAGACTACACCACGTTGAAGAACACCTTCTTAGTAGAGTTCCATATCCTAGAGTTTGAGCAGAAGAGCATCAATGCTCTTAAGGAGATCCAATAGGGAATGAATGAGAGAGAGTGTGAGAGTATGATGACATGTGTTTCAAGACTCTCTTGTCAAAGCTATCCTATGACATTCATCCTTCTCAACATGCTCAATGGTTTTTTGGAGGATTGATAACACCATTTAGAAGGGCTCTCACACAAGAACTTTCATAGACCCACGTGAGGCATTAGAAGCTTACCCTATGCATCGAAGTTGTTGGGAGCATTGACACTAGTGTTAGCCCTTTTCTGGAGGCTCAAATTTTGTAATGGCCAAGTAGTTGGAAAAGCTATCTGCAAATTTGTGCATGAGTTTGTAGTGGGCTTTGGTGTACAAACTGTGAAGTGGAGGGGCATGCAAAGGATAGTTTCCCTCAAAGTTGGTGCACGCTATGGTGGTAGACTATGAGATTTTCCATGGGGATCATGATGCAAGTAGATGCCCCTACTCCTAAGCATGCAATAATCCATAAGAATGTTTCTTCTATTACAAATATTTTTGTACCTCTATGACCCATGATACCAAGGATTATAGACTGATTGATCAAATCCATGATGCTATTGATCTGGGTGTGTGCTAGACCAGCCTTGCAAGTAGTTCAAAGGATGATGACCAATGTTATGAAGGGATGCACGAGATGGAGGAACATGGAAGAGGTTTTTTGTGGAGGATTTCATGGTCACAAAGTAACCATGGTGGAGGACAAAGTGAGTTCCCATGAGGAACTTGTTATAATTGTGGATCTACAGAGCATTACAAACATGTGAGTGTCTTGATCTGTTATAATGCTCATGGTGTGGAAAGAAACATAAGTACAAAGAGTGTCCATAACTTTATGAGCATATGAACCAACAACACTGGAAGGACAAAGGTGTTGGGATGGTAAGCATCAAGAAGGATGATTCATAGTGGATGCCATGAGTGGCGCATGAGTCAGGGCTAGAACCTGTACTGGTGATGATGATGAGAAGAGGCCATGTGCACCAAGGAGATGCCAAGACCAAGGACACTAGTTTCAAGAGAGGAAGTAGTACATGGAAAGTATCTAGACCCTTCTCATTAGAAAGAAGTATATCAGAGACTATGGATGTCATTCGAGTTTACAAGGAGAGATCCAGTGTCTAAAGGAGCATTCCAGGTAGTAGGAGCAAAGAAGGAATGTTGAGGCTCCGCAGAAGGACCTGGATGAAGTCAAAGAAGTGTGAAAAATGTTAAGGCAAGAGAATATTATTCCTTGCTAGGAGAATGACGAGAGAGAAGGTACCATGCACTAGAGTAGAGTGAAAGGTAGGTTTTACATGCAAACCTTCCTCCTCACAACCTTGAATATGACAAGGAGATTACTTTGAATGTAGTTGTTGATGGGTGGCTTTTGAGTAATATTCTCATCGACATGGGAGCAGAGGTCAATGTTCTTACCTTAGATTCCTGACATCAAATGGGAAGGCCCACATTACAACCATCTTTGAATGTGTTGTATATGGAAAACAAGACTAAGGAAATGCCCATTGGAGTCCTCAAGGATGTAGTTATCACCATTCAAGGAGCCAAGTTCACTGGAGACTTTCAAATTCTTGGTGCTCACCGAGGAAGACAACTTTCCAAAGCATTGCTTGGGCACCCATGGTGTTATAAGAACAATGTTGACCTATGGTTTAACAAAGGGTATATCAGTTTTGAGAACAAGGAGGAAAGGGTGGTCATTCCTTTGACAGATGGGAAGTCAACACCCTATACTGAGCCCTTAGGAGAAGAATTCCTTGATAGAATCTATGTGCACTCCATCAGAGATCCTGAGATAATTCACCCACGGAGAGGAGTTATCCAATTTGAAGATGCTCAGTCCGTGAGTGATACCACTAGTGTGGCATGCAACAATTGGGTGCATGGGACTTATGAGTTAATTGGGTGACAATTAAGAGGATCTATAACAAGGGTGATAAAGGCAGTGCTCAGTCAAGCACCTAGGAGGAAAGAAGTTTCCAAGTTACTCTGAGAGGGGCATATCCTAAAATTTTCTTATGGGACATGGAAGCTAGTGGAAAAATGAGGATGAAAGAAGAGGAATGCTTAGTTATAACCTACTCAGGACTGCAACACATGCATTGGTGGGCTACACATCGAGAGAACCTCCTAGAGTGGCGTGAGGTAAGAATCACATTTTTTGTAAGGTTCTCCAAGAGCAACATGCCCATGGTATATACAAGACTACCATGGTAAAGAGACCACTTCATTTCATATCCAAGCATGTGAGAAGGCCTGGATGGGAAGCACAGAAATTTTCCACCTTCATTATGGGTGCATAAGTTGTATTCCACCTTACAAGGTTGTGCACACACTTGGTACATTCATTCGAGATGATGTGTCATCATCGATGGGTAATTGGCAAGAGTTGGTGGCTGATCTCATTCAAGCTTTGAGTATAGGAGTACCAAACCATCAAGTGGATAAGGTGTTGCAAGTGATCAAGCACCTTATGATGGGGGATAGTGTTATGGCAGAAGATAGGCTACTAGAATTCTAGGTGAGCCTTCTTTGGAGACATGCCTCAATGAAGAAGAATTAGAGGAGGTACAACTTGAGCACGCGTGCATGGAAAAAGAAAAAGGAAAAATGGTCTATGTAATAGATGGAGAAGAGATGGAGACTTTGGATGTTAACCATTCGGAGGGTACGCATGAGGTCATAGATAGTGTTGATGAGTGAGCACATGCACCTACCATGAGCCCTTAAAAACAAAATAAGGTTAACATTGGGATGGAGGAAGAACCTAAGGAAGCTATCATCGATGACTATTGGTCGAAAAGGAGGTTTCAAAGATCATTGATCTGTTGCATGAGTTCCAAGATTTTTTTCCTCATGGGTACCATGAACTCAAAGGCATTCACCATTCCTTGGGGGAGATGAAGATCAAGTTGAAGGAAGGTGCACACCTGATTTGGAAGAGGCCTTATCGGATGAATCCAAACTTACACGTATGGGTTAAGGAAGAAATAGAAAAAATGATAACATCTGGTATCATTGAGGTAGTAGAAGAATTAGAGTGGATAAGCCCAATGGTCATCAATATCAAGAAGGATGGGAGGATAAGAATTTTGTTGACTACATAGGGATCTGAATGTAGTGTGTGTCATCGATCCCTTCCCAACCCCCTTTACTGAAGAAATTTTGGAGGGAGTAAGGGCGTGAAGTCTACTCTTTCACGGATGGGTTCTCAGGGTACCACCAAGTTAGGATTGCAAAGGAAGACTAGAGAAAGACAACTTTTTCCACTGAATGGGGAAGTTTTTCCTACATGGTTATGCCTTTTGGATTAAAGAATGCACTTGTTGTGTTCTCACGCATTATGGTACAAGCATTTTAGGACTTCATCCATAAGTTTCTTCAAGTTTACCTAGATGACTGGATATGTGTATGGATTAGTGAAAGACCATTGTGACAACTTAAGGCTGATGTTTGAGAGATGTTGGAAATTGAGGATATCCCTCAACATTAAGAAATGTGTCTTTGCTACTCCATTTGGAACCCTGTTAGGACACATTATATGTAAAGAAGGTTTGCTAGTAGATCTGCTAAAGTTGTAGTTATTGTAGGATTAGGGGAGCCTACTAGTCAAAGCGTAGTGCATGGATTTCTTGGGCATACATATGGGGTATTATAGGAAGTTCATCAAGGGATATGCCAAGATCACCATGCACCCTTAGAGGAATTATTAAAACACAAGTGTGCCTTTCATTGGGGAGAGGCACAAGCAGAAGGCATTTGACACTTTGAAGGATAGGCTTGTCATGATGCCCATATTACATTTTCCTTCTTGGGATAAGCCTTTCCATGTGCATGTTGATGCCTCAAGAAAACTATGGGAGTAGTACTAGCACAACCTAGAGAGGGAATTGTTGATCATCCCTTGTGCTTTAAAGTAGAAAGTTGACACCACAGAGAGCATAATTACACAACTACTGAGCGTGAAGCATTGTCTATGATCTATGCTGCATAAGTTTAGGTAGTATCTATTGGCAACACCATTTATATTCTACATGGACCATATGGCATTGAAATACTTGGTCAAAAAAACCCATTTCTGCAAGGGTGCATATGTCATTGGGTCCTACTATTTCAAGAATTTGAGTTCATCGTGGTCGTGAAACTAGGAAAAAGTAATTCAAGACCTGACCACTTATCAAGGATTAATTCAGGGAGAGGACACATAAAGCATTGAGGATACCATGCCAGACACACAACTATTTAGGTTGTGGCATGTGCATGCCCTCAAGACTTGGAAGATATCATAGTGTTCTTAAAAATAGGTGTGGCACCGAAGGATGAAGGCCTGAGAGAAAGCAGTTAGAAATATGTGCCACACCCTACATGTTGATTAGTGGAGATTTGTATAAGTTAGGTCGTGATGAGGTTTTAACCGATGCGTATTGGAACATGAGTGCGTAGCCATTATGGAAGAAGTGCATGGTGGGATTGTAGGAGGACACTATGCAGGAAATGCTACCACGTGGAAGATTTTATTAGCTGGGATTTGGTGGGAAACCATCTACAAAGATTGTATTGAGTTTTGCAAGGCCTGTGACCATTGCAAATGCCTTGGAAAACTGGAAAGAGAGATGAAATGCCTTTGTGACCAATAAAGCTAGTGTTGAACCATTTGAGAAATGGGAAATCAATTTGTAGGACCAATTGTACCATACCGCAGTGAAGGATGGTTCATGGTATATCATCACTTGCACTGATTACTTGACATGGTGGGTAGAGGAAGCACCTACAAAGGATTACACCATGATGACAACTGCTAGATTTTTATGGGAAAACATAATCAACAGGTATGGTTTCCTTTAAGTTTAACAAGTGATAGGGGTACACACTTTCTCAATGAAATAGTCAGGATTCTGTTAGTAGAATTTATGGTGGCCCATCATAAGACTACCCCATATCACCCTCAAGAAAATGGGACTGCTGAGGCATTTAACAAAATACTAAGTCACACGTTAACTAAGATCTATGTGACATTGGAAGACATGATTGGGATGATAAGGTATCACCATTCTATGGGCATACATGACAACCTACAAAAGGTTGAACAAGGCCACACCATTTCAATTGGTGTTTGGTGTAGAGGCTATTTTACTAGTGGAATTCATGTTACCTTCACTATGTATAGCACATAGGAGGGTTAGCTGATGAGAAAGTGTTGGAAGAAAGAATTGATAAGTTGATGTAGTTAGATGAAAGGTGATCACTTGCTAGATGGAGTCAAAAGATAGAAAAAAGCAAGACAAAAGGCATGGCATGATCATCATATCAAGAACAAGAAGTTTGAGGTTGGGAAGTTGGTGTTGTTGTATGATTCCAAGTATTTGCACCATCCTGGGAAGTTGAAAGTCCATTGGTTGGGACCTTACATCATCTCATACATTCTTGATTTAGGTGCTTTCTAGTTACAAGTGCTGGATGGGATGAGGTTACTAGGTCACTTCAATGGGAGTAGGTTGAAGCCCTACTATAAATAAGTCTTCTTGGTGTTTGTAATAAGGCAGTATTTCCAATTAGCTTAGAATTTCCCTTTATGATTTTTTTTCTTTTCTTGTGTTTCCTTTTTCATTTTTGTTCATTTTTTTTGTTTCATTTTTTTTCACCTTGTGCACTGAGTAACCACATTATTTCTCTAAAGTTGTGTATGTGCAGAGGACCGCACATTTGTTTTAGTGTGGGGTGGAGTGATATGAAGTATAGGCCTATAATACAAAGTTTGAGCTGGTAGTAGAAGTTATGGTGAATGGCCTGGTTGAAGGATGAAAAGCGTAAGGGTAAGAAGTGCATAGAAGAGAAGGTGGATGAGAATGGTTGGTGTCAAAAAGGCTTTGCGTAAAACCATGTACAAAAAGGATGAAGAGTGCAAGAACAACATGAGGTAGGTGAGGGAAAAATCAGGTAAAGAAAAAAAGAAGTGCCTTCGGTGTTGTGGACGCACGCGTAAGAGTCTTCGGTCAGGTTGGATTTTTGTGTGCTAAAAGGTTGAAAAAGGTTTTTCACATGCAGGATGTGGCATGGGTAAAAGCGCTTAAAGAACTTAGTGGAAAAATCCACATTTAATGTTAAAGTACATTGGTAGGTGGTATAACATTTAATGCTGGAAAGAAGCAAAAACTATAAATACAAGGTGGGTAAATCATTTGTTACCTTGCATTTATGAAGAAGAAAAATCTCTTACGAACTAGGAAAATAGAGAGAGATTTGTGTGAAGAAAGGAGAATCCAAGAAATCTAAAGTGTGTGACTAGGGTAGATCGCAAACTAGTGTGGAAGGAGTACACGAGCATGGGGAAAATTTGTTGAGGAAGCACCATCTTGTGGAAGGATTTTTCCAGTTAGGGTTTGGTGGCTAGGGCATGGAGTTAGAAGGGTTTCTTCACAAGGTTGAGCTTTGGGATTGGACAAAGTGATAGAGAGTAGAGCAAGGGGAAGAGGATTTAAGTGTTAGCATTGACCAGAAGAATGGCACCAAGGAAACCAACCATTTCACCAAAGAAAACAAAGGGAAAGGGCAAGGGAAAGCAAAATCTATTGTCATCACAAGCACCAATGAAGAATGGTATGTGGAAATGCAAGTACCCAGATGGGGTATTGCTAGGAAAAGAATGGGAGTCACACTGTGGAAGATGGCCATAAGTGATTATAATCATCACACAAGCACAAAATGGAGAAGGAGATGGCTTTGGAGTTGGTTTGACCAACCAACAAGAGGATGCCAGAAGGCATGCCAATTTACAATGATGAAGTAAAGGTCAAATTAGAGAAGGCAGGGTTGTTGCAGCTTTATGAGTTACCTTACTTTGGAAAACCTGAGTGCACCTTTATCAATGGTTGATGTCACGTGTACATGAAGATCACTTTTACTTCATGGGGCACAAGATGCACATCACACCACAAGCTGATATCTAAGTTCACAGGCCTCAATTGTGAAGGAGATAACATTGATGATGATTTAAGTGACAAGGAGGCTATCAAGGAGACTGTAGCCATGTATGACTACAAGAAGGGTTTGAGATACTTTGACATCTCATAGAAATACCAAGACCTAGTGATGAGGATGGCTGTGCACTTAGTCACCAAGCTCAATGACCAAGAAATGATGGACACAAGTAAATAAGGCATGGCTGAACGTATGTCGGAAGATATCAGAAGGAACCATCTACAACTTGTTTACTTTCATCACGAGATGAAATTATAAGTAGCGCATAGGAGGGAGAGAAGATACTCTTTGGTAATGTACTCCTCACTATTGTGTTCTCAGAGATTGGAGTGCCCGATGGGCTAGAAAAAATTATTTGGGAATATCCAGAAGAGGATCCCTTGCCCGCAAAAAGAGGTTTGCAAAGTATACTTGTGAAACCATGATGGCCACTCACAAGGCACACCTGGAGAAATGGTATAAATGAATGTGTGACGCATTTGGGGATGAGTGGAGGATCCTAGAGTAGTTTCCCACACTCGTAAGTGGAGAGGTCAGATTTTTTAGTATACCAACACTTCTGCATTGGCAGCATATTTATGATGATAGATGGGAACATGAGTCCATGGTGCAAACTACCCTTCTCCTTCACCGCTTTATACTTCCAAGATGGAGTTAATGGTTCAAGGAGGCCAAGAGACTAAGGTTTGACCTTAGTGAGGTAGATGTAGACCACCGTATGAGCTTCTGCTAGAAGCTAGTCTACCCAAAGAAGCACACGTATGTGAGAGATATGTCTCCCATGAGATCCAAATGATGAATCCTTTGACACTGCCAATTACAGGAAGGACCACAAAAGGTGTATCTATGCATAAGGCCTAAATTTTAAAAAGGGCTTACTTGGAGAATGATGTCTCCATTCCTGAAGACCCCATAGGAAGGAAGAAGGCCATGCCTAGAAAAGAGAGAAGAGAAGAGGTGTAGAAGGCACCAAGTGTTCAAACTACACAAGTGGTAAGTGTGCCGGAGACAAGCGCTAAGCCTAGTACTTACATGTGGAGGAAAAGTTCCCATTGAAATAAAAGACTCCATAAGAAGAGGCACCAGAGCATGAAGAACCCCTCACTCAAGAGGAATTCATCAAGGAAGACATCACTGTCAAAAAAAGAAAGAGAAGAATATCCTGTATTGGAATCCTTAGTAAGGAAGAAGCAAAAGGTGACGGATGAGGCTGATTCAAAGGAAACAGAAGACCTAGATGCCTACATCGGTGATAGAGATGATGATGAAGATGAACAAGGAGGTAAAGACCATCCCATCTATGAGATACATGATTCTGAAGAAGAAGGGGATGATGATTATAATGAAGGAGATGAGGAAAGGAGGATGAAGAAGAGGCTGAGACCCAAGGCAAGGGGTAGTGGGGAAGAAGTTACAAAATAAAAAGGACCCCAAGCCTCACAAAGGAACATAGGTAGACAAGGCCATGGAGAAAGAAGTGGAAAAAATCATCAAGGACTGGTGGAACAAGAAGTGGAACACAACGTAGATGTGGTGATGAAGGAATTTGAGGAGGAGAGCATAGAAAAGAATATGGCAGCATGGGAGGAGATCCTAGTTTGGCTATAAGTTTTCCAAAGGCCACATGCACATAGGGAGGAAGAGAGAGCAAAAGCATCACAAGTTCAAGGAATGGGCTACATTGATGATCCAAACAAGGTGTTGCATGCATGCTTCCAGAGCACCATGCCAATGGAACAACTTCTAGCCATGACTTCATTTGATGAGGAAGGTGCATACCCTCGAACAAGGAAAATGTTGTCATGGGAATTTGAGTCCCACATTGATGAGCCAGAATTTGAAGTAAGCCAAGGGGCATTGATGCAAGTGCTAAAAAAAAGGATAAACCCCTTGGTGAATGCTCAGAGGCTGTTAGATGAATAGATCTGCAACATTCTCAACAAAGTCTCTGTTGAGGTTGAAGCCTAGGCTCTTTGGGAGAAATGACAGGGTAAAATTCCTAGAGGTAGAGCTAGAGAAAAAGGAAGAAGAGCTCATTGAGAAAAGACCAAGGACTTGAAGCAGGAAGAGCTAATTAGCGCTCAGTTAAGGTGTGAGTTAAAAGATGAAAAGGAAAGAGTGTGTGAGGCATACAAGAAGATAGAGATGATCATGGATGTCATTGTCCTAAAGCATCTAGACTTAACACCACCCGCAAAAGTATGGATCATCCTTGTAATGCCTAGAGGACTTGACCCGCATACTCACCATGGAGAGGCAACCACTTGCCCTAGAATCAATGGAAGAGGAGTTGAAATGCCAAGAGAAATAAAATAAAATGAAGGTTGTGGAGATTGTTGCTCAATACAACAAGATCCTCACCGATGTAAAAGCCTCTCGCACAAGTTGTTGAGGCTTCTATGCCAACTAACGCAGATAGATAGAGTGGAAAGTATCCTAGTTACCACCCATGAAGTAGAACTCAAGGAGTTATAGGAAAAGAACAAGGCAAACAAGGTAGAGTGAGAAAAGATCATACCGAGGTAGAAAGTAAATGAGAGGCCATCGAGACCTTGCGAGGCTCAATCAAGAACCACTAAAGGAATTGTACCCTCAAATCACTCAAGGATGGATGCACTCAAGGATTTGGGAAAATGGAGGAGGATATTATGGAGATAATGAGCACTAAGGGAGAAGAGCTTAGTTTTGAAGAAGTGAGCCCTAGTGGGTAACCTCTATCAGCAAGCGCAAAATGAGGTCGACACTTGGGGGAAATTAGAAGCTGATTTAAGGAAGGATTTCCCTCTCCTCCTCTAGAAGTAAATAAAGTTCCCCATTCTTTCATTATTTTCCCCATTTCTTCATTCCTTCATTCTTCCATTCCAACCATCTGTAAGGATCCACCATTCTTTAATTCTTTATTGAAGAGTGTTTCTGGGGATAGAGAATAGGCGTAGTGTGGGGTGATGTTGGGCCCCAAAATATCAGCTAAGTACAAGAAGGTGTGTGGGCATGCGGACCTAGTTGAAGAAGGGTGTGTGGGTTAAAGGTGCAAAGGTAAAGGGTTCTGGAAGGGTTTGTGGATCACATGGTGCGCGCACGTAAGGAAAAATAGGTTTTGTGTTTATCCGCATTCGGCATCCCAGGAAGCACACGAGAAAAGCATGACTATTATGGATAAGGTTCCAACCTAGCAAATATGGATCAAAAAGGGAATATTCTAGGCATGCGATGGAAGTTTCTAGAAGACATCATTACAAAGAATGGAGATCTCGGATCTGGAAAGGCATGCTTCCATGGAGGACCACTTCGACACTTAGAAACGATCCAGTAACTTCTAGAAGGTATGGTGGTGGGCAAAGGCTATATATACAAGCACTCGGTAGAAACAATGGGGGATATAAGAGATAGTAGACATAGATATATATTAGATATAGTTGGAGAGAGGTGAAGCCCTCTAAAAGGAGAATAGAGGATGTTATGGGTTAGGGATTAGGAGAGCTCTGTGAGCAATGACACACTTAGAGGGATGGGTCTACATTTTTCTTTGTAATATGATGAACATGGTATAGTTCTAATGCATGACTTAGATCTGCGTAATTATATGAGGATTTGTTATGACCTCAAGGGATGTAATGTGGGTTATCAACTTTGATAGTATGAATATAAATGTCATTATAAATCATTTATGTTGAATACTTATGCATTTCCTTTTGTATAAGTCATTTTGTTTCAAATTCAATGTTATAGTTTTGATCACACATGTAACCTTTAAAACAAATGACTACTTACATATGTCCATAAACCACATCAAATGTAATAAAAATATGTAAAATGTGGAGTCGAATGACCCCGATGGTCAGCTGAATAGTGAACTTATGACTTAGCATTGGACTACATATCCGACTCATGTATTTATTTGTGTGTGTGTATATCTCTTTCACGTGCCCTAGTTTTCCCTTATGCAAGTTACATGATGATAATGAGATAGATCTATATTGTCACAAGTATGTAGAATGTGTTTAATAGAATAGAATGAAGTCCTCTCCTATGTTGTGTATGTAAACTAATGCATCCCTTGCCCTTGTATGGATGTGCTAGATTAATGCCTTTTAGTGCTCTTGTACCTCTGTGAAATCTTAGATGGTGATAGATAATGATTATAGTACTTGGCCCTTTATTTAAAAGAGGTGAATAATTATATATATAATTCCCTTGTTTGAATTTTGTAATTGACAACTGAAATGCCGACCTAAAGTGTTAAAACGTGAGGAAAAAGTGAAAAGGGACTCAAAAGAGTAAGAAGAGGAAAGAGAGGGACATGAGCACACTGGGAATTTCGTCCTAAAAAGGCACTAGTGTTCGAGGCCATCAAAAGGTAAATCATTAAAGTACTAACAAAGTTATAAGATGTGTAAAGCCAATAAAGTGTAAGAGATAAAACAATAGAAAGGTCCAAAGGAGTTGTCAACCACTATTTTTCTTGTTTAGGAATCATGTATACATTAGTATACTTTAGGACCTAGAAATGTACCCAAGTGCATAGATTTTGTGTCTACATTTTCTCACACTTTATGTTGTTGATTTTGTCAAGGAGTTTTCCAGCTAGTGTGTGAATAATCAATAACATAAATTAGATAAAAGATGCATACCTTGTAATCTAGAGAGGAGTGTATCCGATAGCGTGTTGAGTGGATAAGTATCCATGTGAAGCGTGAGGTGATTGAATTGTGAAGCGTGAAAAATAGGAAAGGGAGGTAGACCCTAGGGATGAATCATATGCATAGAAGCATGTTGTTGGAGCTTGTGCTTGTTGATGTGAGTTTCTTCTTATTTCTTGTAAGGCATACCTACAAATTAAGAGAAAGAGAGTAGTCAAAGTCCATATATGATATATTAGAGTAACATATGTATAAGTGAGTAAAAGTGTGTAGAAGCTAAGGAAAGAGTACACCTGATATATAAGAGTCTAAAGGATAGAAAGTTGTCTTGTTTAATTTGGAGATGCTATAGATTTGAGCATCCTACCACTAAGGGTGAGGTTTTGGGAAATCTCATGCAAGAGCAAGTTTAATGGGTGATCTCATGCCAAGAACAAGTTTTTGGGTGATCTCACTCCAAGAGTGAGTTTTTGGGTGATATCATGCCAAGAGCGAGTTTTTAGGTGATCTCATGCCAAGAGAAGAGTGTTGGGGAGAGAGGTATTTTTCTCTCCTTCAATGATACTTCTCAAAGTTCCACTACTGATTGACATGTCTGAATAGTAACTAATTTGTAATTGAATCGTAATCGTATTGTAACTTAATTGTAATTGTATTGTAATTGAAGCCAAGTGTATGATATTATAGATCCATATTGTAAACTACTAGAAACTTTGATGAACTAAGAAATGTCTATTTTTCCCCTAGGACACAAGCTCCCATGTTAGACCCAAGCACCCACCGTTACTTTCGATATAATCTGGGTGCTAGTGTTTACTCTTTGTTTTTGATCCAAGTCTAATTTTGGATCACTTTGTGAATGTGTGCCTTTTCCAATTCTCTAATTTTTTGTTCTATTATGGAGCTCGTGTTACTAGAAGGGTGGTTTTTACCCAATATTCCCCCTCATTTGGGGTACATGTGACGAATGTAGGAGGAGGTGGCCCAAATGAGAGGACCTGAAACTAATATGCATATCATGGATTGGATACCTACAGGGGGTAGGGGATGTGCATGGTAGAAACCAAGGCACATGCAAACAAGATAGACTAGAAAACAAGTGTTAGTGTAAAAGAGCTAGCATGCAATAGAATACAATGTAGCAAACAACTATGAAGACAAGAGGTACCATGAAAAATTAGGTTCCATACATGTGACATCACTCACAATGTCATAATAAAATCATGGCTGAAGCGGTTATACACAAACAATGACCAAGCATGACATATAGGAATAACCCGCAAACAATAAAAATAAGAAGTAACAGAGATAACCATGGTTGTATAGATTCTGTAAGACAAATGCTACACATGAAGAACTTGTTAGCATATTAGAAAGATAAGTAGTATGTCAAGGAATGTATAGATTAGTAAAAATAAATAGTGATAGTAATGGGAATTAGGAAAAATTGTAATAATAGGGACACTGTGCGTGTGGAGTATGAGAGTTATAAAGGTAGATGCCCCCAAGAGCCTCACTAGGACTAGTAAAGAGTGGTGTTAAACAACATGCATCCTGTAATGATATTTAAA
The DNA here is from genome assembly GCA_018340775.1 of Taxus wallichiana var. yunnanensis. Classification (NCBI taxonomy): domain Eukaryota; kingdom Viridiplantae; phylum Streptophyta; class Pinopsida; order Cupressales; family Taxaceae; genus Taxus; species Taxus wallichiana. The sequence goes on from CM031233.1 coordinate 25,463,638, forward strand.
GGTCATGAATTCACCTAAAGATACCATGTGAACATGTATGTGTGTATAGAAAAATATAATGACATACTAAGAATCCAAATTAGCATAGGAAACAAAGTGCAACATGTAAGTATTATAAGCTAACAAGAGTAAATACAACCAAGATAGGTAGATTCCATGTGAATGTGATGGTGTGTTGTGATATGCAAGATGTGTAGATGAGGGGAGAAGTGTAGTGGGTGTGGGTAACATAAGGTTCATGTAGGAATTGCACCTCAATAGTCAAGTATGAACCATATAACAAGAGTGTGTCATCGGGTAACAAAGATATTATATGTGATTGAGATTAGATGCTAGGAAAGATTTACCATGAAACACATATTGTGAAGTGTAGTAGATAAACTATGAGTAGATGATAAAGATAGCCAATAGTGATGGAAGGGGGGAGAAAGTGCGATGCCCTAAGTGTGTGAGTAAGGTTCATTTAATTCCCTTAACAGTCATGTATGAACCTTGAGAACACAAGTGTATCATCGGAGTAATGAAGATATTGTATGAAATAAATATTATATGTAAAGTAGTAACATTGTTTTATATAGATATGAATAATTACTAGTATATTAAGCAAGTGAGGAGGGGGAGTATGATGCCCCCAAATATGTATATCACTATTAGTTTTGGTAAATGGATGTGATCATTGAGAACAAGAGTGAGTATGTATAGTGAATGAAAATATGTGCACCATATGTATAGTAGTATGTGTATCATGAAAAGGAAGGATCCATAAGTAAGCATGAGGAGAAAAGCGTGTATGGAGTGGCATAAGAGCGGATAGGGAAACCGTAATTATAGATAGATGTATAACAAGGTTTTCTCCTAGTGTAGATAATTGAAAGTGTTATTTAGGGTTCATTTTAGGGGAAAATATTTGTAAATTTATAAATATTAGGATTTTGGAAGTTTGAAATTGGTGACGTTTTTACTACCATACGGTAAAAGGTTCACCAAAAATTTACGAGTCATAAATAAATTTGACCCTAATTTCTCCTTATTGTTTCCACTAAGGGCTGACCAATGTTGGTATATTTGCCATTATGTTATAATATACTATTATATATATGATTAATTCACCATAATGTAGTAATAAAATATAATTCTAAAATTCATTAATTTTGAGATCTGGAGTCGAAGCCGAAGGTAAAAGTGAATAAGCCTGTGAAAAATCCAAAAGTATAAGCCAAAAAGCCGAAGGTATAAGAAAAAAGGTAAGAGATAAACTTTGAATTATCAAGGTATTTTTTCAGAATCATGTATGATGGTAACCTAAATACATGATGTTGCCCATAATGCATATGATTGCACAACATTTAATGGTATGCAAACACATGTCACCAAATGGTAACCTAAATCTTGGATACCATTGAAGTGACATGAATGTATATGAATGGTGGCCCGATATCATTTTCACATAACCATTTTTGGTTTGATAGCCTAAGCAATGTTACCATGTTATCATGTAGCATGAGATTTATTTTTCACAATGTATTGAATTTATTTTTACAGAATTTATTTGAAAATTTAATATTTTTATCACATGTGTATACTTCAAAATCACCCATACAATGGCCCCTGGTGCAAATGAGAAAATATCTCAAGGAAAAAGAAAATGTGACATGGACATTTCAAAATATTTCAAGAGAAGAGTGTTGGGGAGAATCATTACAGTTACACTAGTGCCAACAAGTAATTTTGAATCTTATTATGTTGATGTTACTTTATATGTTGATTTCCTGAAGGATGCAATAAGCAACTCAATTTCTTTCAAATGTAGAAAACCCTACCAATGAATTTACGCTAGATGAAATTCGTAATCAACAGAGTAATTCAATTCACATAGATAGTAGTGATAATCCCAATTTCCATCAAACTCAAACTTCATATAAAGATTCCAGAAATAGACATCAGAAACATAAGAGTGGGAAGTGGACTTTAGGAAGGACTTATAAATTTGAATGGTCAGCCAAATATCCATTTATTGAACTGTTGAACGATATGTACTCTAGTAAATGTAGATGTACTATATGTAGTTGGAAACTAGGAAAAGACCACAAAATTCAATTGAAGTTAGATACGATAGAGAAGAGTTGTGGGAAAGTATATGAGTCAAAAAAAAAAGACTATGGAAGGGTAATAAAAACATATAGATGGAAAATTGAGGAAGATTTTTTACATATGAGATATGCAACAGAATATGAAAATCATCATAAACATATTCAAGACCTTGTTGAGAAAGGTGGGAAAAGTATAGGATAAATTTACAAAAAAGCTTACGATACAAGTCTTCAGGAAAAACTTATACAATTTTGAATAATATTTAAATTTTTAAAAAGGGAATACCTATTTCAGATCTCATTGATTATAAGATATTATTTCAATGTAATGGGTTTCCAAACATTCCAACAACACACTAGTCAGATACTAGTGCTTGGGAAATGAAAAAGTGTATGGTAGAAATTGAAATCACTGATTTGAGAGAGAAGGTAAAAATATGAATTTTATCTCATTGTCGATTGATGAGGTCACAAGAAGACATAATACATCATGGGTTTGCATGCATGTCTACACTTTCAATTTTAATAACCATTTGAGGGAAAATCATCTACTAGCTATGAACAAAATGATGGAGAATTGTAATTCTGAGAACCTCTGTAAACTAGTTATTAAAATTTTGAAATAAATAACTGGTATGGATGATCATTCAATCTCTATGAAGTTGATTTATGTTAGGGATGATGGGGAATTTTTCATGCAAGATAAAAAAGCTGGGCTTTATGTTCACCTTCAAAAAACATTGCCCCACACATGATACCTATTCACTACATGGATCACATAATGGATATTTGTTACAAGATTGTAAGTAATTTTGAAAATGTCGCTAAAGTGGAAGAGCTTATACATGATTTGCATTCATACATGTCAAGCAGTCCTAAAATATTTTTGGAGTTTAAATTTTTTTGTTAGAATTACAAATGGTAAAAAATTGTTAAAAGATGTTGACACAAGATGGATAGTTTTGTATGATCTAGCTTGTATAATTTTTAGGAATACAAGTCATGAGCAGGGTATATATTCAAGAATCATAAAGAAGTTTACAAGGTGAAAGATTTTATATATCACTTGACTAATTTGGAGACATTATTAACATTTTATGGTATTTATCCAATATCTTGAAGGAAATAAATAGCTTGGTGAAACAAGCTCTTTAAATATCTATATACATTGTTGATTTTATCAAATTAAGGAAACATGTATAAAAATATCTTTAATAACATTTGCAGTCGAACTAATTCATTTACAACAACATTAATATTTTCAAGATTTTTCCTATCCTCACTAGCTACATCTCCTAATGAAAGGAGAGTAGGATCCTCATCAATTTTTTTCTTCAACAGAATATCAGGATCAAATCCATGCTCCTTTATAATATTTCTAATGCATTGTTCTCCTTGTTTATGAGAACAATTTTATTTTTAAAGGCTATTTCTCCTTGTACACTTTCTCTTGATTTTTAAGGTGTTCATCTAACACTGCACTTCAGTCTTCAATGTATGGTATTTGGAATACACGTAAAAATCCCATAGTTAGAAAGTAGATAAACTATAACAACATAAAATATAATCTTCAAAATATTAAGTACTTACCAAGGCCAAGTCTTTCTCTGCATTTGCAATAGTGACAAGTTTTGTCTCTATTCCACTTATTGTAATATGATTGTGCCTTGACATTTAAATTTTCCAATATGTTAAGAATTATATTTAAAACATTATCATTATTATAATTATTGTTGGTGACAATATTACTAGATTGTGCTTGAGCAAGTAAAGCATCAATCATAACTCGGTTCATTTTTATCAATGAAAAAGTTGTTCCCTATGTGAAAAATTATGATATCTTTCATTAATTTCTTTGATAAGAGATTTTGCTCTGATCTCCCATATCCTTAATTCCTTAATATCAGGAAAATATTTTCCATCACAAGGGCTGTACAATTATCAGCCACAAGAATGTCAATTGAATTTTTTTTCCATCATCATCCAAATTTTCCTCCCCAATTGGTGGAGGATCTGAAGTGGTTTGTTGTTGTGGCACTGACATCTCCTTTTGTGCATAATGAATAAGATCATCATTATGTTTCCTTACCTACCGCCATGTATTACAGGATGTCAAATACTAGATACTCCTCATCCATATCTATATTATTTAAAATATAAGTTTCTCTAGCACTCTACAAGATGCCCGGTGAAAATTTAGGGAACTCTGAAGTGGTATAATTATGTGTCCCCCTACTTGTTGCAGGGAACACTATCCTCTTTCCCCTACCATGAGGCGAAGAGGAGGTGGTGTGGTGTACTCTTTAAGAAATCGAGAAGAGGGGGTGGCCGTGGGTTGAATATGAGATTGAGGTTGAAAAACTTATGTGAGAATCAATAGTATAACAATATTAGTATGTTGTATGCATGAATTCAAAGAAGAGAACACTGAGCACTTAAAAAGAATGAAATAAATATGTATTTTTACATTATGAATGTTGTTGTTGTCCATAATCAATATGCTATTACACTTTGGTTGGAAGGGGGTGATGGAATTACAAGCCCTAATTTTAAGGAAACCAGTTAAATTGAATGATAAAATCCTAAAACAAAGACTAATATAAATAAAATTTAAATCTATGATTTATTCATACCTGAACTTGAAGGGCGAAGAAATTCTATAGACTGAATTTCATATTTCTTAGGTATGTAAGTAGTGTTTGTAGTAGTAGACACCATGGATTGGGTGATGTGTTAGACATGGTTGCACATTAGGAAAATGACATATGTCATTGTCAAGACTCAAATTATCATTAGTCTATAAAAAAATTAATCAAAATTAACATGATTGTGCATTATGGATTAATTAAAACCTAGATTGTCTTGAGTACGTGTTTTGTCTTGGTGTGGGACAATTCAAAATAATTGCGCATGCATTTGCTTCTACTTATAGGTTGTGTTGGTGCAAATTTTAACTTTGCAGTTGTGCCCTAATTTTCCATATCAGTTTTGCTCAAAAAAATTTCATTTGCTCAAATTGGTGACCTAAAATTCATATTTTCCAATTGAATGCCTTTGAATTGCTCACATTGTCATGATTTTGCCCTAAATTGAAACAAATTTCCAAGTTCCCCTCTTTTGTGCCCTAATTTCTTCATTTTTTGGGCTGAGCCATTTTCCCTTTGTCAAATTCATGCAAAAATTAAAATGGATCGAATCTGAGTTGATTAATGTTAAAATCTCATTCCTCAGGCCTAAATCAATGTGAAATCACGTTTCATTGGAGTTAAAACCGAGAAATCTACCCTCCTTGTGAATTTTTTTCGATTTCTAGGGCATCCCCTACATTTTTTATGTTTTGAAGGGCATATGGGTGTCATTTTCCCGTCAAATTCATCCTTGCATCCTTTTGGTGATGTGATAGGTTTCTATTGGCCGGGGCAGTCGGGAAAATGTTATAAGTTATTACTTTTTGAAAAATTGACAAAGGAAAATTTTGCTCCACGGCCCCGCATTTGCTACAGTGATGTGCCTACGTGGCATGATTTGATTGGTTGGAGGATCGGCGAGTGGCGGGGGTCACTTAGAAAATTTTCTTCCATTTTGGAAAATTTTGAAGTCATTTTTGGTCGAAGCCCTGCGTCCAATGGGAAGCGAACACGTGGCGGGGAGATTAGGCGGGTGGTGGGGAGTTGGAGAATTTTTTTGATTCGAGTATTGGGGAAAATGTTGACTCGAGGGCCACATCTAATGAAAAGAGGACACATGTCTAGGAGGGTCAAGTGGAGAGGTGAAGAGTTGGAAAAATTTGAAGTTTTTGGCTTCAAAATGCTAAAGGAAAAATTTGGCTCGAGAGCCCACAACGAATTGGAAGGTGACACGTGGCATAGGAAGGTCGGGTGTGTGGAGGATGGAATTGAAAAATTTTTTATTTTTTTACCTGAATTCCAAGGTAAAATTTTGACCCAAAGGCTCACCTCCAATAAGAAGTGGACATGTGTCCAAGAAAGTCAGCATGGAGGGGCGGAGTTTGTGAAAATTTTGAAGTTTTTAACTTCAAAATGTTAAAGTTAAAATTTGGCCCGAGAGCCGCGACCAATTGGAGGAAGACATGTGTCCAAGAGGTGAGATGGAAGAAGGGGCCGAGGGAAAATTTTAGGAATTTTGGCCTTTATGTTTGCAGGGTAAAAAATGAAAAATAGGCCCACGTCCAATGAAAATAGGACACGTGTACAAAAGGAGGCGGAGGTTCGAGCTAGGGGAAAATATTGAAAATTTTACAAATTTTGGCAAAGATAAAAAGTTGTCTCGCGGCCCCGACAGGAAAAATTAGAGGTGTCCCCCCATAGCCAATCAAGGGGTGACACATGGCATTTACAAAAGGGAAAAAGGGAGAGCGTGGGCCCGCAAAGGTTTTAGTGCTCGCGGAGGTTTGAAGGAAAACTTGGAGGGTCGGCTCCGTAGTGAATGGGAGACCGCCACGTGGCGGGGGAGAGAGGGTGCTCGGGCCCATGGAGTTTTTCAAGAAAATTTTCCTTTTGTCAAAATTGTGCCAAAATTCATCAAAATGGGTCCGTGGTTTTGTGGGGCCCACCTAGGGACACGTGGCGGGTCCAGGGGGCAAGCGGGGAAAATTTTCAAAATTTTCCAAAGGCATAAAAGGGTTGAAAATGTGTTTTTTAAGATGGGGACCCGCCCAATCATGTTTGGACATGTGTCCACCTAGTCCAAAGGGGAAAAGGGGAATATCTTTGACACATGGAGGGCTAACATTAAAAGTTGATTTTTAAATCAACGATTGTTGTGTAATTTCATTTTTGGGCGCCATGGGAACTCCAAGAAACTTGGAAATTGAATTTCTTCATCAAAATTCATCGAACCTTATATGATTTTAAGTCCCCTCAGCCTTCTGAGAACAATGGCATTATATTTATGAGCTAATTTGATGGCTTATGATGTTTTTTGATGAAATTTTACCCTTGACCCATGAAAAATTTGAAAAGTGAAAATGAAAGGTTGCAGAGGTGAAAAATGATGAAGTAGAAGGTGGAAAATGATTGCAAATGCATGTTGGCATGTTTGAATGCCAAAAACATGACACTGGGATGGATAAGGATCCAAATTCATGCAATATTTTAAATTATTTATGCATCCCTGGCATTTTACAAGTTGTTTTATAGTTTAATGTCATTTTCATGAAATGGGTAAAGTTTCTTGTAACAAATTTGATCCCTAAGCATATTCTTTGCTTAGGAGACAAGAATCCAAGTTGGCATGAGATATAAAATGTATTTTTGAAGCATTTGTAAAGGAGGAGAGAGAAGAGAGAGAAAAATACTTAGAATTTTCAAGCAAAAAGGTGGAAGAAATCCATTTCTCTAGAAAAAACTGCCTGAGAGACATTTTTAACTCCATTTTGTATCAGATTTCATCATGTTGAGTTGGTTTTAGATGTAAAGCCATCAACAAGCTCGAGATTATTCTTATAACATTCCCTGCTAATGTATTTGATTAGATTTTGGATTATGTGGTGTTATCTCTTGGCAAATTTTGTATATACTTATGTCTCAGAATGTCTTCAATTTGTGTTTCTTGCTCATGTTGCAATCTTGTGTTTAGGATCTCTTTGATCATACAGGTCTCATTTCTTGTTGATGGTTTAATGGCATTTGAAATATTATATTCAGAAGAGCTTTCATCTGATAGAAGATAAACAGATTTAAAATCATTTCATTGTCCTTGAATAATGAGACTGTTTGTAAACCTTTGGGTGCACCTTAGGTCATGATTAAACAGGGATTCCTGGATACTTTGTTGATATTTTGCTTCAAGATTTTGTGACAGTTATCAAAGGTTGTGTGGAAGAGTGCAGATTTGGGCCTCCATTTGTGCACATATCTTGGTTGAATGAGCATTTAAAACCCTTGGAAGCATCCTTGTTGTGTAGGTATTGCAAATTTCTGCAAAGGTTTTCAAAGAAGTTGGTAATTCCCAGCTAGACTTCTCTAAGCATCTCCCACAAAATTTCATTCAAACTAACTCATCCTACCTATACTACCCCTACATTTGCATTGTGTGTCAACAAAAGAATACAATCCTTTCACAAAAATGCATAAAGCATATCAGGGTTTCATCATGTCTTTAGCTTGTCCTTGCCTTTTTTGAAAGCATTTCCATCATTTAGTAGTGACAACTCCTTTGAGTTTAGATAATGGATATTTGATTATGTTTTCACAAGGCCCCTTCCATACCATATGCAAAACACAAGGATATCTCCATCTCCTTTACCATAGAAGGGCTACAGTATAGGTTCTCTTGCCTTGGTTGATAGGCACAACCTAAAACAATGATGGTTAGATCAAAACCCTTTTGAAGGTGCTATCCACTCCCTCAAATATTGAATGCAAACAAGAAGATATGTGTGCTCCCTGGCTACAAATGACATACAAACTATCTATCTATCCTTGAGTGTCTTGTGTAAGTTCATGATGCTATTTAAGTTATGAAGGAGATTAAATTTGGATACACCCGAGTGGCACCATTGCTGGGGATTTCTTGGAATTTCTTGGTGGTTTTGAAGTGTTTGAAAGGTTTGAGCATTTGTGTGATCAAGTATTTGAGCTATTACATTCTTGAGATATCATTTCATACTTTAGATCTATATGTTTTGGGTAAAAGGATTTCAAACTCATCCTGCTCTTCTCATTTACCAGCAGTTTATATGATTTGGATGCATTGTTTTTGGTTAAATCAAGAAGAAGAAGATCTGAATTATAAACCCTTGCAAAGTTTTCAGTCATATCATACATTTGACATAATATTTTAGTGCTTTCTTGCACAACTAAGGTGGAAATCCTTAGTGGCGACTCCATGCTGTTTGGATCTTGAAATACCAGTTGTCTTATACATTTCTTTCATTTGAAACTTATTGTTTAAATCTTTCAAATTTGGAGGAAGGAGATCCCTCTTCATCAAGGACTTTTCTAAGAAGTTGCTCACCGAATCAAGAAGCTCGGAACTAGAAGGAAGAAGAGAGTGGAAAGTGGTTGGTGATTTAGTTGTAAGGAAAGAGATCCCCATAGTTGAATTTGAAGGAGAGAATCCTATTATTGAAGATTCTAATTCTTCTTCAAGTAGATCTGATTCAGGAAATCTTCTTGCTGATTTTCATTCTCCATCAGGTGAGGGACCTTCTTGTGTATTTAAAAACTTGCTCCTAAATCTGCTCCTTGTGGTTTCTAAGTTTGCTAAAGTTTATCAAGAGAGAGAGAGCCTTTGGGGGTTGTCATTTTAAAGATCACTCATCTATTTCAATCGGACCCATTACTACTCCTAACCAACTTGTTTCACCTCCAAGATCACCCCCGCCAAACAATATGGCTTATCCTAGACCTCCATTTTTTTTAACTCCTTTAGTGTTATAAATTTTGGAGGAATGGATGGTTATCCAAATGCTGTCCCACAAGATGTGAGAAATAGGTTACCAAAATTCTAGGGTAACAATGCCATTATGGTTATCGGCATCTCAAACTGTTTGATAATATGATGGAAGATTTTGAGATAGAATTTGAGGATGTGTATATCAAGTTGTTTATCTATACAATTGAAGAAGATGCTAGGGATTGGTATAAGGATCTACCTTGATAACTCTATTGATTCATGAGACCGAGATGAAAAATGCATTTACATTGCAAAGTATGGTGACAAGTGATCCTAGATTTCTTTGTCTCGAATTTGAAAATATCAAGAAGAACCCAAATGAGACATTCCATGACTTCAATACAAGATTCAATAAAACATTGAGAAGGCTTCCTGTCATTTTGAGACCTTGTGATGAATCTTGCTTGATCAAATATGTAGATGCATTTGATAAAAAGGCAGCCTATTACTTGAGAGACAAAAATCCTACAAACTTGAGGCAAGCTTTCACCATGGCACTCCAAATTGAAAATAATATTAAAGCTATTGGTAAACCACTTAAGAGGGATGGTGTGAAGCTGATAAACCCTGAGAAGCCTCAAGCTAGCAAGGGTGTTGATTTAGAAGATGTTGTTAAAACTTTGGTAGGGGCTGTTAAAGAAATCTCTTACAAACTAGCCCAGGCTGAGAAAGGTATTGGGAAAAGTTCACAAGGACAACAAAGAACTCAAAACCATGATAGATTTGGCAATCATCCTAGGGGTGATCAAAGACAAGATGATAGAGGTAAAGGGCCTATTGGATTTGTAAATAGACAACCCCAAGCATGTGAAAATAGAGTGGTGCTTGACCCTCTGACTACAAGGGTTACTGTTGTTCAAGAAATTGCTGATATGGATTGGTGTGATAGATGTTTTCTTCCTCATCCTCCATGTGAAATGGACCAGAAAGATATTGATGATGATAATGAGAATGAAATGGATGATGACATTTGTATGATGGGTAGCTCTTTAGGCTCACAACAAGCAGCAACATCAACAGATGTGATAATTGCAAGGACTGCTACAACCTTTTGGGATTACATAAAGAGGGTACCATTTCTTTCTCTTCCTCAAGCTCATGATGTAGATGTAGTTCAGGCCTTTGAAATTCCTAATAATGACTTTGAATATCTAAGGGATTTAATGATCAAGAAGTATGATGGTGGTATTCCTTCGAGAGGAAGATAGACAATTATTAATGAATGTTGTGGTTGGTCAAGAGAAAGAGTACAATACTAGAAGTAAAGTTGTTAGAGGAGCTGGTCCTCAACCCAAACCAAAGACACCCTTTCTCACAAGCATACCCAAAGATAATCCTAGAAAAGAAAAAATTGCCAAGAATCTTGTTGTCCCATGTAAAAATATCAGTCCTCTTCATGCCAGGCTGCCAAGAATACTTCTCCATCGATGAACCTTCTTGTTTCCCTTCCAATGCTATTTTACCAAAGAATTTCCATATGATATAGCCCAGGTTTTGAGCCAAATTAAAGTGAGTGTCCCAATTATTGAATTGCTTAGGATTCCTGAGCATAAGAAGAGAGCATTTGAGTATTTGGGATTGAAAGAAGAAAAGATTACCCCAAGTAGAAATGTAAATGTTGTTGAGACTCCTCTTCAAAGCATTGCTTAGCCTTGAAACACCACCACCAATGGAAGATCTTGGAGAGGCACTGAAGTATATTTGGTGACATCCTTGGTTGATTCCCAATTGAATGTTGATCCATTTTCACAACTTTTCTCATAAAAGATAGATTGCTTCACAATTGCATGTTTGATTCCGTGCATCATGTAATGTCATGCCTCTAGAAGTCATGAATGAGTTAGATATCAAAGTGACAACAACATATGGGAAGTGTATAGCCATGGATTCAAGGGAAGTTCCAGTTGTTGGTTGTGTGAAGGGTTTAGTAGTGCAACTTGCAGCCTATTCGGGTAAGAATTTAAAACTTGATGTTGTAATTGTTGACTGCCCTGCCAAATGGGGTATGCTTTTGTCAAGAAAATGGGCTGCAAGTTTTGGTGGTAGTGTTCAAATGGACATGTCCTTTGCCACCATTCCCATTGAAGGCAGCCTTGTCAAACTCTATGGTGAAAATAAGATGTTACACTTGATTGAAGATCCCAACAATGCCTCTTATGAAGTGTTGTTTGCTGATGTGGATGTTGACAACTTCATTGGTTTTGCTGATGGAAAGGAGAACATGATGGATAAATCAGAATGCCTTGATATGATAGGTTCTCCTTGGACCTTGCTATTTGATGGAGCTTGCTCCAAAGTTGGAAATGGTGCTAGTATAGTGTTGGTTTCTCCTAGTTTGGAAGAGTTTCCTTTCTCCTTCAAGCTCAATTTTGAATGCACTAACAATATTGCTGAGTATGAGGCATTATTGTTGGGATTAAGGATTGCATGGAAGTATGGAGTGAAGGATATTGTTGCCAAGGGGGATTCAGATCTAGTTGTCAAGCAAGTAAGAAAGTTGTATGCTACAAAAAATCAATGTATGAAACAATATAAGCATGTTGTTTGGGACTTGATTGAAATGTTTGATTCCTTTAGCATTTTTACCATGATAAAAGTCTTAATGCTGCTTCGATAAGTTGGTTGTACTTGGCTCTAGATTTGACAATTGTACCATTTCACCTTTTTGTGAATATAACATTGAAGTGCTAACAAGGCCAGCTATCCCGGATAATGTGAAACATTGGCATATTTTTGATAATGATGCCCAAGTATTGAGATTCTTACAATGCCAAGGTGAGTTTTCTAGTCAAAATATTGATTGGGAACCAATGGTATGCATGAATGAAGGTAGAGAAACTTTTTTTGACAAGGATATTATACAATTGAAGACAAACACCATTCCCAAAGGTCTTGTTGCACTTGAATCCAATTTTAACAATGTCGATTACATCATAAATAGAAAGATGTATGCTTCAAGGGACGTAGAAGAGCAAAACTTGGGAACTAAGGACAAACCAAGAAAGATTTGGTTGGGTAGCAATCTCAGCAAAGAAGAAAAACAGTCCTATGCCCAACTTTTAAAGAAATATCAAGACTGCCTTGCTTGGTCTTATTCAGAGCTAAAGGCATATAGAGAAGATTTATTTCAGCATGAGATTCCTCTTGAAGCCAAAACTAAGCCATTCAGATAGAGACAAAGGCCTATTAATCCACTTCTCTCCATGAAAATGCAGGAAGAATTGAAGAAATTGAGAGATGGTGGTATCTTTCACCTACTAGGTATTCATCTTGGGTTGAAAACCTTGTGCCAGTTAGAAAGAAGAACGGAGATATCAGACTTTGTGTGGATTTTAGGAATCTAAACAAAGCATCTATGAAGGAAAACTATCCTTTGCCAAACATGGAGAATATGTTGCAGCTTGTAATAGGGTTAGAGATGCTTTAAACTTTGGATGGTTTCTCCTGGATACAATCAAGTAGTTCACAAAGAATCAGAAAGACTTAAGACAACCTTCACTACTCCTTGGGGGACTTATGTTTTTGTAAGGATGCCTTTTGGATTGATGAATGCTAGTGCTACTTTTCAAAGGGCAATGGATGTTGCCTTTTCTGGTTATATCAATGAGTTTATTACAGTTTACCAAGATGATGTGACTATTTTTTCAAGACAACGAGCAGACCATTTGCAACACCTAGAGAAAATGTTGATCAAATGTAGAGAGTATGGCATTTCACTTAATCCAAAGAAGTGTCATTTTGGCATGTAAAAGGCCAAGTTTTTGGGGCATATTGTGTCCAAAGAAGGTGTTATGATAGACCCTGAGAGAGTGGAAGCAATCAACAAAGTTCCCATTCCAAGAACCAAGAAAGGTATCCAATCTTTCTTTGGCCAAATAAATTTCATTAGAAGGTTTGTTTCCAATTTTGCTAAGCTAACTCTTCCAATCACAAGCATGCTAAGAAAGGATCAAGTTATCAAGTGGGAGGAGGCTGTCATTCAAGATTTTGAAGGAATAAAGGATGCACTTAAGCATGCACCTGTTTTAGCAGCCCCAAACTACAAGAGACCTTTCCAAATCTTTTCTTTTGCCTCTGAATTCACTATTGCTTCAGTTTTGTTACAAAAGGATGAGAATGGAGCTGAGAGGCCTATTGCCTTCTTTAGCAAGGCTTTACAAGCAAAGTTGAGTTGAAGTATACAATCATGGAAAAACAAGCATTTGCATTGGTAAAAGCAACAAAGATTTTCAGGCCCTATATACTGAGTTCAAAAGTTGTTGCTTATGTTCCCCACACCATGGTTAAAGACATCTTATCAGACATGGAGATATCAAGCAAGAGATGTAGATGGGTCAACAAATTACAAGAATATGATATGGATATCCAAACAACAAAGCTGGTAAGAGGTTTGGGTCTTGCCAAGCTCATGGCTGAGAGCAATTTGCAAAATGTAGAAGTGAATCAACTAGAGGAAGAAAGGGCAGACTTTCTTGAAAAATGATGAGATCTAAGTGGTAAGAAGATGTGATTTTCTACCTCAGACATCTATGCTGTCCTAATCACTTGAATAAAAATCAGAAAAGGGCCCTCAAGCTAGCTTCTCAAAAATATATCATAACAGACCTTGGGTTGGCTTGGAAAAACCCTGAAGGTGTCCTCTTAAAGTGCATAACTGAAGATGAAGCTCCCAAGTTGATTGCTGATTTCCATGGGGGAGTTTGTGGAGGAATTTTTCCAGGAAAGTGAATGACACATAAGATTTTGAGGGCTAGATATTGGTGGCCAACTCTTTTTAAAGATGTGACCTAGTTGGTTAGAAAGTGTGATAGTTGCCAACGTTTTCTCGAAATCGAAAGGTTCGGGCTCCCTTCCTTTGCAGCCTATATCAATTGAAGCTCCTTTTAAACAATGGGGAATGGATTTCATTGGTGAGATTTCAGATCCTTCTAGTGCTGGTCATAAATGGATCCTTGTAACAGTGATTATTTTACAAAATGGGTTGAAGCAATTCCATCTAGAAAAGAAGCACACCAAGTGGTAATGGATTTCTTATTGAATCATATCATATGTAGATTTGGAGTTCTAGTTAAGATTGAATCGATAATGCCATGTGTTTTAGAGCCAAGCCTTTGATGGCAATGTGCAATGAATATGGGATAAATTTGACTTATTCTTCAAACTACAATCCACAAGGAATGGAAAAGTCGAGTCAAGTAATAAGAACTTGCTCAAGATCATCGAAGGACCTTGGAAATCAACAAGAAGAAGTGGGGAGAGAAATTGAAATTTATAGTTTGGGTGATAAAATAACTCTAAAAAGAAAGCTGGTAAAAGTCCATTTGAATTGGTGTATGGAACTCAAGCATTGCTACCCTTACACTACCTGCAATTATCCACTTTTAGTTTTCCCAACAGTTGGAAGATCAAGAACATGGCCCATATGAATCAAGGATCAATCAGATCATTGAGTTGGATGAAGAGAAAGGGCTTCTCACCAAAGGAATGTCGATTTAGAGAGAAATTGAAGAAGTTGTTTGATAAGAAGGTCACTCCTAGAGCCTTGATTGGAGATCTGGTTTTTGCTATGGGATAAGCAGGTATGAAGACAAGGGAAAGCATGGCAAGTTTGATGCTCTATGGATGGGCCCTTATGCCATTGATATCAGGATTGGAGAAAATACATTTTTTCTCAAGGATTTGGATGGGGATTTGTTGGACCTGCCTATTAATGGCAGACATTTAAAACATTTCTTGGATTAAATCCCCATGCGAGGTATGCACAAGTTGTAAATTTTGTATAGTCATTGTTTTTGTTTTTCTTTTCTTTGTTGTTGGTGGTGGTTTGCCCTTTTGTCCTTGGCAACCATTTTTGGTCTAGTTTTCTCGGCCTATTTTTGGTGAAATTTCTAGTTTTTGGGCTGCTCTGCATTTTTAAACTCCTTGCCCAATGGATTTTTGGCACTTGGTCTATGTTGTGATCTTGTGGCACTCGTTGGGAGTGCCCATCCCCAAGTAGGAGCCATTGTTGGTGCAAATTTTAATTTTGCAGTTGTGCCCTGATTTTCCATATCCAATTTTTCTTAGAAAACATTTCATTTGCTCAAATTGGTGACCTGCAATTCATATTTTCCAATTGAATGCCTTTGAATTGCTCACATTGTCATGATTTTTCCCTAAATTGAAACAAATTTCCAAGTTCCCCTCTTTTGTGCCCTAATTTCTTCATTTTTTGCTGAGCCATTTTCCCTTTGTCAAATTCATGCAAAAAATTAAAATGGATCGAATCGAGTTGTTTGCTATTAAAATCTCATTCCCCAGGCCTAAATCAATGTAAAATCATGTTTCATTGGAGTTAAAACCAGAAATCTGCCCTCCTTGTGATTTTTTTATTTCTAGGGCATCCCCTGCATTTTTACATTTTGACGGGCATACGGGTGTCATTTGCCCATCAAATTCATCCTTGCATCCTTTTGGTGATGTGGCAGGTTTCTATTGGTGGGTGGTCGGGAAAATGTTATAAGTTGTTACTTTTTGAAAAATTGACAAAGGAAAATTTTCTCCGTGGCCCCGCATTTGCTATAGTGATGTGCCTACGTGGCATGATTTGATTGGTTGGAGGATCGGCGGGTGGCGGGGTCACTTAGAAAATTTTCTTCCATTTTGGAAAATTTCTCGAAGTCATTTTTGGTCCGAAGGCCCGTGTCCAATGGGAAGTGGACACGTGGTGGGGAGATCAGGCGGATGGCGGGGAGTTGGAGAAAATTTTTGATTTGGGGTACAAGGGCAAAATTTTGACTTGAGGGCCCGCATCCAATGAAAAGAGGACACGTGTCTAGGAGGGTCAAGCAGAGAGGCGAAGAGTTGGAAAATTTTGAAGTTTTTGGCTTCAAAATGCCAAAGGAAAAATTTGGCCCGAGAGCCCGCAATGAATTGGAAGGTGACACGTGGCATAGGAAGGTCAGGCGGGTGGAGGAGGGACTTGAAAATTTTTATTGTTTTTTGCCTCGGATGCCAAGGTAAAATTTTGACCCAAAGGCCTCGCCTCCAATAAGAAGTGGACACGTGTCCAGGAAAGTCAGCATGGAGGGGCGGAGTTTGTGAAAATTTTGAAGTTTTTAACTTCAAAATGTTAAAGTTAAAATTTGGCCCGAGAGCCATGACCAATTGGAGGAAGACACGTGTCTAGGAGGCAAGATGGAAGAAGGGGCCAAGGGAAATTTTTAGGAATTTTGGCCTTTATGTTTGTAGGGTAAAAAATGAAAAATAGGCCCACATCCAATGAAAATAGGACATGTGTACAAAAGGAGGCGAAGGTTCGGAGCTAGGGGAAAATATTGAAAATTTTACAAATTTTGGCAAAGATAAAAAGTTGTTTGTGGCCCTGACAGGAAAAATTGGAGGTGCCCCCACAGCCAATCAAGGGGAAACACGTGGCATTTACAAAAGGGCAAAAGGGAGAGCATGGGCCCACAAAGGTTTTAGTGCTCGCGGAGGTTTGAAGGAAAACTTGGAGGGTCGGCTCCGTAGCGAATGGGAGACCGCCACGTGGTAGGGGAGAGAGTGGGTGCTCGGGCCCACGGAGTTTTTCAAGAATTTCCTTTTATCAAAATTGTGCCAAAATTCATCAAAATGGGTCCGTAGTTTTTGTGGGGCCCACCTAGGGACACGTGGCGGGTCCAGGGGGCAAGCGGGGAAAATTTTCAAAATTTTCCAAAGGCATAAAAGGGTTGAAAATGTGTTTTTTAAGATGGGGACCCGCCCAATCATGTTTGGACACGTGTCCACCTAGTCCAAAGGGGAAAAAGGGGAATATCTTTGACACGTGGAGGGCTAACATTAAAAGTTGATTTTTAAATCAACGATTGCTGTGTAATTTCGTTTTTGGGTGCATGGGAACTCCAAGAAACTTGGAAATCAAATTTCTTCATCAAAATTCATCGAACCTTATATGATTTTGAGTCCCCTCAGCCTTCTGAGAACAATGGCATTATTTTTATGAGCTAATTTGATGGCTTATGATGTTTTTGATGAAATTTTTCCCTTGACCCGTGAAAAAATGTGAAAAGTGAAAATGAAAGGTTGCAGAGGTGAAAAATGATGAAGTAAAAGGTGGAAAATGATTGCAAATGCATCGTTGGCATGTCTGAATGCCAAAAACGTGACCCTGGGATGGATAAGGATCCAAATTCATGTAATATTTTAAATTATTTATGCATCCCTGGCATTTTACGAGTTGTTTTACAGTTTAATGTCATTTTCATGAAATGGGTAAAGTTTCTTGTAACAAATTTGATCCCTAAGCATATTCTTTGCTTGGGAGACAAGAATCCAAGCTGGCATGAGATATAAAATGTATTTTTGAAGCATTTGTAAAGGAGGGAGATAGAAGAGAGAAAAAGACTCAGAATTTTCAAGCAAAAAGGTTGGAAGAAATCCATTTCTCTAGAAAAAACGCACGAGAGTCATTTTTAACTCCATTTTGTATCAGATTTCATCATGTTGAGTTGGTTTCAGTTGTAAAGCCATCAACAAGCTCTGAGATTGTTCTTATAACATTCCCCTGCTGATGTATTTGATCAGATTTTGGATTATGTGGTGTTATCTCTTGGCAAATTTTGTATATACTTATGTCTCAGAATGTCTTCAATTTGTGTTTCTTGCTCATGTTGCAATCTTGTGTTTAGGATCTCTTTGATCATATAAGGTCTCATTTCTTGTTGATGGTTTAATGGAATTTGTAATCTTATATTCAGAAGAGCTTTCATCTGATAGAAGATAAACAGATTTAAAATCATTTCACTGTCCTTGAATAATGAGACTGTTTGTAAACCTTTGGGTGCACCTTAGGTCATGATTAAACAGGGATTCCTGGATACTTTTTTGGTATTTTGCTTCAAGATTTTGTGGCAGGTTATCAAAGGTTGTGTGGAAGAGTGCAGATCTGGGCCTCCATTTGTGCACATATCCTGGTTGAATGAGCATTTAAAACCCTTGGAAGCATCCCTGTTGTGTAGGTATTACAAATTTCCTACAAAGGTTTTCAAAGAAGTTGGTAATTCCCAGCTAGACTTGTCTAAGCATCTCCCACAAAATTTCATTTGAACTAACTCATCCTACCTATACTACCCCTGCATTTGCATTGTGTGTCAACAAAAGAATACAATCCTTCCACAAAAATGCATAAAGCATATCAGGGTTTCATCATGTCTTTAGCAGTCCTAGCCTTGTTTTGAAAGCATTTCCATCATTTAGTAGTGACAACTCCTTTGATTTTAGATAATGGATATTTGATTATGTTTTCACAAGGCCCCTTCCATACCATATGCAAAACACAAGGATATCTCCATCTCCTTTACCATATAAGGGCTGCAGTATAGGTTCTCTTGCCTTGGTTGATAGGCACAACCTAAAATAGTGAATGTTAGATCAAAACCCTTTTTGAAGGTGTTATCCACTCCCTCAAATATTGAATGCAAATAAGTAGATAGTGTGCTCCTTGGCTACAAATGACATACAAACCATCTATCTATCCTTGAGTGTCTTGTGTAAGTTCATGATGTTGTTTAAGTTATGAAGGAGATTAAATCGGATACCAATAGGTTGTTTGGTCCTAATGATAGCCATAGATTCATCATTCATGGTGACATTAACCACAACATTATCACCATACCACTCAAGCCCAACAAGGATATGTGCATGAACTTTCACAACACGGTGAGGCATTATTTTCTTGCTTTGACATGTTGAAATAAAATTATATATTTTTAGAATTGATTTAAAAATGATTATTTTTATGAAAAGAATCAAGATAGAATGCTTTAAAAAAAAAATTCTCACCAATTTTTGGTCCAAAGACATTGCATATTTATCCATATTCTTATGCAATGCAGTTGGAATAGATGTTGATTTTAGTGCGTGAAAACCCTCATAATAGAAAGCAAGAATAAAACAACAAGAATAAATAACTGCACTAGGATTCATAATGGATTTTTCAAGGTCAGAGAAAGTTGTTGCTGAAATATATGAACACCAATGGAATCTAACACCGAAAGGGTTTAGAGAAGGTAGTACACTACCCATTGAGGAAATTCAATGTATTTCCCCTATAAAATGATGCGGACCGAAAACATTCCACCATGCCCTAGAAGAAAGGGGTATTTAATTGATTGTGTGCTAATCCCTCCACTACTAATCACTCTTTAGGAGGGATTATTTACCTAATCTTCAACGAGAATGCTTCTAATAAGACTCTAACAATTTTTTTCCTCACCGGGTAGAATGGTTTTTTTTATATAGGTGATGCATTTTGATGGGTTAGCCCGTTAGACGATGAATATCATTAGGGGTTATTCTGATGACAAAAAGAAGTGTGATTGTAATACAACTTGGAAAGATCCATCGAAATATTATAAGTATGCATTAAATTTTCTAATAACTTGGTTTTTGTCTCATACTGAGGCATGTAAAGTATTCCATGGAACCCTGAGTTTCCAATCCAATTGGATTGACTTTTAATTTCTGGGTCTTCTAACAGTTGTAGTAATTGTGGATACAATAGGTTTTTATAAACAAAGGATGGAGTGCTAATTGAATTTTTTCTTGGTGCCATGATTCTTGATCTTTAAAAAAGAGGTGTTGGCAGATACATGTATCGATTGACGTACATGTGATGTGAATATATATAAGCCTATTCGTGTGGATAATACTAGAAGTGGATTGTAGAAAAAACCATTTGGAATAATGGGTAACAACAGATGCTTTGAAATAATCTAGTCCAGAGAAACATGCAAGTGTAAATGGGAAAAAATGAATGGGGATGGGTATATATATATAGGAAAGGGGCCCATTGGTCGAGGTTAGGAACATGGAACCGATAACATCCGGTAGTATATGAATGTTACCTAGAAGAAACATAAATAAGATACCATGCCACAATGCAATAATATGTCATCTAGTATCAAATTTTGTGTTGTCGGATGATGTCGATATCCTAGGTTATTACCGGATAAAATTATAAAGATGAAGATGCTTGATAGAGTGTTAAGGATCCCATATTCCAACATATCTGGTGATGCCAACGTGATAACACCATGCATAATCTATTTACTATCTGCACAATGTGTTGGTAGAACCAAAAAACAACATAAACATGTTACTAGATGGTAACATATGTGAGTTTGATGCACATCAACATGTTTAGGTTACCAAGCGACAACCAATACTTGTTACCATACGTGAACATTTGTGATGGTGTCGTGCATCGAGTGTTTCTATTACCATATGGTAATATAATTTGATTTAAAAATGGTGATATATATACAAATGTTTATTGGTTGAAAAAAACTACATTCTCGCCATCCCGAAATCCTATTTTCCAAGATAACAATGTGAATATATTTTTTGGCATATTCACCACCCATTCTATAATATTTTTTAAAGGTGTGGTCTTAAAATAAATAATTCTAGAAAGAGTGACTTGAAGAGCACAATAAAATTAACGTATAGGTGTGTATATGAATAGTATGGATAGGGGAACTACTGATTAGAACATGTTACTATGGGTGGGGGAGTTAAGTTTGATGGCCCAAAGTGTGGGAGTGATGGATATCTATCCGACGATATGAGAGAGACCATGCCATTGTGGCATATGTTGAAATGTGTTCCATTCATTGACATAGGCATTATCTAGATCGAAAGGAGGAATTATAAGTTTAATTGTAGGAGGTTGTTGAGGGATCTTAGCTTGTGGTGAGGGAATTGGTTGTTTGTTCTTTGATGGTTTGGCCTTAGATGGGACTTGTGGTGACTCTTGCATTACTAGAGAAGGAATAGGAGTGACTATTGCATGATGCTTGCTAGACATAGAAGGATCAGATTTGGGAACCCATTGGGGTTTGGTAATTGGAGATGAGTGTGTAGCAGAATGTTTTGTAGCAAATGAAATAAATCCTTGATGCTCAAGTTGCCTAATTTTTCATTCTAAAGTATAAGCAATCATTTTCATGATGTCTATTAATTCTATGATAATTACAAAATGGGTGACCTTTGTATTTTGTAAGTTGATAAGGAGGGTAGTAATGAGTAGGTGAAAAGGTGATTAACTAGTGATTGAGGAGATCAGAGAGAATATCATGTTTCCTAGCATTGTGATCGGTTTTTGTGTGGTATGACCTTGACCTTGCTTGTATGACCACATGTAGCAAACATGAGATTAGGATGAGGTGTAGAAGAAGAACTAGCATGGGCATGAGAAACATCCTTGAGATGTTGGATTTCAATTGTGAGGGATGTAATCATGGTTTCTATAACTTTAAATTTATCTTGAAATAGGTGTAAATATTGAATTGACTCGAAGATGGATTGATAAGTTATGTTATTAGGACTAATAGGGGGTCGGAGATATGATTGAAAATTACACTTACATTATATGTATGAAGGTGGTGTATAATTGATACAAGGAGACCCAAGGAAATTTAGAGGCCATTTTATAAAGGAAAAGGGAGAGGATACATTGAAATATGAATAGATTTGTATGATAGAGCATATTTAACAAATTGGGTGTTTTTAAGTAATTGATCCAAGTGAGATCGCAAGTTTTTTTATTAAGGAAATTTAGGACTAGGCCAGGCTTTTATAGAAAAAAAAGGAAAAGGATAATCCGGATATGTGAAATAAGAATCTACAAAAAGAAGAAAAGTGACCCCAGAGGATAAACAATGAACTTCAAGGATGAAACACCTATGGAAGAACCAAATATGATAACCATGTAGATGTATGATCAGATAAAGAGAATCATCTGCGGAAAATCCTTGAGGGTGAAATTTTTTTCTTCCTAATGCAACGAAGGGTTTGGGGTTGAAGGAAACAGGAAATCCAATAGAATAGGAAAAATAAGGATCCAGTGGTTGATGCTTCTACTTTTGATTAAGATCCTTTTTAAAAAATTAGGGTTGGAGTGCACCAAATAATTTATTTTAAATTGGATTAAATCTTATTTTAGAGTAACTTATTATAAGAAATTATATTCAAGTGATTACATACGTAGCAGGAAGATTTTTATCAATGTCAGTAATGTGCAATCACTAAGCATTCAAGTCCAATAATGTAAAATTAAAGAGAAAGTCCTGAAAAGCAAGATGAAGGAAAGATGACTTGAAGAACCGGAAGGTTGGGCCTGATCCTCCGAATCTACAAATGAAGCATGGTAGTAAATCGAGATAAAATAACATCTTCCCCAAATGTAATATGAGTAAGAACATGACTCATTTCCTTTGAATGTCTTTGAAGGAGGATCCACGTTTACATCTAATAATGGTTTCAAGAAGATTGAAGGGTACATAAATATGCAAGATAGAAGATCATCCGTAGTTGGAGTTTGAAATGAATGGGCTCCCACATTTATGAAGTGCTAGATCGATCCACGAAATCACACCTCCTCCATCCCTCAACAGGCACTGGATCGTGTGTCCCCCTCGTGGGGGCTGCCAGAATATGTTAGCAACCATTTGAGGATATTTCGAGGCCCGGGAGGAGCCGCCGAGGTAGGCAGAGGAGCCACGGAAAGGGAAGGAAATGTTTTGTTCTCAAATAATTTATAAATGGATTAAATCTTATTTTACTTATTATAATAAATTATATTCGTGATTTAGTAATGTGTTCAAATCACAATGTAAAACCTAAGCAAGTGAAGGAAAATATATAACTATCCGGGAGTGATCAAGACATATACACAAACCACATCAAATATGATAAAACAATATGTAGAATGTGGAGTTAAAGTGAGTGACCACAGTGATCACTCAAATATCCAGGAGGACATATGTGAACTTCGGAAGGTCTTCACTCCAATATTTGCTTTATCTCTCCAACTTCGTTGTTAGGGTTCAAATCACACATGTAACCTAAAATATATATATCTACTGCACATCTTACACAAACCACATCAAATATGATAAAACAATATGTAGAATGTGGAGTTAGAGTGATCTGGCGATCACTCAAATGTGAACTTATGTACATCTTAGACTATGTATCTCTTTGTGTGTGTATTTATGTCTCATGCCAGTTTCCCTTGTGTAAGTTGCATGATGATAGTGGGATAGATCTATATTGTACTGAGTATGTAAAATGTGTGTAATGAAATAGAATGAATTCACCTCTATGTTGTGTATGAAAAATAGTGCAACCCTTGTCCCTTGTATATATATGCTAGATGTGTGCCTTGTAGTGCTCTTGTGCCTTTGTAAAAGATTAGGTTGTGATAGATCATGCTTATAGTGTTTGGCCCTTTATTTGTAAGAAGTAACTAAGTATATATATGATTTCCTTGTTTGAATTTCATAATTAACAAATGAAAGGCTGACCCAAAGTGTTAAAAGGTGACAAAGAAGTCAAAAGGGACTCATAAGAGTAAGAAGAGGAAAGAGGGGGAAAGGAGTTCCCGGTAGGGATAGGAGCACTCGAGCGCTTCTGTCCTAAATGGGCACTAGTGTCTAAGGACATAAAAAAGCTAAATCATTAAAGTCTTGTGACAGAGGTGTAAGTTGTGTAAAGCCGTAAAGTGCAAGAGATATAACAACTGAAATGCCAAAAGGATTTTTAACCACTAGTTTTCTTTATTAGGAATCATGTATACATTAGTATGCTTTAGTACCTATAAATTTTCCCAAGTGCATAGATTTTGTGTCTGCAGATAAAGACAACTACATTACATGAATCATACAAGCAATGATCCAACATGTAATAGCTCCAATAAAATACGTTAAACCATTGTTTAGTGAACAATCAAATGTTGAAATATTACCAACTAAGCCAAGGGTCGGTAAAAAGGGAAGGCACACATGCAATTAGAGAAAGGACAACCCCAAATTCCTTTAAATGAGGAAGAACAAAAACTCTATACAATGGTTCTATCCAAAGATAAATTTTATTTGAGGTTAATGGAACAATAATTAGGAAATTTGAAGTAATTTCTCTAGGAAAAAGAGAATGATATTAGGACTATTAAAAAAGAATTAGAGATGGAAAAAATAAAAATGTTGCAACTAGAAAATCAGGTTAGGGAGATGGATGAAACAAGACATCTCAAGAGAAATAAATTTAGATAATAGTCTTGGAAAATACTCTTAGAGAAAAGAGCAGGTTGCGAACCTTGATTGCACAAAACTTTTAAAATGCCATTTTCATTTTTGTGAGGAAAATACTAAGGCTTAAGATAAAGTTGCAACATTACAAATCTAGGCTCAACATGTAGAACAAGAGAGCAAAAACTCAAAGCGACCTTGTACATCCTCTTGTTTAGATCAATATAACATTGAAAATAGTCAATTGGATGAGAAGATGCTATGAGTTAAGGAAATTTGAAGCCCAAAATGAAGAACTCAAAGAGGAAAATGAAAAACTGAAGAAATAAAATGCAATGTTGGATAAAATATTGATTGCATCTGTAAAATTGGAGAATTTATTTTGTCATGCAGGAGACCTTCCAATTGTTATGCTCTCTTCCTTAGGAGAAATTCCTCAGATGGAAACTCTTCATATTGTCCAATAAGGAACCTCATGATTTTGAGGATGACAAGTCATTTATGCAGGCATATGTAGTTAGTAATAACCAACTTAGGAACCTGCTTTGTGAGTTCTTTTTACACAAATTTATTCTTGGGCATGTCAATAATTTCATGATTAATATTTTTACTGAGAGAAACCCAAATTAAGGCCAACATGTATGTCCTACAAATTTGGAGAAAAAAAGTACAAGAATATGAAAATGAACAAATGAGTGTAGGGTTGGTAATGAGACATGAATTTCCAGATCTAGAAAATTTTGTAACAACATTCAAGGCACATGTATATGTTCTTGAACTTCAAGAGAACTAAAGTTCTCAATTAAAAGAATCTATGGAATATATCAATAGATATTTAACTACCTCTTTTCAAACATCATTACAAGCTTATATGAGACGGTGGTCACTATTACCTAATGAGATCAAGAAAAGGGAGGTTATTTCTCCAAACAATTTGAGATGGGCTTTGAGAAGGGCACAAGCTCTAGTTAGGATGATCAATCATTTTCAGCATGAATGGGTGGGTATGATATACTAACCCCCTCTTTTACTAACACATGTTCCCTCATAGCAGCTTAGATGAATAGAAACCTCGAGTTTCCTTTGATCAGTGGGAGTCCACAATATGAGAGTATAAAGGAAACAATGATTCAAGTAAAGAAACATGGATGACCTTCACTGATGAGTATGATTGCAACAAGATTTTGGAAACAATGAATCAAAGAAGGGAAAGGAGGTATGTAGGAGGACCTACAAGATCTTAAGTTTAGGGGAGTGATGAGGCCATTAAATGCCTCATCATTTACATAAAAAGAAATATTTTTTTCCTTTGAGTAAGTTTTAAGATGGATTTAGTGTGATTAAGAGGTCTTTTACTTGTTTTAGGATGAAGAGAAGGTATATATTGATTTGTTCTTTGAATGTCATTTTTATCCATTTAAAACTAATGTTTCATGTTAAATAGGTGTGTTACTTTTGAGACAATAGGTTAAAGTATCAAAAGGGGAATTGTTAAAGCATTTCAAAAAATTGGTATGTTTCATTCTACGCTCCAATCTGTCTTAGAATCAAGGTTAAACAAGCAATAGAAACTAAAAACTATTCCTACCTATAATTTTGTATGGGAAAAACTACGTAATGTCTCGTTTGACATTCTTGTAAATATTTTTCCGAACTTAACCACAAGTTCTAACTATCATGAAAGAAACTAAGGGTGCAGATCCAAATAACTACATATTAAAACAAGGATCTAAAGTGGCACTTGGTCAAAATTTTATGTCTTTATCACATTTTTACTCCATAAGGACAAAGAATCAATCAAGGCCAAAGATCTATCTCTCCACTATAATTACTTTTCCTTATATCTACTCTTTATCCTATGTTTTCTCTAGTTAGTTGGAATGAGGAGAAAAGAGGAATGCAAATAAGAAGTCACAAATAAACACTCTCCCCTATTTTATGGGACAATTCATTGTAGGAGTACAAGGTGTTGTTTAATACACCATGTTCTCTTTATGTTTTACTTCTTGTTAATAAAATTACCTAAGAATCTAGTTAGTTAGTTCAATTTTCTTTGGGTGACTCATCAATATGAGCAGAGGATTATAAATGTATCATCATACACTCAAAAAATAGTTAGATTATTTTAATAGTAATTTGACAATTAATATTATCCCATAAATATTTATGGAGTAGTTTACGTCTAAGTGTTAGTTTCTAAGTCCAAGGGAGGAGCAAGGGCCCACTCTTTCCCAAGGAGGAGGATAGTTGTTATATATTAGAATAGATATCTATTACATTCATATTTAGATATTTGTTTAAAAATATATTTCAAATTTACACATACTTTTAATATAAATGAATTATATGTTTAGATTATATGTTTGACTCGAGTTTCGTTTACTTTAGAATGATTAACTTAGTTTCTCTTTCACTTTGATAAGTTTAGAGGAGATTAGTTCTTGGATTTCCTTCCAAATTATTTTAATTACTAGATAAGTGATGTTAATTTGATATTTTTTCCGTACTACTACATATAGCCTTGGAAACCTCTCGGATTTGACAAAATATTAGACTTAAGTGAGGCATTAACGATAGCTTGTCACAATCCATCCCGAGGGACCAATAGGATAAGGATATATTTTATAGATATAAATGGTAGGTTTATTAGTCTAATAATGGTACAAGTTAGCTATGTTGATGTAAAATTGATTCTTGAAATTCCTTGAATGTTAAATGATCCACTCGACCTCAAACATGCGGGGTTGCATTAAGAGAGTAAATCTAAGGAATGATAGAACTATTAGTTGAAATTACTAGAAAAGGTGAAGACATTATGGTTTGCAAGAAAATATCTATTGATCCTCTTCATCACATGCTTAAATCCTTGGTGGAGGTTGGACCTTGTTGTTAGAGATCACAAGCACTAAGAGGGGGGTGAATCAATGTAGATTAAAACTTTTAAAACAATACCAATCCATAATTCCTTAATAAAGTGCAGTAGTGTATTATGAGCATTTAATCAAACATATGCAAGATAGAATAATACAAAACACAAAAATTATAGTGGGAAACCCTTTCGAGAGAAAAACCCACTTTGAAACCAAGGATTTATTAGGAACACCAATTCCAAAGCATACAATATCTTGGTTTTGGTTGAGCACCCACTCAACCTATGAAGCACCAACTTTAGATTCTCCAAGCACCCACTTGAAGATAATTGAGCACCCACTCAGTAGATTTTAGAAAGCTCCAACTTGTAAGGAGAACCCACCCCTATAATCTAAGCACCCACTTAGAAATATGATATTACAAATGAATTGATCACATAGATTCGGGATTGCTTACACAATAGATTATGATCACTTTTCTCTATCTTTCGTGCTTGCTTTCTCTTTCAGGCTCTCACATTCAACATTCTTTGTCTCTTTGTCTTTGTCTTTCAAACTCAATCTGGGTCTCTGATTTCTGTGCTCAGTCACTTTCTTTGCACTTCTAAGTCGAACTCTCTTGCTCAATGGATCAACCACACTGATTCTCTTCTCATTTGATATGATCTTCAACACTTCATCTATTGTCTCTCTCTTCCTCTATCACTCCTTCAACTCGAATGCCTCCTCTGCTTGAGCATAACTACATTATACATCAAATATGACTATATATTTAATAATCAATCCCCATTGCTTCATTGGCATGTTGTGCACCCTTCCACACCTCTATCACTTGCAAATATGGTCTATTAATTGACTTGACCTACCTACGAGTTATTCTCTTCTATATTTGTCTTTAAACTTGACTTTTCTATTTTTTGAGTGCATTGAATATTCAACCCGTTAATTCAAGAGCCATTTATGTGATAATTTCTAAAAATAGATTTCCCATCATTCAGGATAAAAGAACAATCCACATTTTCTATTTGATATTTAATAGTACCTAGTAATCAGGATTTCAAATTTTGTGATATAGAGGATGAAATCAGTTTTCCACTAAGTCAAAGAACATCAAATTCTGACACTTGGAGCTCAAGATATTTTAGATCGGGTCAGGTGTTTTCATGGACAACAAGTTACATATTTTGGTATACTTCCCCTTTTGATCCTTTCAAAACATTTTCCCATTTCTTCATTGATCGAATAAATATGACTTGTTCCATATAGATAAGGTTCATCCATCACATAACATATCCGCACTCCACTATTTCCTTGTGTTGCGGATTTTTCCTTTGATCTATTGATTTTCTCCTTTTATTGCTGCATTTCTAGTATTCCATGGATTTAGCTCTTTACCCGTGACTCTTTCTAGCCATCCATGCTTTGTCATTCATTACCCCGACTTGTTCTAGTCACCTGTGACTTTCCTTCTTTTCTCGGGGCTTTGTTCTACTATCCATGGCTCCACTCTTTTACTCGTGGATTCATTCTTTTACCGGAAGTTTTCACTAAACCTTTGCGGCCTCATATAGAATTTGGAGGCTTACTTCTTATGTCCACAAATTTCACAAAAAAAAGATTAATTCCCCTAAAGCCATCCTGGAACATCCTTCACATGCCATCATCATGCAATCACTTAGGATTTATCTGAGAGCTAACACTACCAATCAACCTTCACATTTATCTTGCAAAGTCTTTCTTGAACTGCTTCCTAAATCTTGTTACAGAATTGTTAACACCTTTTCCATACGTGGCTGACCTTGAGACACCTTTGCTGACACTTTTTTCATCAATGCGGTTTGACATCAATGAAAACATCTTGACAATGATAAAGGTCCAACATACTCCCCCTTTGTCATTGATGGTAACTTTCTCAGAGATACTGAACCCTTGATGGCACACAAATTTTCAAGGTGGTTTTTGATTTCACACTCTCCCCCTTTGAAATATATGACAAAGGGCCATCTATCCACTACCATGATAAGTTTGCAGATTAACTAGATAGAAACTTCTTCTTATCTCAAGAAGCTCACCCTAGGCTCAGCTTCTTACTTGGTTGTACAACTTTTGGTATACCTTTTACTCCATACCCATAAATTTGAACCATGTAACTTGGTATGAACTGCAACAATAATCCCCTAATATTATGTGTAGTGTGATGATATTTACTCTTCTTGGGAAATTTCTCTTAGAAAAGAGAATATAAATTCCAGACCAGGATTGTCAAAATGAACTAGCAAACTAGATCCGCCTCATATGAAGATTGGGTTGTACTAATTAGGAGCTAATATTACATAAGAATTCTCCCTTACCTTTTCTCCATAATTTCTAGTTGCTGGTGGAATCAGGAATGACTCCTAATTCATTCCTTAGGTGCTCAAATGTTGCTTTTGGCAATGGTTTTTTTCATGATATCAACAAT
This sequence comes from Taxus wallichiana var. yunnanensis, assembly GCA_018340775.1. Lineage (NCBI taxonomy): Eukaryota > Viridiplantae > Streptophyta > Pinopsida > Cupressales > Taxaceae > Taxus > Taxus wallichiana. The sequence goes on from CM031233.1 coordinate 25,493,543, forward strand.
TTCTTCTTCTTTTTTCTCACATACTCAAGACTGATTTTTCTGTCATTCACTTGTTCCCTCAAGAAGTGATATATAATTTGGATATGTTTTGTCTTTAAGTGAAACATAGAGTTCTTAGAGACACTTATAGAACTAGTACTATCACAGGGCAAAGGAATTGGGCTATTAAATTTTACCCTATAATCCTCCAATGCCTGTTTCATCTAAAGAAATTGAGTACAACACATGGTAATAGCTATGTACTCTACCTCACATGTTGAGAGGACCACTGATGATTTCTTCTTTCTTAGCCAGGATACTAGGAAGTTTCCAATAGATAATGTGTTGCCACTTGTACTCTTCATATCATCAACGCTTCCTACCCAATCAACATCCGTATATGCTTTTATGGTGAAGACATTTATTTTGGGGTACCAGAGTCCATATTCAAGTGTTCTATGGTAGTATCATCTTGACTTCCTTGAAGTGTGTTTCCCTTGGATCTTCTTGAAATCTTCCAACTAGACCCACAACCTACATGATATCAAGTCTTGATGTAGTGGAGTAGAGTAGACTACCTATCATGGATTTATACAAGGTTTTTTCTACTTTTGGTGAGTTGTCTTCTTTTCTCAACTTGCATCCCACTTCCATTGGTGTTCCTATAGGTTTAATTCTTCCATCCTAAATATTTTCAACATTTCTTTGATATATTTGGTTTGGGATATGAAGATACCTTGGTTTGATTGACTGATTTGTAAGCCTAGGAAGAATGAGAGATCCCCAAGAATAGACATTTCAAATTCTTCTTTCATCATATTAGAAAATTCATAAGTCATTTTATCATGATATCATCCACATACATAATGACAATGAGTAGATGATTGCCTTCTTCCTTGATGTAGAGATTACTATCATCCGCAACACCTTTTTTGAATCCTTTCTCAATGAGGTATGAATCCAATCTATTGTACCAAGCTCTAGGAGCTTGTTTAAGTCCATACAAATCCTTTTTCAACTGCACACATAATCTTTGTCATCAGTTAGAGAAAATCCATCAGGTTGTTCAATATATACCTCTTCATTCAGAAAACCATTGAGGAAAGTTGATTTATCATCCATCTAGAAAACTATGATTTTCTTATAAGCTACGTATGCCAGAAATAGTTTGATTGCTTCCATCCTTTCCACTAGTGCAAATGTTTCATCAAATTCAATTCCTTCCATTTGTGTATAGCCTTTTCATACAAGTCTTTCTTTATTTCTTGTCACTTATCCTTTCTCATTTAGTTTGTTTCTAAATACCCATTTAGTTCCAATCACATTCTTTTCTTTGGTCTTGGTACAAGCTCCCAGGTTTCATTATTTTCAATTTGATCAAGTTCTTCATTCATTACATCCACCCAATGTTGATCCTTGCTAGCTTCTGCAACATTCTTGGGTTCTATCATGGATAAGAGTGTTATGTCTTCATGGTTTTGCTTCTCTCTTAGCTTCCTTCTTGTGATAATTCCGCCTTCTTTGTTTCTAATGATTTGATTTGTTGGATGATCCCTCTTGACTTGTCTTGAGGGTGTCTTGGTGTCTTGTATTTCTTCCACTTATTCACATGTACTTTCCATTTCTTCATCATCTTCTTGATCTTCATGACTTTCATTGGGCTGAGTGTTGGATTTGGTAGGATAAGACTCATCAACTTTTACATTTTTCTCTCAATCACTTTCTACAACCTCTTATTGTAGCATCTATAGGCCGCACTAACAATTGAGTAACCAAGAAATATGCCTTCATCACACCTAGAGTCAAATTTTCCCAAGTTATCTTCATCTATTTTGATGTAACATTTACTTCCAAAGACTCTTATGTGTTTTACATTGGCTGACCTATTTTTCCAAATTTCATAAGGTGTCTTGTCATTATTCACTCTCGATTGAGCCTTGTTTAAAATATAGACACTATGTAGAATTCTTCACTCCAATAATCATCAGGAGTTTGGATTCATTCAGCATAGTTCTGGTCATTTCTTGTATAGTCTTGTTATTTCTTTCAACAACCCCATTTTGTTGAGGTGTTCTAGTAGCTGAGAATTGTCTTCGAATCCTGTGTTTTTCACAAAACTCATCAAATTCATTGGACCAAAATTCTCCACCTCTATCTGATCTTAAGCATTTGATTTTGGTGTTCTTCTCATTCTCCACAAGTGCCTTGAAGGACTTAAATATTTCTAGAGCTTTTGATTTGTGCTTCAAGCAAGCTACCCATGTCATCCTGGTGTAATCATCTATTAACAACATGAAATACACATCTCCTTGTAAAATTTCAGTTCTTATAGGCCCACAAAGATCTGTATGAATGAGTTCTAGAGGTCTAGTGGTAGAATACTCTTTGGACTTGAAGGATCTCCTTGTTTGTTTACCATGTAATAAAGCTTTGTATAGTGTATCCATTGGTTTTACAATCTTTGGCATGTGTCTCACACCACCCTTTGCACTTAATTTCACTAGATTTTCAAAGCTCATATGTCCCAATCTCTGTGCCACAACCAATTGTCATCAACTTTACTTGTGAAGCATTTTTCATTATTTATTTCCTTGAGAACATACATGTTATTCTTGGTCCTTTTGGCCTTAGCTACTTTATTTCCTATTTTTCCATTAATTATATCACATCCTTTTTCATGAAATATCAGATTGTAACCTTTCTTACACATTTGAATCACACTTAACAAGTTGTGCTTGAGACCTTCAACATATATGACATTCTCAGTAATTGTTTTGTCATTGTCTAGACTCAAAGTTCCTTTTCCCACTATGTTTGTTGAATTATTGTCACCAAACCCTGACATCACCCAATGCATTGTTTGATATAAATATGAACTTTCTTTTGTCTCATGTCATATGACTAGAGCATCCACTATCCAAGTACCATATTTTTCTTCATCTTGAACATGAAAAATAGTTTGCACTATTGAGCAAGATTCTTTTCTTTTGTTGGATTCTTCCTTTACAACATACACCCATCTATTTTGTTTAGGAGGTTCTTGTTTACTCATTTTGGATACATGACCATTCTTGTGATATTTATAGCAAACATCATTATAATTCATTCTAGTGTATGATGAACTATAGTTTCTTCCATAGCCTCTAGCATATCTTCTACATTTAGCAGCTTTGTGTCCAAAATAGCTACATAAAAAGAAATAACCATAAAAAGAATATGTGTACCTTGTAGTAACGATAATTCTAGGAGTATTTATCTTCCTCTTGGAAGTTCTGATGACTTATTTATTTGCAACAGGAAAGGTTCTTGGCGTTGATGCAGTCTTTTTTCTTCCTTCTTTGCATAATCAATTTCTTTGCTTTCTTCCTTAAAACCAATCCTTGATTTGTCATTTGTATCCCGTTGACTTCTCAAAGTATATCAATTATAAAGTTTGAACTATTTTATAACTTCTCATACATTTTCATCTTCTTTGGTCATTTGTTCCAGTTTAGTCTTTAGTCACTCCAATTATGAGTTCAGATTCATGCATTCATCCTCCTTTGATTTGTAAGATTTAGAAATATTTTCCAGCTGAGTTTCAAGTTCTTTGAGCTCATTAGTTTCTTCTTCTTCCTTTAAAATTTTTCTTTTCTCAAAGATGCAAATTTTTTCTTCATAATCTTTTAATGTGCATCTCAACTTTTGATTCTTTCTCCTACATAGTTTCAATTCTTCAAGAGCACAAAAATATCGATTCCAAATTTACATTTGCTTCTTCTTCATCAAAGTCTTCATAATTAACTACATTCTTTCCTTTTGAGCTACATTCTTCAGATACATCCATGGCCATTAACTACATGAGCTTTTTCATTTTGAGCTACATTCTTGAAGATACATCCATGGCCATCAAAAAAGATTCAAAATGAGTTTATTTATTCTTGTTTGGGCAAGTGAAAGCTTCATCATCCTCATTTTAAGAGCTTCTAAAAACGGGTTCTTGAATTAGATGACTTGGATTTTGACTTCTTCTTGGTATACTTAGAGCACTCCACTCAACCTATGAAGCATCAAATTGGAAGTAAAATATCTCCAAGCACCCACTAGGCCTTGAAGATAACACCCACTCAACATATTTTCAGCAAGATCTTTAGACATGCGAGGAGAAACCACCCCTATTTTCGGTTAGTAGATCTTGGGTTGCATTCATATTCTTACCACATTCTTGTAGTTAATCTAAGCACCCAATTTGAAATATGATATTACAAATGAATTGATCATATATATTTAGGATTTCTTACCACGATTGATTATAATCAATTTTTCTCTATATTTATGTGCTTTCTCTTTTAAGATCTCACACTCGGTAGATTCTTTTCTATCATAATTTTTAAACTCAATCTAGGTCTCTAATTTTGGTGCTTTATCACAAATCATACAATTCTTGGTTTTGCACTTATGAGTCAACATCTCTTACTCGATGGATTAACAGAAATTGGTGCTCTTCTCATTTGATATGATCTTCAACACTTCATCTAGGTCTCTAATTTTGGCTCTCTTTTTTGTCTCTCTCTTCCTCGATGGATTCACGGTCCTTCAATATGAATGCCTCATTACTCCTTCAAATCGAATGCCTCCTCTTTCTTGAGCACAACTACCTTATACATCGAATATGGATATATATTAAATAATCACTCCCCATTGCTTCATTGGCATGTCGTGCACCCTTCCACACCTCTATTGCTTGCAAATTTGGTCTATTAATTGACTTGATCTACCCAAGATTTACTTTCTTCTATATTCATATGTAAACTTGAATTTTCTATTTTTAAGTGCATTGAATATTCAACCCGTTAATTCATAATCCACTTATGAGACAATTTATAACAAAATATTTTTCATCATTCAAGGATAAAAGAACAATCCACATTTCCTCTATGATGTTTAATAGTTCTTAGTAATTAGGATTTCAAATTTTTTGATATAGAGGATGAAATCATTTTTCCTCTAAGTCAAAGAGCATTAAATTCGACACTGTAGCTCAAGACATTTTAGATCATGTCTAGTATTTTCATGGAGCACAAAGTTACACATTTCACGGTATATTTCCTTTTGATCTTGCTTAAAACATTTGTCCATTTACTTCATTAATCGAATAAATTTGACTTGTTCCATATAGACAAGGTTCATCCATCACATAACATATCCGCACTCCACTATTTCGTGTGTTGTAGATTTGTCCTTTGATCCATGAATTTTCTCCTTTTATTCATGGGTTTCTAGTATTTTATAGCTTTAGTCCTTTATCCATGACTCTTTCTAGCCATTTGTGGCATTCATTTAGTACTCACGACTATTTCTAGCCATCCACGACTTTCATTCATTACCGCATGACTTGTTCTAGTCACCCGTGGCTTTCCTTATTTTCTCATGGCTTCATTCTACTATTTGTGGATCCACTCTTTTACTTGTGGCTTTGTTCTTTTCCCACGGTTTTTATCTAAACCTCTGTGACCTCCTCTAGACTTCATTGGCTTCCTTCTTATGTATTTGGCTTTCAAAAAAATTGATTAAGTCCCCTAGAGCCATCCTAAAACATCCTTCACATGCCATCATCATGCAATCACTTGGGATTTATCTAAGAGCTGACACTACCAATCAAACTTCACATTTCTCTTGCAGAGTCTTTCTTGAACTACTTCTTGAAGCTTTTTACAGACTTGTTAACACCTTTTCCATACATGGTTGACCTTGAGACACTTGCACAACACTTGCACCACACTTTTTCCATCAATGCAGCTTGACATCAATGACAACACTCATTATAATGAAAAAATTACAACACTTGTAGACCATAGATAGGTGTAAGATAGGTAGAGGTGGTAGCAAGGGTAAGATAACCCTAATTATTTGTGCATAAAGAACCACACTTCTTTTTCATTGACACACCATTGCATAAAGAGGATGTTTTCTTTTTCTCCCTAGATTCAATCATTTTGAAGTTGTCACATGTGATTCATTTGAAATATGGTAGTGAGTTATAAATCCACCTCCAAAAGGTTGTACTTTTAAGTCTCATTGAAGGTATTTTTATCCATATTTTCCCCTAGGTAAAATTGGTCAGCCACGACCCTACATAGAAGAAACCAAAGAAATCATGTTCAAATCCTACAATTAGGCAATAAACGGACTCTACAATGGAGTGGCGGGGCTGTTAAAGATCAAAGCGACCCCGTGTAAGAAGAAGTTAAATAAACAACTTTGTCAAACGAGCCCGTGCTTCAAATCCAACAAATAGGTTATAGGCGGGCTCTAAAATGGAATAGCAGGGTCGGGGAAGGAGGTCGAGCAGTGTCAAAGAACCAGAGGCTCAAAGGAGAAGAAACAAGTGAAGGCTCAAAGTCTTTGGGCTCTACAAATGACTTAGAACGAGCCCCAAAATTGAATAAGTATGGAGGAGATAGTGGAAGCTACCAAGTGTCCAAACAACGCACCTCCAAAAGTTAAATCCAAAGGGGCAGGCTCAAACAAGCACCAATCCTCCATGTGTCAAGACCCCCAAAAGTTACACAGCCGTTGGAAAGTCTTCGACTCAGTGGAAGGTGCCAAGTGTTAGCTCAATGCAATTCCAAGATGGGAGCCCAAGGTGGAGACTCAAACTTGCACCAGCCCTCCATGTAGAAAATGGTCAATAGAGGTCAAAAAGGAGAGCGGGACCAAAATGACTAAGTATAGAGTGTGGCAGAAGGTTTCACGTGTCTTAACAATGCTCCTTCAAAGGTAAAATCCTGAGCGAGTTTTCAAATGAGTGCGGGCCTTCCATGTGTCCCAAAGTCCAAAAAGGGATAGAGTTGAGGTTGAATAGTCAAAGAAGAAGCAAGCCGCAGAAGGTGCCAAGTGTCAGCATGGTGCTGTTTCAAGAGTAAAATTTGGAGTGGGTCTCAAAACAAGCGCTGAGCCTCCATGTGTCCAGGGTCATAATTTTGGTCCTACTAAAAAAAAGGACTCGGGGAAAAATACAAGGGAACATCATGGAGCCCATGGAAGCCACCACATGTCAACCCAATGCTATTTTAGAAGCAAAAGGTAGGGAAAACTTCTCAAGGTGCGTGAAGCTACCACATGGACCTTAGACGGACATGGACCCTTTAAATATTGCGTGCCTGAGACCCAAATATTCAAATGGCCATATCTTTTGACCGAGAAACTCAGATTTGGGTGGAATAAGACTTTTGAAAATTTCTCGACATCCTCTACACCATGGAAGCATAAAATATTATCTTTACAAGCTTTGGTGGGTGAAAAATGGGAAAATGTATTCCAGGCCATTAATGTAGAATCTATTTGCTCCAACAACCGGATCGGGTTTGATTTGATCCACCATTCTTCTTCCTTGGCACGCCGAGCAGACATAGGGAACCAAAATCAATAGATTATGGGTGGATTTGAGAGTGGCATTGATTGACAGTGGTTGAGCTTTCAGAATAGGATTCAATGCGTCATAGAGGTGGTTGAAGTAGGATTCAAATTTTCCCTCCTCTCTCTCTTATTCTTCCTATATATTGTAAAGGAGGGGCATATTCAAATGTTGGTTGATCTTCCCTCTTCTGCCCCCTCTCTCTTTCTTCCTTAGGGTCGAATGTGGAGTCTAAGCCTCCTCCCATGGCTCTGTAATGGAGTTTTCTTACCTCTTGTCCGGTGACATGATGTATAGTGTAACTTTTGAAGCAATAGAATCATTTTCGTGATGCATCTGTCCATCCTTAGCTCATTTTATTCTCTCTTCTTACCTCTCATTGTCGCAGGGTATATTGTGCATACTCGATGTACATTGTTGCGGAGTTCTCGGATCTATTCTTAATGGGTTTTGAAGTGGTGATACGTGTGAAAACTATCTCTAGTTTGTTTTGCATCTTTTCCACCCTCTCCTTTGCTCACCTCTCTCTACTTGGTAGTTGGGTGCGTGATTCAACCACTTCCTTTTATGGTGTATCACCACTTAGTGTAGGATCTTTTACCCTTTCTCTCTCTCTTTCCCCTTGGAAACGTTAGATTAGGTTAAATTAGATTCTTCCTACACCGGAGTAAGCTTATGGCGAGTAGATTAGGAAGCAAGAATCGACTTTCTCACGGAGGTCCATCTCAAGTTTTGCAATTCCCCCGCTTTAGAGATGGTCCCATGTTGTGCAATCACACCGAATGCTCTACTCCACACCCAGGGCCATTTCGGGTGCTATGATTACGCACTAATAGTTTTGGCATGCACGGGTGGGACACTTAGGTTTTAATTACCTTACAACTTCATTTCATCAAGTAGATGTGTTCTTGGTGAGATTCAACCTTTTGAGGCACATTCAAAGCATATCCGGTGACTCCATCTGGTCAATAACCCATCCTCTAAATTCTGAGACCTTTTCCATCCATTTCCACTCATTTTTATCCATTCTCTTCTTCCATCTCTTTCATTTTCTCCCATTTCATGAAGTTATGCAGTCATGACTTCATTCCCTTCATGGAACTCACACTTGCAGCAAAAAAGAATGTAGTTTACCTCCAATGCATTTCCCAACTCCTCCAAATTAGCATTATAATCAGATCCATGACCATTATTCTTACCCATATGAGCAGGGTCAAAGTTAGTTTGGCCATAGAGCTTATCAAGAACAAGGGGACACATACAATGGTGACAACTATGTGGAGAATGTTGGTTTGCTAGAGAAGATTCAAAAAATGGAGGCTGGCATGGTTCATTCAAGGGCCATAGCACAAATGAAGGCATTCAAGATTGGTTGCAGGGCACCTTATCCATGGGAAGGCCCTTTTCCAAGACACTACAACCCTCAGGAGAAGCTTGACTTCATGGTTGAAGTGCTACCTCAACTTACACAGTGGATTGAGGACATTGAGGCTTATGAGCAAAGTGTGAGACAACCTTGTCAATGGGTAAGTCAATCACCAGCTCCTTGTCCTTCATTTTCTCTTTCTCAAAATTTATCATTTCAAAGCATGATCAAGAGTCAAGCCCCTCAATTGCTGCCCCAAGTGTTGATTTCATTTCTCCATCTCCTAGTCTTCCATCCATTTCAATTCTTCTCCCCTTTTCCCTTCCAAATAGTCATCCCCTCCAAACAAACAAGAAGTTCCACCTCCCTCCCCACCACAAAAATTACAAAGCTAGTTGAACCCCAACCTGCTACTCCTCTTACTTTCTCAAGTCCATGTTGGGAAGAGACTCAAGAGTCCAGTCAAGGAGAACAACAAGAAGGGGAGCCCAATAGAGAAGAAATGACAAACAATCTGAAGATTTGGGTTCTAAATTTGGGTTTACAAAGATCCTCTTCATGGTCAAGCCAATAGAAGAGGTCAGGGTTGAAGAACCAGTGGTGGCTAAGGCTGAGTTTGCAGCAGAAGAAGAAGAAAACAAGAAGAAGAAGATCAGCAGTCTGTTTGCTCCGAATGCAGTTTCCATGATGGCACTTTGTCTAAAGAGGATGTTGATCTGATCCAAGCTACACAACCAATTAAAGAGGAGGAACAATCAGCTCCAAGTCCCATTGAAGAGGAGCAGCTGGGAGAGATCAAATTAGAGTTAAAGCCACTCAATGAAGAAGGCATCATTGAATATTTTTTGCTTTCATTTCAAGGGTCTGATTTGATTGATGAACCCATGATGGAGGAGGATCATATAATTTTAGAGGCCCCAAGTGCGGAGCAGGCCATAGAAGAACCTTTAGTTCTTCCTCCCACTTCATCCCCTTCAAGCTCTGATGTTGAAGAAGAGTTTGAACTTTCAAAATTCATGTTTGAGGAAGAGGGAAACCATGGTGAGCTAGTTACAAATCAGGAGAACACCATGGAGGAGGTCAAGCACATGCAACAGGAAAACAAGGAGACATATTATCTGTCTGACTTGGAGGATTTCTTTGATGGAGAAGATCCCATGGAGATTACATCATTTGCTCCTCCTCCATCCATCTTCCAAGCATATGAGCTTGCTGCCATGAAGGAGAGTGTTCAAGGACAACAACTTGCACTTCATAACAGCCCTCTAGAACCAAGGTTGGAAGATATGAGTCTTCCATGTTCTTCACAAGAGAAGGAAGAGAAAAGGAAAGAAGATGTCATCATCTCTCTCACACCATCCATCCAAGAAGGTCCACAAAAAGACTCCATTTTTGGAGTTAAATTTCATAAGCAAAGGGCACATTCAAAGGATCAGACCATGCCCAATTAGGTACTTGGCTTCATTAGAGCCAGGAGAGAAGCCAAAACCAGTCATGCCTACTTTAGGGCATGAGGACGAGCATCAAAGTACCAAGGGTCATCATCAACACCTCTAGGAGTCTAATGCCAATCAACTTGAGGAGGTATTTTTGGTTGATGTAGATACCTTGATGATTTGGGTGGAGGACCGGCTTATAGTCAGTTTTTCACTCATACAAGCAACCATATTTAGTGTCAAATCATTTGCATGGCTGCCCCTCTTGAGAAAGGGAAGCTACTTCTCCCTGCCTATAGCAGGATTTGTTTAGCCCCTTTTCTCTCTGGTTAGTTTAGGAGTAGGATTAGACTTTGTTTCCAACAGAAGAAGTGCCCTGTGCACACTCTGCATGTCTCATTTGAGGCATGTATGATTTTGTTTTTGTACATAAGTTTTGTTTGTATTGCTCTAAAGCTACTGAGGTCAGGCCCTTCACTATTCATGGCAGAAGACCCATAGTTTCCTGTAATCAGTTGTAAATTTCAAAATAAAACAAATGCAGAGAAACTAAAGTTATCTTCAAGCTTGATCCATTCAGGGACAAATGAAAGCCCGAGTCAAAACAATTTTCTACTCTTAGAAGCCTTGTTTCAAGATTTCTTATGAAAATTGAGAGTGCGGGTAGGTTCAGGGTCACTAAGAGCAAGCAATCGGGCTCGCAACAGCTTGGGGATCATATTTTCAAAGCAAAAGGATCAGTATCAGGCTATTATTCTTGACTCCATGCCCAATGGATGCTTCAAGGCTATTGGTCCCTTCATCTAGCAAAGGCAGATGCCCTGCGAGTCACCAAATTGTTATCCATATTTTGCCCCACGTAAAATTGCTCAAAGAACGACCCCGCACAAAAGAAACTAGAGAAATCATGTTCAAATCCTATAATCAGGCAATAGAGGGACTCTACAATGGAGTGGTGGGGCCTACGAAAGATCAAATGACCCTATGTAAGAAGAAGTTCAATAAACGGCCTTGTTAAACAAGCCCGTGCTTCAAATACAACAAATAGATTGTAAGCGAGACTCTAAAATGGAATAGTAGGGTCGGGGAAGGAGGCCAAGTAGTGTTAAAGAACCAGAGGCTCAAAGGAGAAGAAACAATGAAGGCTCAAAGTCTTCGGGCTCTATAAATGACTCAGAACGAGCCCCAAAATTGACTAAGTATGGAGGAGATAGTGGAAGCTGCCAAGTGTCCAAACGATGCACCTCCAAAATTTAAATCCAAAGGGGTAGGCTCAAACAAGCACCAAGCCTCCATGCGTCCAGAGCCCTAAAAGTTGCACCAGCCATTGAAAAGTCTTCGACTCAGCGAGAAGGTGCCAAGTGTCACTCGGCACAATTCCAAGATGGGAGCCCAAGGTGGAGACTCAAACTTGCACTAGCCCTCCATGTAGTAAATGGTCAACAGAGGTCAAAAAGGAGAGCAAGCCCAAAATGAATAAGTATAGAGTGTAGGTGGAAGGCACCACATGTCTTAATGACGCTCCTTCAAAGGTAAAATCCTGAGTGGGTTTTCAAATGAGTGTGGGCCTTCCACGTGTCCCAGAGTCCAAAAAGAACGGTCAAAGCAGTAGTAGGCGGTGGAAGGTTCCAAGTGTCATCACGATGACTGTTTCAAGAGTAAAATTTGGAGCGGGTCTCCAAACAAGCACCAGCGCTTCCATGTATCAAGTGTCAAACTTTTGGCCCCACCAAACAAAGGACTCAGGAAAAATACAAGGGAACATCATGGAGCCCACGAGAAGGCGCCACGTGTCGATCCGGCACTATTTCGTAAGAAAAGGTAGGGCCAAATCTCAAGGTGCATGAAGCTACCACGTGGACCTGTATAAATAGACCCTTTAAATATTGCGTGCGTACGTCGACGAAAAGTGACAAAGCGAGCGTGAGAATCAAAAAGTAACTCTTCCTCGTACCGACCTCCCGAGGTCGTGCAGAAGAGCAATGGCCGGTGGGGATGGAATATGCGAGACAAACTAGTTAGGCGAGTCTAATGTCTTCGACACGCACTAGTGGAATTTTGCGAATCTAAGGCAAAGAAGGCCCTTCTAACTTGGGTGGTGTGATAGATCGATCGCATGAGGATGATTTCTTGAAGGCTCCAATCAATATTGAGCTCGGCGTGATTCGATCTATGGGTTGCGGAATACGTGGAAAATGACCTGGGATTGTTTCGTGTATATCTCCCGATAAGGTCATATAGTGGATGATGAATATAATCGATTCTACGGACGATTTTCTGGCCTAGTCCAGAATTCCCTAGCTTCGTTAGCCGCTGTATCTAGTAAAGACAGTTGTTCGATGATGATAGGTGGAAGTGGAGTGGACCTAAATACCAAGGTGCGTAGGCTAGCGTCTATATCGGATTGACCTGTGGATTCGTTGGGCTGTGGGATCTGTGGATCACAACCATATGCTCTTGGTTGTTGCGGTCCTGTTATGGTCATACGCGGGATCAAGTTCTAATCCCTAGTATCCAGTAGTCGTATGCTTTCTCAGCTTCTATGTTTAAAACCAATAGTTGTGCAATCTTCTCAGAATACCTTACAGGCGTTCTCGCAACCTGGATTCTTAAGCTGGTATCTATATCTACGAGGGTGTCTCCAGCGTCTGGCTGTGGAACTAGAGGATCACACCCGAATGTTTGTTCTCTTTCGAGCCCTTCTACAGTCATGTGGATGTTTTCTAGGGTAATCTGTAGTTTGGCTGACTTGACCAAAATGTATGTGCTTGGTCGTCTTCTATGTTTAATCCTCTTAACTGAGATCTGACCTGCTGGAAATCTGTTGTTGTTTGGAAGACTTGTATCCTAAGGTTCTGGTCAATATCAGTTATTGCCACTATGAGGTTGGGCTGAGGCACGATTGGCTCGAAAATGTATTCCCTGGGCTCCCTAGGTCCCGTAATTGTCATGCAAAAGCAGTAATAAAACAAACTATAATAAAGTGAAATCTAAGTATACTTCTAGCATATATGACTTCTTTTTGTATTTTCTGATGATTTAAATGAATTTAAGAAAGCAACTATTTAAAATATTTAGAATTGACAACTAAACTAATAATTTAAAACAAACAAGATAACCGAGTGTGGTTATTTGTCTGTGTAATTTTGTATATCTATTCTAAACAAATGAAATAACTAATCTATTAGCAAGATTCTCGACCCTACCTCAGAAGTGAGGAGTGAATCATAGTTTCTCAGAAACTATCAATCCCCACAGCTTCCCTGGTAATGTCGAGAATAGAATGAAATGAAATAAAGTGATTAACTACTCTGTTTGATATGGTTCTAACTAAAACTTTGAAAGTTTAAAACCTGGATTTCGCAGAACAGTGGCGAATCCGATGGTGTGTGTGATCTTGTCCCCTCAGTATGATCTCTTCATTCTTTGTGTTCACGTAGATCCAGAAAAGCGTGTAATGCTTGCATCAACAGGAATAGGTGTTTGGAACAAGGGACAACCTTCAGAATGCAGATAGAATAGAACGCGGATAGGAGAGGGATAGTGCAAGAGTACAGAGCTTGGCTTATGCAATTCCTAGCGGGATCTACTGCGAATCGTGCAACAAAATGTGTCCAGAACCTGAAACTATCCTGTATGAAGAGAAAAACCTGCAACTTTAATGGCTTCCTAAGCTATTCTACTCTAATGGATTAGATAAAACAACAACACTGCCTGCACAAGATGGGTCTATGGCTTACCAACAGCTGAGCAATTTAACAAAAGATGCAAGTGAATTCAAGCTATGGCTTCTAAACAAGCTAACTAACTAAAACACTAAAATGAGGAAATGAGAGCAAAGATCAAACTTCAAAATCCAGCCAAGCTTCAGACCAAAAACTCCAGACCATGGGTGAAACAACAGCATTGCCTGCACAAGATGGATATGTGGCTTACCAGCTGCAACACAATACTAACCAAAACACGCAATGAAGAAAACTAAGTATTCTAAGCAAAGGAAAACTAAAGGAATTGCAAAGAGGAATCCAGAAAACAAAACTTGAGAGAGGCCTTTTGCTTGAGCACAAACCATGCATTTATAGGAATTCAACATCCAAGAACCAAAACCAAATTGAACTCCTAAACAATAAACAAAGGAAAAACACTATTCCAGGGGACCAAAAACATTAATGCATGCTCAAGTCGGCAAAGAAAAGCTGGTGAAACGTGATATTTCACGCGAGTCACGTCAAAAGAGCGTTCTGGAAAACATGCGCACAGACCGCCGCTCCGAGCGAGGTGGCAGCTGAGACCGCCCCCTGCATAGGACAGTGAGACCCGCCCTTGGGGCAGGGGCGGTTTCCATCAAGGTCAAGAGGCCAAGGAAAGAGGGAAAAAGGGGAAAACAAAGGGCGGGGGCTAAGCGGGGCATGCGGGATGTTAACGCATACTCCGAGGGCTTTTCCGGATCCCGAACACCTTGCGAGGAGACCTGTATCATCATCGGGGCACTTGTTACATTGCTCGCGTACAATACCTTACAATTTTGGGTACGTACATATTGCCCCCTCGGAGAAGCGTTTTAGCCATGAAGAGGCATAAAATGGTGGGTCCGAGTATGGCAGTCCCGAAATGGGGAGTTAGAAGCTATACCTTACTCGTCCGTGTGTTGAGATGACGCCATCGAAATTCCCGCTACCTGCAAAATGAAAAGAGAACTCAAGTGCAGATAGATACAATAACTTGGAAGATAAACGCTAAAATAATAGGGAAGGAGAACGTACCATTCGTGTGGGGATAGAAACTTACCTCCATCAGCGCTCCAAACCTGCGAAAAAGTCATTTTAAAATGAAATAGAACGATATATATATGAAAGTGGGCCCATTTTCCTATTCATTTGCGCGAGTCGATTTGATTGATTTTGAGCTCTGGGACCCACGGTGACGGTTTCTCACGCGTGAGTAGAGTCGAAACGTTCGCAGCGAGATCGTGATCATGCCTCCACGAGCGGAACACCGACCTCAGCGATCACAGGTTGGTTTTCTTCCATTTTGTGTTTTTCCCTCTTCAAATTTGAAATGGCAAATTCTTTGCAATGGGGGGATTATTTTTGAAAATGTTAGGTTCAAAAGGTCCATCTAGGGGGGGCGCCTACTGGGTAGGCTTTGTTTTTAGTTAAAATGGTCTATTTTTTACATTTTGGGCTTTTTGGGGTTAACAACCCGCGCGGGTTTTGGATCGACCGACCGCCCCCGGCAGTGGTGGCGGTTAACACACGACCGCCCCGATGGGCGGCGGTTACACGACCGCCGCCTTCAAGGCGGCGGTTACAAAACCGCCCCTCTGCTCAGGGCGGCGGTTTTGCACAGAATGCAAAAGGAACCTATTTTGGAGACTGTACTTGTACTTTTATCATTTCTATATGCTTTTATGACTCTCTCGATATTGATTAGATACTAACTTGCTCTGTTTTGTGTGTTTTGGTTGTATGCAGGCGAGAGGAGGAGTATATCAGATGGAGCCGAGAGAGAGTGTGATTGGCTCTCCGGGTGTTGGATGCCCTTTCTCAGGATGAGGAGGATACATTACAGAGGGCCGGTATATTGCGTATATCACGCGTGCCCCATGTCACGCCATCTAGTCACATTCTTTGTGACTTATTCTCATATTGGGATGCAGATCGGAACACTTTCCGATTGCCAGGGGTCCGCGGTGAGTGGACCATCACTTTGGAGGATGTCTACCGTATCCTGGGGGTCCCGATCATCGGGAGGAGACTCACACTGGAGACGGCAGGGTCTCGAGCACAGATTGCACAGTGGGCAGGCTACATGGGGGATGCAGCCATCTCTACAGGGGTCAAGAAGGGAGTGAGAGTTCGATCGATTCCTTCTTTGCCCATCCCCGTATTTCGACAGGCTATCATGGGGATCCTTGCCTCGAGGCTGATCGGGGACAAGGGAGGAGATACTTTACTATACTGCTGGGCCCCCATCATTGCACAGATAGAGGGGCATGGCCGGATATATGCCTGGGGCGCAGATATTCTGGGGACCACCTACCATGACTTATACAGGGTGGTCCGTTTGCAGGGACAGTCATTGAGCCACCCGACTCTAGTCATGAGTTGGGTGTACGAGCATTTTATTCCTTATGGCAGAGGGGTAGAGGTGGCAGACCCAGGGGCTGTGAGGGCAGCTAGATGGTCAGATATGTCGGTGCTTAGAGCACCTCACCAGCCAGTTGCCTCCCTTACCACAGCAGATATGGAGGCGACGCCGTACCGGCTTATGGCCGGCATATGGGGCGAGGAGACCCTTACATTGATCTCCTGCTCCACCACAGGGCAGCTTATCGACCGCGTGGGATGGGTGGAGGTACACCCTTTTGGCAGAGTTCCTCAGCAGTTCGGCCTTCCATATGCGGGCATGCTTCCCCAATGCGGCACTGGGCCATGATCATCCCGCGAGGCTAGAGGGGGGCCTAGAGGCCGTGGTTGGACAGTGATCACTCCTGGCACTCCCATTGCAGCCAGGAGGGTAGTTTGGGCTAGAGGGAGAGCCGGTGCGCCCCGGGCACCTTTGCTTCAGATTGCTGCGGGTCCTGCTCACAGCAGCGATGACCCCATAGATATTGACTCCGATTCTGAGGAGTTTACAGAGGGAGGGTCAGAGGAGCAGACGGATGATAGCGATCCTGAGTGGCATGACACTCAGGATATTTTTGCAGCAGAGAGGGCCGAGCAGAGTGCAGAGAGAGAGACTCTAGCTTCAGAGGAGCCACTCTCCCAGGGCCATGGTGGAGAGGATGAGTCAGTTGCGGGGCGTCATGTTGCTCCTACTACAGGAGCAGCCCTCGGGCCGGCAGTAAAGCATCTGCGGCGGTGCGCCGTGCCCCCCAGCGACCCATCTTGGAGGCCCGGTGATCCGAGTAAGTTATCCTCTCATCTTTTCAATGTTTGTTTAATTTAGGATTTTTAATTGCTATCTCTCCTTATGTTTTGATATTGTATCTTTTAGTCTCTTGCCTAGTTTCTAATTCATTTTTCTTCTTTGTTTTGCAGAGACTGTTGACGAGTGGCGGGATCTAATCCGCAGGGTATGCACTGATTCTCTGATGATCCCTATGGATAAGACCCGTGCGGAGCTATCTGTAGATGCCGGGGAGCCTTCAGCAGCCGGTAGGCATACTGACGTCTTCGCTCCCATTTGGCACGTGGCCAGGATGGTGTCGACTCTCCGTACAGAGTTGGCAGGCTATAGGACAGCCGAGCGTCTTATGAGGAGCCATTCTCGTGGCGAGACCGCGGCTGCTCCTCGAGACCCTGAGCCCTCCGTGCATTCAGAGCGCGGCGTAGCCGGAGTCCTAGGCGAGGGCGCGCACCCTCGGAGGGGTCGCGTAGGGGTTGAGAGGCGACTTGGCCTTGTATGCTTTGTACTATAGATTCTTTTGTATATCACGGGCTCTTTGAGTGTTTTGACCATGCCTAGAGCATGATGGCATTGTATATAAACATTGGTTATTTATATATATGCATTCATTTTTGGATCAAAACTTGTCACTCGTGTTTTCCCTTTCTGTTTCCAGCTTCCTCGTGTATACTACGATGTATGTTTTATATGCTTTCTAGAATGTATGCAATGGAGAACAGATGATGCAAATGCTTGCTTTCTTTTTGTGTTTCATGATGCTGATACATGATATTGTAGATATATTGTGATCTTAAATCTTAGCTTCTGTGAGCAATTTGGATACCTCATGTTTGTTTTGGCAAAGTGATGAAAATAACCAATATGATGAACAGATTAACTTGCCCCACTCCTAACTCCACGCAACTAGTAAGATGCGAGGGCTCATCACCAAGAGCCAAGAAGGGCGCAAGTTATGAAATATGGTGAAATGATAGTGATGAAAGACAGACGAAGCTTTGGTGGAACCAAATTGAAAACTACAAGCTTACTCCACCCGAATGACTTCATAGTTTTGGGTGCAACTTGCTTTGCGGTTTATCCAGACTTAGACCCGTAGATGGCCACATAGTAGACAAAATCTGGTTTTTAGGATTTTAACTCTCTTGGAATTTTGAACATCTGATTCATTCGTTTTTGACTCAAAGTTTGAATAGTTTGTTTATGACCTTTTAACGTTTGCATTGTCTAGAGGACCCCCTACACTTTGCCCCATGCTACCTGTAAGAAGCATGGGTTTATCACCGTGGGCAAGGCATAGGCGAGTAAGGGCATTTCCATCCTTTCCCAACCCTACGTCACTAGTAAGAGACGCAAGCTCATCACCGAAGGTCAGGGCAAGGAAATGTGTAAAAATAAAATTTTCTTTTAATCACTTTTGACTTGTCTTTTTGAGTAAAATGTCAGTATATGCTTATTTCCAAAGAGATGTGTATATGGGATAGATGTGACACCATGAAGCTTCTAGAACAGACCATAGGCAAGACACCTATCCTAAGAAGAAATCAAAGCGAGAACAAACTTGCAGATCTTGGTATGGTTACCGTTAAGACTTCGTCATGTTTGATTTTATTTGATAAAAGATTCTGAAGTGATTGATGATATCGTGAAAATGGAGAGATATGATTAGAAAGTTTTGTGCCAACAACATCATGAGTTTGTAATGAATTACTTTGAGAATAGATTCCTTGATCACAATTTGTGTAAGAACAAGTGGACAAAATGATCTAAATCTATATGAAGATGCAATGTAGATAGTTATATAAGCAGTGCTAGCTGCTTATGCGTAGAAACGTTTGAGGTGCAGGGAATTGACTGTTTCACCAAATTCCTCACCTTCTAGCGTGCATAAGAGGTATGCACCATTTCCGTAGTCCTTCATGACTCGGTATGGGCCCAACCATTTGGGCCGGAATTTCCTTCCTTCGCCGGTCTTCTTGTCGATCCGACTGTCTAGTCTTAGAACTAGATCACCTTCGTATATATCGCGTTCATAAACCTTCTTGTTATATTGCCGGCACATTCGGTCAGCATAAGCTCTATGCCGCTGCTCAGCATCTAACCTAGTTTCATCTAGGCTTTCTAATTGGGAAAGACGTGCTTCTCTGTAAGCGTCTTCATCCAGAATCCCTTGTAGTGAAATGCGGAGACTGGGTATTTCGACCTCAAGCGGGAGAACTGCTTCTGCCCCAAATACTAGCGAGAAAGGAGTTGCTCCCGTTGGTGTTCTTATTGAGGTTCGGTGGGCCCACAAGGCCGGATATAACTTTAAATGCCAATCTCGTTTGTTTTCTTTTACTGTTTTGAGGAGAATGGCTTTCAGTGTTTTGTTTGTTGCTTCAGCCTGCCCATTGGCTTGGGGATAATACAAGGAAGCCGTATGATGGCTTATTTTAAATTTGTTGCATAGTTCACGAACTTCCTCATTCTTGAAAGAAGTTCCATTATCTCGAGATAATGATTTATGGATACCGTACTCGCAAATGATTTGATTTAAAATGAACTTAGCGATTACAGTAACCAGTGCATGTACAGAGTAAGAGGCATGGCCTCCACCCATTTGGTAAAATATTCAAAGTGGCCGTGATTATAAAATTATGGCCATCTGTGGATGAGGGAGAGAACTTCCCTATCAAGTCCAGCCCCATGTAGAAAAGGGCCATGGAGTTGCGATTGTCAGAGCTTGGCTTTGGCATGTGGATCTCGTGGGAGAATTCTTGGCACTTATGACACTGCGCATGCAAACTCTATCGCGTCATGTTCTAGAGTGGGCCGAAATAGCCCATTCGATGTATTTTTTTTGAGTGGCATGGCCACCGAAGTGGCCTCCACATATACCCTGTGGGATTCATGGAGAATCCTCTCGACTCTTCGTGTCGACACACCTTAAGAGCATTCCATCGAATGCTTTTCGATAGAGCACCTGCTCTATAATGACATATTTGGCTACGATTATGCGTAATCACCTTCTTTGTTGTGGTGTAACTGCATCCGGGTACGTATGGTCCATGATATAATTAATGATATCAGTGTACCAAGGGCACTCAGAGATAGCAGGTCGAGTTTCGATGTAGTATACGCATTCATCTGGAAAATCCAAATCTACTAGATCACCTCCATCTAATGGGTTGTCAGCTAACCAATCCGCGATGATTTGTCCTTTAACTGACTTCTGATTTACAAATGTTAATTCGAACTCTCCCATTAAGGTTATAAAACGTCCAGCCTTTTTGGATAAGGAACCTTGTGTGAGAAAAGTCCGTAAATGGTCCGTCTTTACCATGACCTTTGTTTCTTGATTCAGCATGTAATGTCTTAGACGTTTAGTAGCAAAGACTATGGCAAGACATTCTCGCTCTGCTTGTGTATAGCGTGTTTCATAGTCGAGCAGTGTTCGGCTAATGAAATAAATCACACGTTCTCTCTTGTCATCGTCTTCTTGGGCCAACATACAGGCCAATGAGACATTGGTAGCTCGCGAATATAGGATTAACGGGCGATCCAGCTTAGGTGGCATTAGCGTAGGTGGTGACAGCAAGAAACGTTTAACTGCGTTGAAAGCTTCATTGCAGTCTTCGGTCCAATCAATGCTATAGTCTTTCTTGAGTAAATTGTTGATTGGATGAATAGCGAAGCTTAAGTCCGGGATGAATCTTCGGATTGCACCTAGCTTTCCGAGAAATGACCTGATTCCAGATTCATCCGAAGGTGGGACCATTTCGAGGACAGCCTGAATTTTGGTTGGATCAACATCAATCCCTCGTGATGATATGATGTAACCTAGGAGCTTTCCTCCTGTTACACCAAAGACGCATTTCTCTGGGTTTAGTGTGACTCCGTATTCTATTAAACGTGAAAGAATGACGCGGAGTACTTCGGGATGGTCACAACGCTTCTTGGCCTTAGCCAACAAGTCATCTACGTAGGATTCCATGATTTTATGAATTAAATCGTGAAATATATAAGTCATAGCCCGCTGGTATGTAGCACCAGCATTTTGAGACCGAAAGGCATGACAGCATAGCAATAGGTTCCCCAAGGAGTTATGAACGTGGTTTTAGCTTGATCTTGCTCGGATATTCTGATTTGGTTGTATCCCGAGAATCCATCCATGAGAGACAAGAGTTCAAAACCAGCTGTTGCATCAACAATAACGTCTATGGATGGTAATGGGAAATCGTCTTTAGGACACGCTTTGTTGATGTCTCGGAAATCTATGCAAATGCGTATCTTTCCGTTCTTCTTGAGAACGGGAACGATGTTAGATACCCATTGGGAGTAGTCAACTGGCTTGATGAATCCTACCTGAAGGAGTTTTATTACTTCCTCTTTTACCATGAGAGCTACTTTGGGTTTCATGGGTCTTGATTTTTGTTTAATTGGCTTTGCATCTGATCTAGTGACGAGGTTGTGCACCGCAATGTGGGGTGCGACTCCCGTCATCTCCTTGTAATTAAATGCAAACGCCTTCTGATGTTCTTTGAGAACCTGAGTATGTATTTCCACTTCTTCTGGTGTTAACGAAGAACCTAGTTTCAATATTCTTGGTTCATCTTCTGTCCCGATGTTGACATCGATTGTTTCTTCGATTAAAGAGGCGTTACCCTCTTCGAACTCAGGTGGTGCTGGAGGTAAATCTATATCATCCCCATTTCCTATTGCGTATATGTTAGGTTCCATTTGTGAGGGAAGATCCGTTACGGGATTTCCGAAGTAGGAAGACGAATGTGGAATCAGGGATAAATCTAGCATATGATAGGAGAGATGTAATGCTGCATAGGCATTTAAGTAATCCAAAGTAGCCGCATCATTTCCAACATGGTCTAGGATGGTAGATTCACTTCCGCTTGAAAGAGGATTTGTCATTGTTTTTATCAATGGTTCATCACGAATGGATACTGTGAAGTGAGTATCTTCTAGCTCATTGCTTGGAGTAAAACGTGATGCTGAGGTTGCTATTGAATCGGCGAGAAGATTTTTCTCTCGCGGGATCGCTTCAATGGATATGAAGTTAAACGCCTTGCTTAAATCTAATACAGCGTTTTTGTAGAGTTGTAAATGTTCGGCTTTAGTTTCATATACTTCAGAAACTTGGTTTGTTACTAATTGCGAGTCTCCCAAGACTCTGATGTTATTAATACCAATTCTTCTGGCTAAGGTGAGGCCAAGGAGGAGGGCTTCGTACTCAGCGCCATTGTTTGTGCATTCAAAGTTTAACTTAAAAGAGAATGGGAGGACCTTCTCCTCGGGCGAAGTAAGAATTATACCTGCCCCCGCTCCATAACGACATTTAGCTCCATCGAAATGGAGAGTCCAATACTTAGCCGGGAGTGTAGATGTTGGGGCATCTGCTGCGTTTGCACACTCTACTTCTACCATACAGAGATCCTCTGCTGGCAAGGAACCAACACCTAGGGAAAATCCTATGCCTACTGAATCGAATGGTAAGAACATTGGTGAATCTTGTTCTATCAACTCAACGATTTTCGCAGTAGTCCCTAATGATACTGTTTCTTTAGTTTTACCTTTAGGGGTTGGAATTGTTTTGGCTATGCTGGTAGTTTCAAGATCCGTCGTAGGTATCAACTTTTCCTCTGGCTTTGGGTCAGAGGGTTTATTAAGTTGGTTTGTTGGAAGTTCAAATTCTGAGTGCACCCCTGGTCTTTTCTTTAAATCAGCTAGGTGCAAATCGAAAGGTTTTGGATCGCCTTTGGCTACAAATACCTTTCCTAGATGCAAGAATCTTACTTCTTGAAATAAAGTAGAAGGGATTGCCTTCATTCGATGTATCCAAGGTCGGCCGAGGATCATATTATAGTTAGTTTCCCGATCTATAATATAAAACTCAGTCAAGATGGTTTTGGGCCCTAAGGTGACCGGCAGTATTATAGTTCCTATCGAAGTGGCTTTAAGGCTATCATAGCCTCTCAAGGTATTTCGTGTAGTGGAATAGTTTGTTTCTCCATATCCAAGTTTTTGGAGGAAAGAGAAAGGGACTATGTTAATTGCAGCCCCATCGTCAACCATTGCCCATTTTACATAGTTATTATAAACCCACACTTGCAAGTGTAAGGCTGGGTCACCTCGGCGTGCGATCTCAGCATCTGTGGGCATTTTACTTATTTTGAAGATGAATTCGACATCCTTGTCCGGCTGCCCCGGAGGGTGGATATCAAAATCTACGTGATTTACTTGTGTTTTGGGAGGTGGAGTGATGTTAATTAGATGGCCTAGACCTAATGCTTCTAAAAGAGCAGCTCGTGAGGGGGAGAGTTCTTTAGTAAGTCCAAAAATGAAATGTGTGAAAAGGTCTTTGTTAGGTCACTAATTAAATCATAGGCACCGATGGGTTTTTCAACTATTTGCTGACTCTTATCTGTCTCTGGCAGATGACTTGGGCTTGGTTGAGAGAAATACTCTCGTGTTCTTGTTATAGCTTCGATAGGTAGTTCAGCATCTAATTCTACCAAACTGACTATCTTAGGTCTCATTGAGCTCCCAACTGTGGCGCGACTGACGGATTTAATGAAGTCGAGGCTTCATGGTCATTGTTTCCCATCACTGCACCTTTGTTTGTTCCGGTTGGATTCAGCCTATTGCTGTCATGATTTGGGAGCGGATCATTAAAGATCTTGAGGGGAGCATTCTGAGGAGAAACTGCCCCTGCGAGAGTATTTGGTGATGATGAGATGGGATCTGCCAAAAACAGGTCTGTGAAGAACTGTCTTTGTTCTTCTGGCAAACGTTGCATAAATTTATTGTAGTCAGGCACGTTCTAGTATCGTGACCCCGAATTTTATGGAAACCACAATAAGAATTGGGGTTATAATTCCCGTTTTGTTGGTTTGGTGTGTATTGTGGCCTAAAATTCCGATCAAACTGTTGCCTATTAGGACCAAAGTTTTGGAATTGTTGTTTTTGGTTTTGACTTTGGTTTTGGTAACCAAATGAGTTTTGGCTTGGCCCTTGTATGGGATTTTCCGTTGTTGTTGTTGTTGTTGTGGATGGTTAAAATCCACTGTATTGATTGTTGGGGTAAAGTTGTTGTTTCGTTGGTTGTTTGTTTGTGACGGAGCATTAACAACATTTACCCTCTTGGGCTGGTCGGTTACCCCATCCGTTGTTACCCCACGATTTTTGTTAAGGATTTTGGGTCCTTGATTGACATTTGTGGTAGTTGTAGTGTTTTGAGTGGAGGTGATTAACCTCCCGTTTGTTCCATATGTCTTACGACCACTATCTATCGCTGCTTGATCTATTCGCAGAGCGCTCTCAAGTACTTCATCATAAGTCCTTAGTGGGAACTTCTGGACTTCTTCCTTCACTTCTCTACTGAGAGAATGAAGGAATAAATCACATAGTTCCATCTGATCCATGTTTGGAGCACTTGCTGATGAATAAAGAACTATACGCCACCTCTGGATGAAATGGGCGACAGATTCATTGTGTTCTTGTTTGATATGCAAGAATTCCCTGATTCCTGTTCTTAGCAGTTTGTTCATGTCGAAGGCTTTGATGAACTCTGACACGAGTTGTTTAAATGAATGTATGGAAGCCTCAGGTATTCTATAATACCAATCGAGAGCAATGCCCTCCAGTGTTTTGGGGAATATTTTAGCAACAACCCCATCCCAAGGGAGTAATTCTCGTATGGCTGTAGCGTAAGCTTTGATATGCGCTGTTTGGATCTCCCTCACCCTTGAACTTGGGAAAATCAGGGAGAGGTCTTGGAAGCATGACGCTTCGTATGGTGAAATCTAAGGGTTCCTTTAGGTATTCTGAATAAGTCCCTATCGCATAGCTTTCGACCATTGATGGTGTTTGCTGAGGGAGTGGTGGTGGGATAGGTTGTTGATACGGTGCAGCGTATGCATTGGCAGGGGCATAGGGAGGTCCCTGCGTTTGAGAAAACATGCCGGGAGAGGAGAACATATCTCCTTGTGGTGATTTAGAGTATATGTTTAAGTAGGACGGGGTATTGTCAAGGAACGGACTGTTCGACACTAGACCGGGAGGAATAGTGTTAGAGATGATAGGCCTTGTTGGCGTTTGTTGTGGATATTGAGGAGGCATGCCTAACGTGCCTACTCCCGTAAGGAGATCTACCTGACCAGAGTGGTATGGAGGATTGGAACTTCCTGTTTGTATGAACGGAGAATTTTGACTTGCTTGAGCCAGTTCTAACCCTCTCACTCTTTCTACTAACGTTGAAATGACTTCATTTGGTGAAGTCACGGTATTTTCCTCGAGCGTTTGTTTGTCAGATACCTTGGTGTTGTAAAGGTACGTGATATCCTGTCATAAACTGATCGCTATCTTGCCAAGTTTCTCCCAGAATATTTCCTGTATGCAGTGGCATAGAGGTATTTTCTTGAAAAGAGATTTCGGGTTGTATTTGTAAACCTCCTATAGATGGGTACATTCCCTGGGAGCGTTGTTCACTCCTAGGATAACGTGTTGGACTGTCCATCATCTAAGACCAGGTATGGATCTGATTGCCTACTAATTTGTGGTCTGAGTAACATTTGAGGAGATGAACCAGATTCTCCGGTAAACGTCATATTGTTTGAACCTGAAGGCTCTGTTTGTTGGGTTCGAGGGGTTGATCTAACTCCTCAGTTTGAAAAGATGAACTATATCTGATTCTTGGGGTTTGTGTTGACAATTGATTAGTTGAATAGTTGTCACCCCATACTGAGAGCGAGGGTGATGATTCCCTATTTTGTTGGGCGTAGTATGCCTCAAGACCCAAGAGGGGTCTGCCATATGCATCGAATCCCGACATATTCGGGGGGTATATGAATACCCGCAGAATAATGGGAAGGAGCGAAGGTGGATGAGAGAAGATTTGAAAACTTCTCAAAGAGAAGGTGAAACAATTGTTTGTTTCACGTCGGGTTCACCAATTTTGTACGCCTAAAAGTTCACCAATTACGTTGGAAAAGCGACAAGCGAGCGTGAGAATCTACAAGTGACTCTTCGCGTGCACTCCGACCTCCCGAGGTCGTGCCGAGACAGCCGGTGGGGATGGAATATGCAGACAAACTAGTTAGGCAGTCTAATGTCTTCGACACGCACTAGTGGAATTTGTGAATCTAAGGCAAAGAAGGCCCTTCTAACTTGGACTGGTGTGATAGATCGATCGAAGGATGATCGCTCAAGGCTCCAATCAATATCGAGCTCTGGCGTGATTCGATCTATGGGTTGCGGAATACGTGGAAAATGACTTGGGATTGTTTCGTGTATATCTCCTGATAAGGTCATATAGTGGATGATGAATATAATCGATTCTATGGACGATTTTCTGGCCTAGTCCAGAATTCCCTAGCTTTGTTAGCCGCTGTATCTAGTAAAGACAGTTGTTCGATGATGATAGGTGGAAGTGGAGTGGACCTAAATACCAAGGTGCGTAGCGAGGGCTGGCGTCTATATCGGATTGACTCGTGGATTCGATTGGGTGTGGGATTGTGGATCACAACCATAGACTCTTGGTTGTTCATGGTCCCCGTTATGGTCATATGCGTGGGATCAAGTTCTAATCCCTAGTATCCAAGTAATCGTATGCTTTTCAGCCTTCTATGTTTAAAACCAATAGTTGTGCAATCTTCTCGTAATACCTCATGGCGTTCTCGCAACCCGGATTCTTAAGCTGGTATCTATATCTACGAGGGTGTCTCCCGCATCCGGTCATGGAACTAGAGGATCACACCCGAATGTTTGTTCTCTTCGAGCCCTTCTACAACCATGTGGATGTTTTCTAGGTAATCAGTAGTTTGGCTGACTTGACCAAAACGCATGTGCTTGGTCGTCTTCTATGTTTAATCCTCTTAACCGAGAATCCGATCGCTGGAAATCTGTGGTTGTTGTTTGGAAGACTTGTATCCTAAGAGATTTTGGTCAATGTCGCTTATTGCCGTGACTATGAGTTGGGATGAGGCACGATTGGCTCAAAATGTATTCCCGGGGCTCCCTAGGTCCCGTAATTGTCATGCAAAAAAAAGAATAAAACAAACTATAATAAAGTGAAATCTAAGTATACTTCTAGCATATATGACTTCTTTTTGTATTTTCTGATGATTTAAATGAATTTAAGAAAGCAACTATTTAAAATATTTAGAATTGACAACTAAACTAATAACTTAAAACAAACAAGATAACCGAGTGTGGTTATTTGTCTGTGCAATTTTGTATATCTATTCTAAACAAATGAAATAACTAATCTATTAGCAAGATTCTCGACCCTACCTCAGAAGTGAGGAGTGAATCATAGTTTCTCAGAAACTATCAATCCCCACAGCTTCCCCGGCAATATCGAGAATAAAATTAACTGAAATAAAGCGATTAACTACTCTGTTTGATATGGTTCTAACTAAAACTTTGAAAGTTTAAAACCTGGATTTCGCAGAACAGTGGCGAATCCGATGGTGTGTGTGATCTTGTCCCCTCAGTATGATCTCTTCATTCTTTGTGTTCACGTAGATCCAGAAAAGCGTGTAATGCTTGCATCAACAGGAATAGGTGTTTGGAACAAGGGACAACCTTCGGAATGCAGATAGAATAGAACGCGGATAGGAGAGGGATAGCGCAAGAGTACAGAGCTTGGCTTATGCAATTCCTAGTGGGATCTACTGCGAATCGTGCAACAAAATGTGTCCAGAACTTGAAACTATCCTGTATGAAGAGAAAAACCTGCAACTTTAATGGCTTCCTAAGCTATTCTACTCTAATGGATTAGATAAAACAACAGCGCTGCCTGCACAAGATGGGTCTATGGCTTACCAACAGCTGAGCAATTTAACAAAAGATGCAAGTGAATTCAAGCTATGGCTTCTAAACAAGCTAACTAACTAAAACACTAAAATGAGGGAATGAGAGCAAAGATCAAACTTCAAAATCCAGCCGAGCTTCAGACCAAAACTCTAGACCATGGGTGAAACAACAACACTACTTGCACAAGATGGATATGTGGCTTACCAGCTGCAACACAATACTAACCAAAACACGCAATGAAGAAAACTAAGTATTCTAAGCAAAGGAAAACTAAAGGAATTGCAAAGAGGAATCCAGAAAACAAAACTTGAGAGAGGCCTTTTGCTTGAGCACAAGCCATGCATTTATAGGAATTCAAACATCCAAGAACCAAAACCAAATTGAACTCCTAAACAATAAACAAAGGAAAAACACTATTCCAGGGGACCAAAAACATAAATGCATGCTCAAGTCGGCAAAGAAAAGCTGGTGAAACGTGATATTTCACGCGAGTCGCGTCAAAAGAGCATTCTGGAAAACGCACACAGACCGCCGCCTGAGGCAGTCAAGAGGCAAGGAAAGAGGAAAAAGGGGACCGCCGCCGGGGCATGCGGGATGTCACGGCGGGGATTTTTAGATCCCAACATCAAGGTCAAGAGGCCAAGGAAAGAGGGAAAAAGGGGAATATGTCGTGTAACTTTTGGAGCAATAGAATCTATTTCATGATGCATCTATCCATCCTTGGCTCATTTTATTGTCTCTTCTTACCTCTCATTGTCACAGGGTATATTGTGCATACTCTGATGTCTATTGCAAGTTTTGGGAGCTATGCTTAATGGGTTTCGAAGTGGTGCTCTGTGTGAAAACTA
This sequence comes from Taxus wallichiana var. yunnanensis, assembly GCA_018340775.1. Taxonomy (NCBI): domain Eukaryota; kingdom Viridiplantae; phylum Streptophyta; class Pinopsida; order Cupressales; family Taxaceae; genus Taxus; species Taxus wallichiana. The sequence goes on from CM031233.1 coordinate 25,522,286, forward strand.
TCTCTAGTCTATGGTGCATCTTGTCCACCCTCTCCTCTTCTCACCTCTCTCCACTTCAGGTGGTCGGGTATGTGATTCAACCACTTCCTTTTCTGGTGTATCACCACTTAGTGTAGGCTCTTTTACCCTCTCTCTCTCTCTCTGTCCCCTTGGAAATGTTAGATTAGGTTAGATTAGATTCTTCTGACCTTTGGAGTAGCTTGTGGCGGGTATATTAGGAAGCAAGCTGGCTTTCTCCGGAGGTCCATCTCAAGTTTTGCAAGTCCCATAGCTTGAGAGATGGTCCCATGTTGTGCAATCACACCAAATGCCCCACTCCACACCCGGGCCATTCGGGGGTGCTATGGTTTTGCTACTAAGTATATATGTTGGAAATTCAAGCGACATACCACTAAAATAAAACATGGTACACATGGCACTGATGAATGGGATTTGAGCCCCAAATGACCACATTAGGTGACAATGTAGAGATTATTAAAGTGACAATACCCCCTCAAACATTATCATGATATGACATTTGGAAAATGGACTTAAGACAAATACATCTAACATTGACATTAATTGAAAATATAGTAATCTTAACTTCATATAGAAAAAGAATTTTCATCTTATCAAAAAAATTCGCATATTCCTAACAATATATTTTTGGGTGACTGCTAATGAGTCCTATTACATTCCATGATTATCCAGTCATAGGATAAATTTATTTTCTTATAGACATCTTTATCCTCTTTGGCTAACACTCAATAGATGTTAGCAAGACACAAACGTTCATTTCTTTTCCTATAATAATTAATATTGAATGCCCATATTTTATATTGCATGTATCCACTATCCTTGGGTGACAAAGAAGGATGCACTCTTGGTACAGATTAATTTTTGCCTCCAATGGTGTTTGTGATGGTGAGAAATTGTAGCTCGGATACGATATTTAGTGAAAAATTTACTGACATGCGAAGTGTGAAGAAGGGGTGGTGCTACTTGGTGGGGAGAAACAACTAAAAATTTACTAAAGGATATGGAACCAACTATGAGTTTGTACAAAGTAACAAAAATTTTCCTTGTTGAGCTAGATTGCTATGTGTGATGCTTATTAGTCACCATGGCCGTTTTTAGAGGATGTTTGGGATATTTTACTCACCTTGAGAAATGTTTTGGATGATGATGTGGGTTAGGAATCAACCATTATAGGGTAGTCTCATATTATGTGATTCATGGTTTTCCTATGAAAGCACATATTAGGTATATTGATAAACAAGATGTGTTGCATTATCATTTTTATTGCCTATTTATACATCAATGGACTATTTGAGATCCTCAGAGAGGTAAAATTTAGCATAGTCATGCTTTTATGGTCTCGTAACATAGAACTTGGGTTGCTCAAACCCTATGAAGTAGCTAAGAAATTTAATTAGTTGGCCCACAAAAGTTCTAAAGTTGAAAAGGAAGAGTAAGGGATTCAATCCATATAGGCATTTGAAGTTTGGTTTTCTCAAATTTAATGACCACAAAATATCATGTCAATGTGAAAAATAACAATGTATTTCAAATAAACCATGATCCATGGGCAATACTTGATTTGTAATGGTCAACGTTATTAAATTTAAACAAAGAAAAACCCCGATCATGTTCTAAACACTCTTAAGCTTAACACCATGAGGTCTGATGTGGATGTGACATGCATTATGTACTTGATATTTCAAAGTGTATTTTGGGGGAATCAGATAACAAAATATGCAACTAGATTGAATTACTCAAAATAATTGCATGCCTTATTGAATTTAGAACAATTTGCAATAATTCATCATGAAATATTTCATAGATATGTTCATTATCGTGTCATTTTTTTTCCATAATGGACTTTGGGGATCACTTTGGTGTCATTAGACTCCACATTTCCATCGATTTCTTTTATATAAATGACGAGTTATTTTAGGGAAATAAATGACATGTATGAAGGGAAAAACATTTCAATCAATATGATAATGGTTGTGTGAAACAAATTTAAACCCTAATAGAGCTCCTTCTTTCTTTCTCTAAGCACACTCCTAGACTTCATTGGAACCAAAGAAAGGAGCACTTTAAATGGTTTAGCTTCCTAAAGACAATAGTTATTTTAGGAAATAAATGACATGTATGAAGGGAAAAACATTTCAATCCAATATGATAATGGTTGTGTGAAACAAATTTAAACCCTAATAGAGCTCCTTCTTTCTTTCTAAGCACACTCCCTAGACTTCATTGGTCTCCCTAAATATATTTAACATAACTACTAACCAAATGTTCACAAATTGATTAACAAGAGGAACCACTTAGAGATTTTAGGTATATATTGGGATATCATAATTTATAGGGACTTATCAATATTCCTCTAATATAGTTCTTGTTAAAGTAAACTATTTGAAGACATGCATATGGACGATTTGATGGATACCAATCTATCTATCATAACCAATATATTATCTCATTATTTTAATAGGAATTTCAATAAGAAGGATGACCTCAACAAAGGCAAGTATTTCATTATTTTAAGTGAAAGATGACCTCAACAAAGACAATTCTATAATAAAATAATATTATTAAAGAGCATTGAAACTATGGATTATGTATAAACATTTTTTGGTTTAATAAAAGACGTTTAAATAGTATACTTTTATTAATATGAAAAATATGGTACAATGCTAATCATACAAAAGGATGAGTGGAAAATTATAAAGAGAAAAAGATAATTTAATTTTTAATTATTAAAAGACCATAACATAGAAAAACAAGATTGCGGAGCCCTTTTGAGATTTATCAAAATTGATTAATAGATTTTCACCAACTTTTAATATGCATATAAAAATATTAAAATATATGTCAATGGTTGGAAATTGTTTTGTGATTATATATTTTATTGATGGTAAATGGGGGTTTCTGAAAGATCTTGAACCCTTTTACAAATAGTTTTTACAAAATTTTGAGCTTCAAATTGATATTGGGGGCACAAATTTTGCTTTACCCTTGATAGGAGGCCTAATCCCCAAAAAAACAAAAGTATTTTAGCAAAACCAAACCACATATGACTTAAGGAAAAAACAATAAATAATAATGAATAGGCACAATTGAAATAAATCTACGAAATGCCTTTTTCAAATAGAGTCCTTTGTTATGTAAAAGAAAATTTAATTCTTTTCTCAAAACTAAAATGACACTACAACCCACCTGACCACAAATGTCCAACAAACTTACAACTATAGTAAAAGTTACACTATAAATGAAAACTAGAAAAAATCACTATCTATAAATGAAGAAGCTAACTCCAAGAAAAAAGTCATTCTCCTCCATTTTGGGAGAGGAAGGTCTCCATCGTCCATTGTAAGTTATATCCAACTAAATCCTCGCCTTCCAACATGGGAGAAAGAGGGCATCTTTTAGTCTCGATCTACGCCCTTTAAGCTTGAGTATTGCTCCAACATCAACTTTGGGCCTTGCTTTACTAAGAGTGAATTGAGGAGGGGATGGGTTGTATGTCACCCTCTCTTTCGGATAATTGTTATCCTAAAATATATTTTTTATGCCAACCATAGAAACCGCAACATTTGAATCCCTTAAAATCGATTATAAATAATATCCTTCATGTTAAGGAACTTTGAGTTGCCATTGTTATTGTACAATTATTGATTTGTTTCAATTAATTAAAATAAAATAAAGATTTTCCCAAAACATACAAAGTAATTTTTTTATTTTTGATATTTGTATATTTGTTCTTTTTTCATAGGCTAATATAAATATTTTAGAAATATAAATTTTAAGTTTTTAAAATGTCATTACAAACTTTTTATTTGATCAATTATTTATATATGTATACTAGATGTCATTTCTTAATAGAATATATCATATCTAAAAATTGTGAAGTATAAAGTGAAAAATTGATTTGATTACTATGAAATCATTCTAAATGAAGAGGGCAATAAAACCTCAAACTTTTCCACCAATTAACATTTACACAATATACATTAAAGTATTTTTGGAAAACAACTATACAAGTTACAACTTTTAAACTAAAAAGTAGTAGCTACTAATTAATCATACATTTAATTATTAGTTAATTAAAAGTGAAAAATAATAAGAAACATTGCATTTTAATATAGTATAAAGGATTATAATAGTAATATAGTGAGAGAAAAAGTTTCAGTATTTTTTGATTGAAAAGTATACTTTTATTAATACGAAAAATATGGTACAATGCTAATCATACAAAAGGATGAGTGGAAAAGGTTAAACTTTAGAATGTTGAGTATATTAAGCTATGTAGGGCTTGAGAAAGAGGCTAACTCACCTCAAAGAAGCAACATTAAAGTTGGATTAACATAATTAAAGTGTGATTTTTGATAAAAAGGTGTAGAAAACCAAAGCAACATAACATAGAAAAACAAGAGAATTATGTTGCAGTAATAAAAATGGCCACTGGTGGAGGGCTATCAGATTTGTCCCCCTAACTACTATTGTTAGAGGGGTGAGCCATGTCTAAGATGGGGTCCCATCCATCATTCTACTATTATTCTTCTTCTTCAGTCTGGCTGCAGGGAGAAATGGCTAAAGCCAGCCGCAGAAATTTCACCTTTAGGAGAACATCCCTACCACTGCCGCCACCATCACCAAGGAAGTCAAAAACGCCACCATTGAGGGTGGGTGAAGGGTGCTGAGATCTAGGTGGAGAGCTATGGTGACGAGAAGGGGAAAGAAGCTCCACCAGCTATTGAAATAGTGTCCCTCGACTACAGCCTTGAGACAAAACAACAGTGATAAATGCTTTGTTACAATTGAAAAGTCATTTATTAATAAAAATAATAATAAATAAATAATTTTTTTGTGATGGTTTATAATAAAAGGGTTCCCCGTAACTTTTTATATAGTACAATGTCAAATGTCATGAAAAGAAGGCCGTGTTGGGCACCTTACTGATTTAAAAATAAAATACCAACAACCTCCAAACGTCATATTATATACTTACACCCATCCTCATATAATAAGCTACCTTTTATGCTTTATTCCTTCCAGTTTTGAGGGATTTCTTTAGACTAACCTCTCCCTCCATAAGTGCTAAAAACAATAACAATACCTCCATGACGTATGGATCAGACTTCTGCATAACAGAAGCATTCAGAGATAAGGGTAGAAAAAACAAAGCATGGAAGCCCACATAGCAAAGCTCCATGCTATAACTGTCGTAATCGTACTGGCTTTGATAGAACTTGCAGGAACATTTGAAATTCCTGTTAAGCCAGGAAGATGGGATCTTTTGGTGCAAAACGGAGGAGTCTCTGCAATGCACATGACAACAACACATATGAATACAGTGCTCATGTTTGATAGAACAAACTTTGGTCCTTCTGAGCTCCTGCTAGACAATGGCAGGTGCAGAGACAATCCACGGGAGCTTGCGCTCAGACATGACTGTTGGGCTCATTCCATAGAGTACAATATTGTCACAAATGAGATTAGGCCATTAATGGTGATGACTGATACTTGGTGTTCATCTGGAGCATTTGCAGGTAATGGGACCCTGGTCCAAACAGGAGGGTACCATGATGGTGAGAAGGTTATAAGATACTTCAGCCCTTGTGGGGATCATGGTTTAGATGATCTTTGTGACTGGCAAGAATCCCAAACTTCTAAGCTCTCTGATAAGCGCTGGTATTCATCAAATCAGATCCTGCCTGATGGGAGAATCATAGTACTAGGAGGTGCTAATGTCTTCACCTATGAGTTTGTTCCCAAGACAAGTCCCCTTGAGAGATCCTTCAGCCTGCCTTTCCTCAGAGAAACCACCCATGAACCCAATGTTCAGAACAATTTATACCCATTCCTTCATCTGTCCTCTGATGGGAATCTCTATATTTTTGCAAACAGGGACTCAATTCTTTTTGACTACAATAAAAATATTGTTGTCAAGAGGTTTCCAAGCATTCCTTTAGGTCCAAGGAACTATCCATCCACTGGGTCATCAGTCATGCTGCCTTTAGTGGCATCTGATGGCTTTCAGAGGGTAGAGATATTGATATGTGGAGGTGTACCAGAAGGTGGTTACGAAGCAGCAAGGGGTGGAAATTTCACAGATGCTCTTGACAGCTGTGGAAGGATGGTGATCACAGACCCAAATCCAAGCTGGGCCATGGAAACCATGCCCAATCCAAGACTGATGGGAGACATGCTCATATTACCCAATGGAGAAATCATCATCATCAATGGTGCAGAAAAGGGTGTTGCAGGGTGGGAGCTCTCTAGAAATCCTTCTGTAAGTCCATTCCTCTATAGACCAAATGCTATACCAGGCCAGAGATTTTCAGTCTTGGGTTCCACCACCATTCCAAGGCTCTATCATTCTTCTGCAAATTTATTACCAGATGGTAGAGTCCTAGTGGCTGGATCCAATCCTAACAGAGGTTACAGTTTCACAGGAGTTCTATATCCTACTGAGCTAAGGATTGAGGCATACAGCCCATATTATTTAGATGATTTCTACAAGAGTTTGCAGCCTCATATTACATTTCAATCTTCACCTTCAGTCATTTATGGCTCTCAATTCACTGTGGCTTATTCCTTGATGTCTGGTTTGATGACAGGTGGTAACAATGTCCAGTTCAACATTTATGCTCCATCTTTTACCACTCATACTAATTCTATGAATCAGAGATTGCTTTCATTGTCTGCAACCACTCCAATATTATTAGGTTTGACATATTATAGTATTGTGAGTGCACCTCCCATTCCTGTTTCTGCACCTCCAGGTTACTATATGCTTGTTGTTGTACACAGAGGCATTCCTAGTGCCGCTCGATGGATCCAGCTGAGGTCGGTATAATGTAGCACTCTATTCAATAGCGGTGGTTCTATAGTTCAAGCTTTTGCATATGCCATGTAGCATGAGTTATAGTATTGGATTATGTAACTGTTGCAATGAATAAAAAAGGTGCTTCTAACTTTCAATTTCGCTTTGGCAGTGACTATGTAAATATGTCTGAAAATTGGTTCTTTGACTTACACAAATTTTGAATCCCATTCTTTGATGAATTGGTATATGGTATCAATATTGTTTTTTTTAATAAACTTATTGTTGAATTATTGTCCAATTTTTATTTATTTATTATTTATTTATTTTTATTTTTGGGCTCTTTTTAGCTATTGTTTTAAATATGATAACATTGTTCATATCTATACTATTTGATATTTGATATGTTATGTAATTAATATTTTGCTTCTTTGTAAATGAGACATACAAGTAATTGTTTTGTTGAAGTTCATGAAATTGCTTTTAAATTAAAATGAAAAATATATCTAAAAGTACTCTTTCTATAATCAATGCTCCATACACAATCATTGTCCATATAGTTAGTTAGCTCAAAACCATCAAACACAAAGTATATAATTTGTGAAGGAGGGGAAAATAGATTCAAATGAATAATTGCCTTGTTCCCCAACTACTCTCCTCTCTAACTCATACTTGTGAAATCAATCCAAACAAAAATTAATACAAATTATTATCAGTCATAGACATATGATAGTCTTTTTAAGCAGTGTGCGATCTCCGCACTACTCTAGACTCGACCAAACAAAGTTTTTTTTTTTTTTTTTAACACTCTTAACAACTCTCCCAATGTGTCACGAACTACCTAAAAAGAACCCAAATAACAACTCCCAAAATTTCAACCCTTATTCCCAGTCAAATAACATGAGAAGCGGTCACAAATTTCCTAAAATAGAAAAAAACAGCGTGAACAAGCCTTCAAGGACACTTGTTTGTCAGCTCTCGAAGTTCACATTATGAAGATGAAAAATTAGACTTTGTGGAAGATGAGAAACCCAACAAACTAAAAACAACAAAATGAAGGAAAATATAAAAGGGACAATAATTTTTTGTTTGATACAAGATTACATACTCCCCATGGAAGCTCCTGCATTAGACACCCCGGGTTGAAAAAATTGAGCACCTACTCAAATAGATGAGCTAAATGGAAATACCACTCTTTTGGTCATGAAGAAGAATGACCATAGTGTTCCCTTCCAACACACCAAGTATCTTAGTTGATTTTTACATTTCTTTCTCTTTTTCCAATACCTTGCTAGCTTCTCCATGATTTTTCTTTCTCCTTTTGTAGGTTTGACACTCCATAGTCCAATCTCCTCAACCAAATGTTAGGATTTATAAGGAATGTATAATAAACTAATTATAAATCCACAATATAATTGCCGAAGATTATAGATTATGAAGTGCAATGATTAAACATAGATTAAGATGTTTATATTGAATATTAAAGAACATGAACATAAAAGTAAATAACAAAAATATAAATGATACAGAACACCATATTTATAGTGGGGAAACTTGAAGGAGAAAACCCCACTCGAAATAAAGCACTTCCTGTATTAATAATTTCACATAAACTTTTACCCAACACTTCCACTTCACTCCTCGGTCTCACGCTGAATAATTGCAAAGTAGTTTTTTTTTCGCAATTATACAATAAAATGATCACCAACAATATGGTCTTCCAAATCTGATATCTTAATATATCAATATGGTACCAATGTATATGTTGTTCATTACTAATCCCAAGAGGGATCACGGTGAATCAATTGTGTCATTTCAATCTTAAATGTAGAAGACCAACATAATAAATTTTAATAAATAAACTTTAAAATAATATGGGGTGTAAAGTGGTGGTCCACCCAAAGAGGTATCCCCACTTGACATTATTACCCCAACACTCTCCCTTAATGTTAAGTGGGGAAGAACATGCCAAAAATTACCTTTTTCCACAAAAGGATTTACAGATCCATAAATCACCGGTGATTCAAGATAATATGTAAACAAGGGAAATCATACGAGATCTTCCCATACAAAACTCTTAGGACAAGTTCTTTACATAGAAGACTTATATCAAATAATGGAGCCTTTTATAAAACAAGTCATTCCCATAACTAATGTTTCGTTGGGATTTACAAGTAAATTCACATAGCGTGAACGTTTACTTATCACAAAATAGAGGAAGTATTGGAAGTTTACACAACCGTTAAGAGGTGACATTGTCATGCACAATCCCCCTCAATTACAACTCAAAGGCCCAACAAGGCATGAAATTTGTAGAAATTTATAGAACACAACGACTTTGTGAAAATATATGCAACTTGATCTTCAAAGTGGAACAGAAATTGAGATCAATATCACCATTCAACTTTCTCTCGAATAAAGTACATATGAACCTCAATATGTTTTGTCATTTGATGTTGAACTGGATTGTTTGTAAGAGCAATGCAACTTTTGTCATCACATAAAAAAGTAGTGCTTCCTTTCGATGCCCATATGTAGTTCATCCAACAGTATTTTCAACCACATAGTTTCCTTTGCTCCTTCCATAGCACTTTATATACTGCGTCGGTAGAAGAGATAGAAACTATTGGTTGCTTCTTACTAATCCAAGTGATGGAACATGCACCCAACTTGAAAACATATCTAGAAGTAGATTTTCTATCGATAGCATCACCAACATGGTTAGAATCACAATATCCAAATAATTTTGCATCATCATAGGAAGAATAATACGTAACATAATTAATTGTTCCTTTAACATATTTCAAAATTATTTTTCCATCTTCTAATGATCCTCTTTAGGATCTTACATGAACATAGAAACAACTCCTGCACAAGAAATATCGGGCCTAATAATAGTTAAAATTAAGCTACCAACTAGCTATCTATATAGAGTAGGATCAAATTTAGCACATGTAGGTTTAGGATCTAATTTCACACCAATTTCAATAGGAATGGCAACAAGTTTATAGTCAAGCATGTTAAATATTTTAAGTAGAGATACAATAATAGATTTATGATCCTAAAACATAACCATGCCTAAAAATGATTTAATGACCTAAATCAGTCATTTCAAGACACATTTGTAATCTTTCTTTGATTCTAACAATTAAATTTTTATTATTGCTAGTAATTAAAAGATTGTCACCATATAGAACAATAATGATAATATTATTATTTTCAAATTTAACAAATAAATCATTATCAAAACAACAGTTTGAGAAACCAAGATCCTGAAAGAAACTATTAATTTTAGCATACCAAACTCTAGGAGCTTTTTTAATACCATATAAGGATTTTTTCAGTTTACATACATAGAGTTCCTTATCACTTTCTTCAAATCCTTTAGGTTGACACATGTAGATCTCTTCTTTCAGGTCACTATTTAGAAATGCATTTTTAACATCCATTTGGTGAATCTCATAGCCATGTTGAGCAGCTAATGCAATAAGAATCCTTATAGTGCTCATTTTAGCTACAGAGCAAATATTTCAACATAGTCAAGACCATGTTTCTAAGTGAAACCACAAGAAACTAATCTTGCCTTAAGTTTATCAATTTCACCTATAAAGTTATACTTAATTATATACTATACAACCACATGGATCTTGCAATGCTTCGTTTAGAAGGAGGCACTAATTCCCAAGTGTTATTTTTAATCAAAATATTGTATTAATCTTTCATAGTCTTAATCCATCTATCATCTTGATAGGATTCTTGAAATATTATGGTTCAACCTCATAGAGGTTAATTAAGGAATGATAATTATGCTAACTACGTGTAACCTTTCTAAGGTTAACATGATTCGAATCCTTAACAAGATTTTGAGGCCATTTAGGAATCTTGGTATGTAACACATTTAAAGATGACTCCCCCTCAATGTACATCATATCTAGATCGGGATATTCATCCTCTTAAAATTATGCTCCCATATTGTTAGGTGAAGGATTATTAGGCTCTATTTTAAGAGAAATAAAGGAGGGTTCATAAGAAGCATCATAGAATGTTTTCTCTAAGACATGAACATTCTTGTTTTCAATTATGTCATGCTTGAAGGGATCATAGACTCCTCAACCTTTTGTTTTACAACCATAACTAATAAAATATAGGAATAAGAAGTTGGGTCTAGTTTTTCTTTTAACTTTTGGAATAAAAATAGAAGCATGCGATTACCGAATATTCTTAAGTGAGAGATATCTAGTTTTTTCTTTTTCTATACTTCATGAGGAGTAGTTTTATGAAGATATTTTATAGAAACTATATTAAGGGTATAGAAAACAATATTCATTTCTTCTGCCCATAGAAATTTAGGCATTTTTGATGCATGAATCATAGTCCTATCCATCTCTAAAATAGTCCTATTTTTCCTTTTTGTAATGCCATTTTTACTGTGGGGAATACAAAGTTCTCAACTCTCTCGAATCCCGCATGACACACATAACTCATCAAATTTTTGCTAACATAATCACCTCTATTATCAGTCCTAATTATTATTATTTTTAGATTAGAATCATTTTCAAAAAGGCTTTAAACTCTTGAAATTTATATAATACATCAAACTTTTTCTTAATGAAATAAGACTAGTTCATCTTAGAGAAATCATCAATAAAACATACAACATACAAAGCTCCACCGAGAGAAGGAAACTCAAGTGGGCCTCTCACATCACCGTGAATCAATTCTAATAAATGAGAAGAATTTTAATCATGACGTTTGTGAAATGGTTCAACATTTTTCTTACCATGCAAGAAACTTTCACATGTTTCATGATCATATTTCATCTCGGGAGACCAATTACAAGATTTAGGCGAGACATTTTATAAAAACTTCGAAATTCACATGTCCTAATATTTCATGCAAAATTTGAAAATCATTTCTAGATGAAGAAGAAAAACAAGATTTAGAAACAAATCCATCAAAAATATATAAACCATTCTTCTCTATATCAGAAGCAATAACATTATTGAGTTCATCTTTTACATACCATTTATCTTGCAGCAATACAACTTTATAGTTTTATTTAGTTAACTGAGAACAAGATAAAATGTTCTTTTTTTCAACTGAGGAACATACAAGACATTCCTAATTATTCCATTTTTAGTTTAATATTTCCACAACCTATAGATGTAATGATGGAATTATCTCCTAGATATATATTTTCCTCACATTTTATAACATCTGAGAGGATACCAAAAATACAAGTCATGTGCCTAGAGGTACCACTAACAAGGATCCCTTCATTGACATTTGTGAGAAAGCAGTTATATAAGGCAATCGAATGCTCAACATTATTTGAATGATTTTCTTCGATTATGATCTTTCTTCCGATTGTTAAATTTAATGTTTTTAGTATTTTGACAAATTTGTTTATTTTTACTCGACAATCAAATTGTTTATGACCAAATTTTCTACATTTTTACATGTGCCATTGAATTTCACTTTAAAATTCTAACTGTTTTTAACATAATTAGATTTAGGATAGGTTCCAAATTTTGATCGATGTTAGATTTATGATTAGGATTGATAGTATTCCTATTTTGATAAGTTTTATGATTTTGAGAGAACAATGCTTGGGAGGTAGTAGAATCAAAATAATCCATAACTCGTTCTTCTTAAATTAGCAGAGAAGACATAGTGTTCATATCATGTAGATCATTCTCATTCTGATATTTAGAGTTAAGGATAGAGATATAGTTTCTAAAATTTTCATGAATATTTATCTGTATGATAAAATACAGAAGCTTATCTTGAAACAATTCACAATTACATCCATCCAACTTAACTTTAATATTTTTAATTTTAGCCATATAATTAATAAAAATCTCATCCCCCTTCATGGGAGTTGTAAAAACTTCATAATTAACGTAATTATTTTTGATAGGTGTGTATGCAAAGCTATGGAATGAGGTTAAAGAAACTCAAAGCTTAACTCACTCAACCATACACCATGAGATAAGATCTAAACAAGATTTAATCCTATAAATGCATCATAACTTTGAAAAAACATCAAAACCTAGCATATATACTACTCTCTACTCTTTAGATTACTTAATTAAGAAATTGAACCTAAAAAGATCAACTTAGCAATCAAAGGTGTGATTAGTTGTTTATGGTTTTCAAGCTTTCAAGAATGGAGTCTCACCATTAATGGCTTCAAGGCCAATGGTTCTCTCCATATTACTTAAAACTTGGTTTAAGGATGCAAATGGAGGTGTTAGCTCAACAATGGAGGAAGGAAAGCTTTAGATCAAATGTCTAATTATCTTAAAGCTAATACAAATGAGATCCAAGCTTTCTTAGGCTTGTTTTGGTTTTGTGTTATGTAAAGTTGTAAATTTGAATGGATAGGCTGAGCCTTGTATTTATACTTTTCCAAATGGAAGAGTTTGAAATTTGGGTGCATGTGGGACTAAAGCTCAAAAATCATTTTTAGATTAGATAAGGATAAACATGCCCTTGGCTTAGTTAATCTTGGTTTAGGCTAGTTAAACTTGATTATCAAGTGATTAGAGACTCATTGAGAGTTGGGAGGGGTCTAGATAACCATTTGTGACTAATAGATAGCCTAGGAAGCTTGCAAAAGTGGTTCAGAGAGAACTAGGGAGGTTTTGAATGGTTGAAAGGAAGAATGTTTAGCTAATAAGAGAGATATTAGCTCAATTAGTTGATTATAAGAAGAATACAACCAAAAAGGTGTCATGAATGGGTATCCGAGAATGGAGTGAAGAGGGGTTGATTAATGAAGTGTCATTAATTGATTGAATTGGAGGAAATGCTAAGTGTAAGCATATTTTAGGTGTATACATTTTCCCCTCTTTTGGGTGGTGTAAGTGATGTCACTTCAAAGAAAGTAGACAAGCATAAACAAGTAGAAAATTTTGAAGGGATAGAAGAAAAATGAGTAGAATGAAGGATGCCCCTCGATTGTCGATGGGGTGATGAAAGAACTCGATCGATGATTGAAAAGAAGTGAGAAATAGAAAGAAGAAAGAATAGTGTGAGTAAGAAGAAAAGGGATATAGAAGAAAAGGAGAATGAGGAAGGATAGCCAACATCCAGTGCCTTTTAAACAACTTTATTTTTCATTATATTGCTAGTGATCTTCATCATTGGTCCTTATTAAAAATAATGAAAAAAGTGTATTATGACATGAAAATCCATATATGAACAAATGTCCATTGCTAAAAACACCAACTCCATGCAACATACAAAATGCAATGCAATAGGAAAAATTAAAAGATGCCTAACTCCATGTAACATACATAATCTAATGCAATATGAGAAAGTAAACAAGCTAACTTAATAGAGAAACATAATGTAATGTTTTTATTATCAAGCTTTAGTTTCGCTATGTGAATTAATGACAAGGGTTGACGATGGTTCCCCAAGCAAGGATACATGCAAGGGGAATAACGGAGGACACTTTGGTCCTATGAAAAAGTAATGTGCACTACAAAATAGTACCAGGAAACTCATTGTGCCCCAGAGTATAGAAAAATTAAGAAGCCTAGATTTGGTTGATGGAGGTAGATCAAGATGATCCGTGAGTCACGCACATGAACAGGTGAGAACCAAAGAGTGAAATTTTGTAGGATGATTTATATTGTTTAGAAGTTTTCTGAAACATATTTGAATGTTTTGATTTTTCTAACATATTTGAATGTTTTTTATTTTGAAAGTTTTTTGAAGCTATGTACAGGAAGACGAGGAAGCGTGGATGCCCCTAGTGATACATGGGATTTGCAAAGGCAAAAGTCCACATGCATATGAGAAAGGTGAAGATATGAAAATACCCCAGCGATTAGGTGGGAGTATTCAAAGAAAAACTCTTCATGGGTAAAAGTGAGACCCAAGGCCATTATGGATAGGTTCAATGTGACGATGAACGTAAACCAATGAAGTGCTTTGGGAAGAAGAAAGTATTCCCTCAACGTAAGTTAGCCTAAAAGCACATGATAGAAAGGAAGTGGAGGATGATTTTTGTGAAAGGTGACAAAGGTGTACGTAAACATGGAAAAAAGTAATCTTATACACATGGATGTTATGAATGAAGTAGAAGAATGATTTGAATTATATGAATGTTGCTTAGAAGCCTCGAAATGAAGAAGTGATTAGACAAAGGCACAAATCGTGAGACAAGATAAGGACTAAGGTAAGAGTCTAAACAAGGTGAAAAAAATACACTTCGTAACATACTAATCCTGCTTACTCATAGAGATCCAGTGTGTGCACGTGGAATTTAATTACCTCTTGAAGGGAATATTTAATAGACAACAAGTGAAGACACCCTAACCAATGTGTAGGAATGATTTATTTTGATAGGTGATACGTAATTTGTGAATGGATGGTGGAAGGATAACCGTACATTGTTTCACCGCCACCAGTGTCCATAGCCCCGATGAAGATGAATTTAATTCTAATCGCCACATTGCTCTACTACTAGTCAGAATCCATAGCCCCGATAAAGATTATTGGAAATACCCCAAGAGAGAGTTATATATCAATTTGATTTTTATTTCTATCTTTTATCTTTTGATTGATTGATTTTGATTTTTTTCTTTTTGAAAATGTATTTCAGCTCTCTTGTTTTACAAGGGGTTAAGAATCACATATGGCTTGATGGAAGGATATGGAAGTTACTGTGATGACGACATTGTCTAGTGTCAACAAATATGTCCAAAATTTCTTCACAATAAGTTTTTAGATGTTGAATGTGATAGGATCTCTAAGAGGTCAATCATTCTTTAATTTACTAAGGTGATGAAAGACCAAGGTCAAATAGATACCATAGAGATAAATGTCACAAGATGTGTGTAAATTGGCTAACCAGAATATCATTGAAGAGATGAAAATGGCAGGAAGACTTGCAAAAGGATAGAAAAGAAGGGAAGAAAGAAACATCCATGTGTACACAATACTTGATTGTAATGTTTGATCTTTGTACCTTTGATTTTTGCTTTTGTTTATTCATGTTTTTGTTTTTTTGAATTGTTTTTAATTTTTAGATTTTTTATAGTTTTGGAAACTTGGGACTAAAAAGTCACTTTGTGTGGTAAGATCCAACAACGATGTTTGTGACTTCCTTGATAAGGGAGATTAGGTGTGTTTTCTTATCAAGAGTCATATTATCCCGATCTCAATGATCGAGGTGAGCTCATACTCAACAAATGACTGTGATTTATCTAGAAACAAGGATTGTTCATGTGGGAGCTTGAGTTCCTATGCACTTTGTGCTATACTTGATGGTTACGTTGATGTGCATTCTTGAGTCATGCTTGATTTACAATTTTGAGATTGTTCAATTTATTGAGGGCTTTCGAGCTTGTTGGTGCTCAATTTGATCTCGCCCGCTTGCTCTAGAAATTCTTCAACTGGGCTCACATCATTTTTCTATTTCCCTGAATGGGTGCGTGAAAGGTCTTCTTCATTTGTATGTTGTTGAAGATCCTTCTCCATGGTCGTGGATCACATTTGGGCCATGAATTATTTACAAATTCTTTGCCCTTGAAGAAAATTTCAGTCTCAGGAGCAAATGGTGAAGTTCCCCTGCATCTTATTATTCGACAGTGTATTTTCCCTATCAAATTATATCTCAGCATCTTTAGTTACGTGGTCTCTTTTGATTGGATGAGGCACATCGGGTCTATTTTATAACTTGTAAATTTTTATATGTTTGCAAAAAGATCAATTTGGCCCCGCGGCCCCATTGAGTTATGATTGGTCTCAAATTTATAAAGGCGGAGGGAATTTTCTTTTTGCCTCAAAGGTGTATACGTGTTCATTTTTAATTGGTCATGCCGATGGGTCTTTTTGGTGAAATTTTCCACTTTGGTCACATTTGTAAAAAATATCAAATTGGCACCGTGGCCTTGATAACATCTAATTGGTTATTCAACGTATATGAAGCTAAAGCAGGAAAAAAGTCTTACTTTGACCCGAAGATGGACACGTGGTAGTTTTTCAAGTTACAAGTGGGGAAGCGGAACATTTTGAAGTTTTTTACCTCTTTGTATGAGGGAGCAAAGTCATGAAATAACCCGTAACTCCGCTGGGGCCCACATTAAAAGTTACAAGTGGGCAAAGGGTCACTAGAGCACTTTGAAGTTTCTTGGCTCAACATTGAAAAGTCAAAGTGAGGAGGTGGGTCGCTAGAGGTTTTTGAAGTTTTTTTCCTTTTTGTGAAAAGGAGAAAATTTATGAAATAACCACAACTCTGTTGGGGCCCACATCAAAAGTTACAAGTGGGAAGGTGAGTTGGCGGAGGAAAATTGGAAATTTTGTTTTTTTCTTAAAAAGGATAAAATTATAGAAATGAGCCATGACTCCATCAAAGGCCTAGATTAAGCCATGTGTCGAGCCTGTATTTCAAAGGCAGAGGGGCGGGACAAAATGTGAAAATTGTGCATTTTCTCCAAAAGTCATAAAATGTGAAAGGCAATCCCAAGCCTCGCTTCAATAAGATTTTTCCACGTGGACGAATATAATCTAAAGTTGAGAGAGGGCGTAATCAATGGTTGCTGTGCATTGCATCGATTTTGCTACTATTTTTTCTCTGGGGATTATTTGAACTCCGGGACTTATTTGTGCCGAAATAACACCGAGTTGGTGCCATTGTCGGGGATTATTTTAACATTGGGACCTAGTTGTGTGGCAACAACACCCAGATTGGCACCGCTTTAGGGACTCTTCAAAGGCATGTTTATTTGGCCCCTGGTAATGTTTCTTACATGATCTAAGTGTAAATACGTTATTTAAACGTCATCCTTTTTTGAGATCTATAAGATTTGCGAAGTTACAAGTTTTGCGTGTAATATTTCCAATTTTTGTTAGTTTTTACACTAAATTTATATCATCAATGATAAATACTGGTAGAGGAAGGTTAGATCTGCTAGGATTTGCAAGAATTAAGTGTTGATAGATATTTGACAAGTCATTTATAGTGCATTTGCACAAATAAGGTGAAAATCCTTAGTGGCGACTCCGTGTTAATTTAAATTTTGATAAATACCAGTGCCTTAACCTGTATTAAGTGAGATCTGTCACTAATATTTGAAAATATGGAAGGAAGAAGATCTTTCTTCACTAAAGACCCTACCAAAAAGTTATTTCTAGAACTAGGAAAGACAAATTTTGAAGGAAGAAGAATCTAGAAAGTTGTTGGAGATCAGAAATCAAGAAAAGAGTTATCAATTGTGGAAACTGATCAGCCTGTCATTGAAGATTGCCATACTTCCTCAAGTGCTTCTGAATTAGGTAGTATTTTTGTAGATCGGAATTCTCCATCTAGAGAGGGGCCTTCATTTGTATTTGAAAATTTTGCATCTCATTCTGTCCCTGTGTTTTCCAAAGTTGATAGGATCTTCCAAGAAATAGAGTTTTTAGAGGACATTCATTTTGAAAATTATACTCCTGTGTTCCAAAGACCCCTTGTCCCTCATCATTCTATTTCTCCTGTAAGATCACCTCCCAAAACAATATGGCCCAGCCCCCACCTAGACCTCCATTTTTTGTGAACACTTTTGGTCCTATAGATTTTAGAGGTATGGCTAGATATCCAAATGCAAAGTGCCACAAGATGTTAGAAATAGACTGCCTAAATTTCAAGGAAATAATGTTATTACTGGTGATCAACATTTAAAACTTTTTGTCAATATGATGGAAGACTTTGAGATCAAATTTGAGGATGTGTACATAAAATTGTTTATTCATACTATAGAGGAGGATGCACAGGACTGGTATAAGTCTTTTCCAGATAACTCCATTGATTCATGGACATAAATGAAAAATTATTTTAGATTGCAATATGGGGATAAGACAAATCCTAGGTTTCTTTTGTCTAAATTTGAAAATATTAAGAAGAATCTTAATGAATCTGTCCATGACTTTAATACTTGGTTCTATAAGACCTTGAATAGGCTTCATGTGATCTTGAGGCCTAGTGATGTTTCTTGTTTAATAAAATATTTTGATGCTTTTGACAAAAAGTTTCCTATTATTTAAGGGACAAAAACCCAAGAACTTTGAGACAGGCCTTCACCATGGATTTGTAGATTAAAAACAATATCAAAGCAATTGGTAAGCATCCTAAGAGGGAAGGTATCAAGCTGATCAATCCAGAGAAGCCTCAATCAAGTAAGTCTCGTGATTCTAGAAGAGGTTGTAAAAACTTTGGTGGAGCTATTAAGGAAATATCCTATGAACTCGCCGAGAAAAGAAGGGGTAAAGGGCCCGTGGGATCAGGAAATAGATAGCCCCAACCTTGGGAAAACAGATTGGTGCCTGATCCTTTAGTTGCTAGAGTTGTTGTTGTTGAAGAAGCCAATGAAATTGAGTGGTGTGATAGTTGTTTCTTGCCACATTCTCCATGTGTTGTTGAAAAGGGAGCTGAGGAAGAAGCTAATGATAAGATAGATGATGATGCATGCATGATGGATTCCTCTACAAGTTGATAGGAGGGAGTGACCTCAACTCGAACTAATAAGTGCCAGAATGTTGATGATTTCTAGGATTGCATACAACAAATATTATCTCTTCCTCCCACTCATACTTCTAAAATTGATATGGTACAAGATTTTGAGTTGCCTAATAATGATTTTGAGTACTTAAGGGCATTGATGATTTAAAAGTATGATGGAGGAATCCCTTCTGAGGAGGATAGGAAGTTGTTAATGAATGCAACAATTGCCCAAGAAAAGGAATACAATACCGGGAGTAAGGTTGTCAAAGGCAAAGCCTCAAACCAAACCAAAAATTCCAAAGGCTTACTAGTATCCCTAAGGAAACCCCTAAAAATATGCATTTGGAAAAGACTTTGTCACCCCAAATAAAACTTATGTTCCTCCCCATGCTCAGACTATGAAAAATCCTATGCCATTAGATAAACTTGTAAACCTTCCTCCCAATACTGCCTTACCCGAATATGTTCCCTATGACATAGCCCAAATCTTGAGTCAGATCAAGATTATTGTTCCTATTGTTGAATTGCTTAGAATCCCTGAGCATAAGAAGAGGGTGTTTGAGTATTTGGGGCTTAAGGAAGAAAAGGTCACCCAAGGTAAAAATGTAAACAAAGTAGAGGTTCCTCCTACCATTGCAGAATTAGAAAACCCATGAGCATTGGATGAATTGGAAGAACCACCCGAGGTTTATTTGGGAACTTCTCTCGGTTGATTCTCGTTGAATGTGGATCCATTTTTACCACTTTGATTATTAAGGATAGGTTGTTACATAACTGCATGTTTGATTCAGGAGCCTCATGTAATGTAATGCCTCTTGAGGTCATGAATGAGTTGAATCTCAAAGTAACAACAACTTATGGGAAATGTACTACCATGGATTCAAGAGAGGTGCTAGTAGTTGGATGTGTTAAGGGTTTAGTTGTGCAATTGGTAGCATATCCAGGAAAGTACTTAACTTTGAATGTGGTAATTTTGGATTGTCCTGCTAAATGGGGAATGTTATTATCCAGGAAGTGGGCAACTAGTGTGGGTGGAAGTGTGTAAATGGACATGTCTTATGCCACCATACCAATTGAGGACAGCCTTGTGAAGTTATATGGTGAAAATAAAATGTTATATCTCATTGAGGACCCTAACAATGCTTCTTATGAAGTATTGCAGATAGACATTGATGTTGATAACTCTGTGAGTTATGTTGTTTTCAAGGAGTATGAAATTGATCAATGTAGATATCCCGAGCAAATTGATTTTCTGGGACTTTGATGTTTGATGCAACCTTGAAAGATGTTGAAAAACTTGACCCGTGCACAAGGATAAGCCTAAAAAAATGTGGTCGATAACAACTTGGATGGGAAAGAGAAACAATCATATGATCAGTTGTTAAAGATCTATCGTAACTACTTAGCATGGTCATATCCGTAATGGAAAGCACTTGAAAATTTTCCTTGATTATTTTCTATAAATAGGTGCACATCATTGTAAAATGTATAGTCTTTAGTTTCGTTTCGCTTTCATGTTTTTCTGTTTGTCCCGGTCCCCGTGACCAGCTTTTATTGGTTTATTAGTTCGTCTTGGGATTTTTGGTTATTGTCTTTCTACTCGCAAGCTTGTTCTTGACTTCATTGCCAATCAATTTTTGGCACATGGTATGCTCTATTGTTCTTGTGGAAATCACAGGACTACCCATCCCCGAGTCGAGCCGATGTCGGTGCTCAATTTGATCTCGCCTTGTTTTCTCTAGAAATTCTTCAATCTGTGGGCTCTATCGTATTTTTCTATTTCCTCTAATGGGTGCGTGAAAGGTATTCTTCATTTGTATGTTGTTGAAGATCCTTCTCCATGGTCATGGATCAAATTTGGGCCATGAATTATTTACAAATTCTTTTTCCTTGAAGAAAATTTCAATTTTAGGTGCAAATGGTGAAGTTCCTCTACATCTTACTATTCGACGGGCATGTTTTCCCCCGTCAAATTATATCTCAACATCTTAGCTACGTGGTCTCTTTTGATTGGATGAGGCATGTCATGTCTATTTTATAACTTGTAACTTTTTGCTATGTTTGTAAAAAGATCAATTTGGCCCCGTGGCCCTATTGAGTTTTGATTGGTTGGTCAAATTTATAAAGGTGGAGTGAATTTTCTCTTTTTCCCAAAGGTGTATACGTGTTCATTTTTAATTGGTTACGGCCCGACGGGTCTTTTTGGTGAAATTTTCCACTTTTGTCACATTTGTAAAAAATATCCAAATTGGCCCCGCGGCCCCGATAACATCTAATTGGTTATTCAATAGATATGAAGTGGCAGGGAAAAAGTCTTACTTTGACCCCAAAGATGGACACGTGGTAGTTTTTCAAGTTACAAGTGGGGAAGCGGGTCGGCGGAACATTTTGAAGTTTTTTGCCTCTTTGTACGAGGGAGAAAAGTCATGAAATAACCCACAACTCCATGGGGACCACATCAAAAGTTATAAGTGGGGAGGCGGGTCGCTATAGCACTTTGAAGTTTTTTGGCTCAACATTGAAAAGTCAAAGCGTGGAGGTGGGTCACCAAAGGTTTTTGAAGATTTTTTCCTTTTTGTGAGAAGGGGAAAAGTTATGAAATAACCTACAACTGTTGCCACAAAAAATCTTACATGCGGAAAGTGTGTCGGTGGAGGAAAATTGGAAATTTTGCCTTTTTGTTAAAAAGGGTAAAATTACAAAAATGAGCTGCGACTCCATCAAAGGTCCAAATTAAGCCACGTGTCGAGCATGTATTTCAAAGGTGGAGGGGTGAGGAAAATGTGAAAATTGTGCATTTTCTCCAAAAGTAATAAAATGCAAAAGGAAACCCCAAGCCCGCTTCAAATCAGATTTTTCCACGTGGACGACTCTAATCTAAAGTTGAGAAAAAGGGTAATCAATGGTTGTTGTGCATTACATCTGATTTTGTTGCCATTTTTGCTCCAAGACTCTTGGAGATGCGAATACACATTTTTTTCATCATTTTTTGATGAAATTCCTTGTCATTTTTGTCTACAAAGTGCAATTGAATGGATTTAGAGCTTAATTTGTGAGTCCAAGGAATGTAAAGGTTGATATTTTGAAGTTGGAATTGCTTAGGCACTTGAAAAATGTGAATTACCAGAGAAGCTGGATGCAAAGCAAAGTTACAGAGGAAAGAATGGGAAAAGGATGAAATGATGGAGGTTGCATGCATGAAGGATGAAAATGTGCTCCTAGTTAAAAAAATGATGGAGATATTTGCAATGATTCACCTTTTTGAACAATTGGAAACTTTTGTTGCAAAACCTGTTAAACGTCATTTTCTGGAAATCATGATCAAACATGTAACAAACAAAGGTTCCTCGAATATTATTTTCTTGGGGGAAAGCTTGGATGTAAATTGAGTGTTATAAAAGCATGCTTTTAGTCATGCAAATGGTTGGGGGTTAAATTTGATCTCAAAGTCTTCCATCATATTGACAAAAAAATTTAAATGTTGATCACCAGTAATAGCATTATTTCCTTGAAATTTAGGTAGTCTAATTCTAACATCTTGTGGCCGCATTGCATTTGGATATCCAACCATACCTCTAAAATCTATAGGACCAAAAGTGTTCACAAAAATGGAGGTCTAGGTGGGGTTGGGCCATATTGTTTTAGGGAGGTGATCTTACTAGAGAAATGGAATGATGAGGGACAAGAGGTCTTTGGAAAATAGGAGTATAATTTTCAAAATGAATGTCCTCTAAAAACTTTGTTTCTTGGAAGATCCTATCAACTTTGGAAAACACAAGGACAGAATGAGATGCAAAATTTTCAAATACAAATGAAGGCCCCTCTCTAGATGGAGAATTCTCGATCTACAAAAATACTCCTTGATTCGAAGAACTTGAGGAAGTATGGAAATCTTCAATGACAAGTTGATCGATCAAATTCCACAATTGATAACTCTTTTCTTGATTTCTAATCTCCAACAACTTTCTATATTCTTCTTCCTTCAGAATTTGTCTTTCCCAATTTTGGAAATAACTTTTTAGTAGGGTCTTTAGTGAAGAAATATATTCTTCCTTCTAGCTTTGCAAAGATTAGTGACAGATCTCACTTAATATAGGTTAAGGCATTGGTATTTATCAAAATTTAAATTAACACAGAGTCGCCATTAAGGATTTTCACCTTAGTTATGCAAATGCACTATAAATTACTTGTCAAATATCTATCAACACTTAATTCCTACAAATCCTAGCAGATCTAACCTTCCTCTACCATTATTTATCACTGATGATATAAATTTAGTGCAAAAACCAATAGAAACTGGAAATATTGCACGCAGAACTTGTAACTTCACAAATCTTATAGATCTCAACAAAGGATGACATTTAAATAACGTATTTACACTTAGATCATGTAAGAAACATTACTGGGCCAAATATAAGAATGCCTTTGAAGAGTCCCTAGCAACGGTGCCAACTGGGTGTTGTTACACACAAATAGGTCCCAATGTTAAAATAATCCCGACAACGGCACCAATCTAGTGTTATTTCGGCACAAATAAGTCCCTGAGTTCAAATAATCCCCAGAGAAAAAAATAGTAGCAAAATCGGATGCAATGCACAACAACCATTGATTCTACCCTTTCTCAACTTTAGATTAGAGTCGTCCACATGGAAAAATCTTATTCAAGCAGCTTGGGGTTGCCTTTCGCATTTTATGACTTTTGGAGAAAATGCACAATTTTCACATTTTGTCCACCCCTCTACCTTTGAAATATAGGCTCGACATGTGGCTTAATCTAGGCCTTTGATGGAGTCGTGGCTCATTTCTATAATTTTACCCTTTTTAAGAAAAAAATAAAATTTCTAATTTTCCTCCGCCGACCCGCCTTCTTGCTTGTAACTTTTGATGTGGGCCCTAACGAGTTGTGGGTTATTTCATAAATTTTCTCCTTTTCACAAAAAGGAAAAAATCTTCAAAACCTCTGGTGACCCACCTCCCCACTTTGAATTTTCAATGCTGAGCCAAAAACTTCAAAGTGCTCGCGACCCACCTCCCCACTTGTAACTTTTGATGTGGGCCCCATCAGAGTTGCAGCAGTTATTTGATGACTTTGCTCCCTCATACAAAGAGGAAAAAACTTCAAAATGTTCTCACAACCCGCTTCCCCACTTCCCCACTTATAACTTGAAAAAGCGCTACATGTCCATCTTCGTGGTCAAAGTAATACTTTTTCCCCGCCACTTCATACATGTTTAATAACCAATTAGATGCTATAGGTCGCGGGGCCAATTTGATACTTTTTACAAATGTGACCAAAGTGGAAAATTTCACCAAAAAGACCCTCCAAGCCATAACCAATTAAAAATGAACATGTATACACCTTCAAGGCAAAAAGAGAAATTCACTTCGCCTTTATAAATTTGACTGGCCAATTAGAACTCAACGGGGCTACAGGGCCAAATTGATCTTTTTGCAAACATAGCAAAAAGTTACAAGTTATAAAATAGACCTAACATGCATCATCTAATCAAAAGAGACCACGTAGTTTAAGATGTTGAGATATAATTTGACAAGGAAAACACGCCCATCAAATAGTAAGATGCAGGGGAACTTCACCATTTGTGCCCAGAATTGAAATTTTCTTCAAGGACAAAGAATTTGCAAATAATTCATGGCCCAAATGTGATCCACGACCATGGATAAGGATCTTCAATAGCATACAAATGAATAATACCTTTCACGCACCCATTCAGGGAAATAGAAAAATATGATATATCCTGCAGATTGACGAATTTCTAGAGAAAATGAGGCGAGATCAAATTGAGAATCAACATCGGCTCCGACTCTGGGATGGGTACTCACTCACGAGTGCCGCAAGAACTATAGAGCAGACCATGTGCCAAAAACCCATTGGGCAAAAATTTCAAGAACAAGCTTACAAAGTAGAAATACAATAACCAAAAGTCCCAAGACGAACTGAGAAACCAACAAAAACTAGTCACCAGGGACCAGGACAAACAAAAAAACATGAAATAAGAATGAAACCAAAAGACTATACACTGTACAATGATGTGCACCCTGATTTAGAGAAAATAATCAAGGAAAATTTTCAAAGTGCCGCCATTATGGATATGACCATGCTAAGTAGTTCTTATACATCTTTAACAATTGATCATATGATTGTTTCTCTTTACCATCCAAGTTGTTATCTGACCACATTTTTTCAGCTTATTATTTGTGCCTAGGTCAAGTTTTTCAACATCTTTTGAGGATGCATCAAACATCAAAGTCCCAGAAAATCAATCTTCTCGGGATATCCGCATTGATCAATTTCATACTCCTTAAAAACAACATAACTCACAGAGTTATCAACATCGATTTCTGTGTGCAATAATTTGTAAGAAGCATTGTTGGGGTCCTCAATGAGATATAACATTTTATTTTCACTAGGTAAATTCACAAGGCTGCCCTCACATGGTATGGTGGCATAAGACATATCCATTTGCACACTTCTACCCACACTAGCTTCCCACTTCCTAGATAATAAAATTCCCCATTTAGCAGGAAAATCCACAATTACCACATTCAAAGTTAAGTACTTTCCTGGATACGTTGCCAATTGCACAACTAAACCCTTGACACATCTAACTACTGATACCTCTCTTGAATCCATGGCATTATATTTCCCATAAGTTGTTGTTACTTTGAGATTCAACTCATTCATGACCTCAAGAGGCATTACATTATATGAGGCTCATGAATCAAACATGCAATTATGTAACAACCTATCCTTAATAATCAAAGAGGTTAAAAATAGGTCCTCTCACCCCGGTTGAAAGGAACAACCTAAAGTAGTGAGGATAGATCAAATCCTTTTGAAGGTACTATCCATTTCTCCAACATCCGAGTGACAAAGACCTGGCCCGAATTGCCTCCCTAGCTACAAAATGACATACATGATGATTTATCCGTCTCTAGGCTTCATGTTAAATATGTGATGTTTCTTAGCTTGCAAAGGAGAATCAATTTGGATACCAACAGAGCTCTTGGAATTTTTTGACCCTAACTTGTTTAAGAAATTGTTTAGGTTTCTTATAAGTTGATGCATGACTTGTCTCGATCTTGAGAAGGAGAAGAAAGTGAATGTGGACATTTAGAACTCGATGTGATAAATTTCGCAGCTTACCACAACCATTGATAGAAGAAAGGTGTGATGGATGAAAAGGATACGGTCCAAGAATTGAAGAGGATGGGATACCAGGAGGTGAGCCACTGATAGAAGATGATGAAAGGCTACTAG
Organism: Taxus wallichiana var. yunnanensis; assembly: GCA_018340775.1. NCBI lineage: Eukaryota > Viridiplantae > Streptophyta > Pinopsida > Cupressales > Taxaceae > Taxus > Taxus wallichiana. The sequence goes on from CM031233.1 coordinate 25,548,875, forward strand.
AATATGGCCCTAAGATGGAAGAAATGGACTAAGAGGACATGGCCCAAGAATAGAAGACGATGGGCTACCCAAAGGTTTCCCATAGATAGAAGAGGATGAATGGCTACTAGGATGTAGCCCAAGAATAGAAGATAATGGGCTACCAAGAGGTGACCCACAAGTAGAAAATGGAGGAATACCCGGGGTGGCTCTAGGATAGAAGAAGACAATGGGCTACTCAGTGGTGACCCAAGGAGATATTTTTTTGATTGAGGAATGATTGGGTAATGAGAAGATAGACCATGGATCAATGCTAGACCCTGACATCTCATCATGCTCAGAGGAAGGTGAAGATGGAATAACAAAAGAATAATCAAGTTCCATGACTTTAGGATCTTACTTTACGTTCTAATAAAAGGAATCGATTTATTCCTCCCCATATGCAAGAGTATCGAGTTCTAGAAAGAATCCTTGTTTACAATCCTCTAAAGGGATATCATCATGTAGTCTAATTGTTCCTCATTCTGAGAGAAATCAATCAGTAGAGGTTGTTGTTCTTCGACTATAGGAGGTTGAATAGAAGAAATGGGTTTGACAAGAGGGGAAGATTGATTGACAGAAGAAGATGAAGATGGTCGATGATGTAGACGAGGGGAAGGCCTGACCTTATCACTCCCACAAAGAGTTTTGATAGTGCTTTGAAAAGATATCTTAGCACATGGATTTCTTGTAATGGTTCGACATGGTTATAAACATTGATCTTTAGAAGATGATTGAGGAAATGGTATGATATGGTTGAAAGGGCTCAAGGGATGAAGAGGGTTACGAGTTGGATTGATAGCAGAAGATGACTCAAGAGATGACGTAGGCTTGGTGGCGGGTGTCTCATGAATGGAAAATTTAGATATGGACTTAGGTCATTTTTCGAGAAGATGGCATAATGTAGGTTGGAAAGCGGGATTGCATAGCCATCCGTTAAGTTGTGACATAGGAGTTGAGTTGGATGGTTGAATAGAGGGAATCGAGCCATGGAACTCTTTGACAAAGGAAGAGGTCATCGAGATGGCTGATGAAGGTGGTCCTGCGAAGAAAGGGAGGATTGTGACTCAAGAACTAAATTAGATGTTCGATCAATGAAACTTGAGTCACACAAGTCTTCAAAGGAGGAAGACATCGTTGAGGTGATTTGGAATAAAGGTCTTATGAAGGAAGGGAGGACCGTGATTCGATATTTGATCTAGGGGTATCTAAATTATAGTTAGGATTTGAATCTTCAAAAGAAGAGTGGGAGTTTGAACAATAGTTTGGATTTGAATCAGAAGAAGAGTGGGGGAACCCAAATAATAATTTGGATCAAAAGCATCCAAACCATACCACTAACTATGAGCTGAAGGTGGGGAACAAGGTACCCAAATGGTCCCTCTAGCATGAAGAACCAAACGAGGCTTAGTCATAATGGGAATCTTTTGATGTGAATACCTAAACCTAGGTTCTGTATTATCGTAAGCATGAGGAACCATGTAATAATCAGTCATTTTTGGTGTCATTTAGGTATAAATTCCTAGACCTAGATAGTGTGATGGAACTCCTTCAAAGGGAAGGAAGTGACATGTTGATTCAGGGAAGCATAATGACATCCAACTAGATATTTTGTAAGTATGGATATGCGTGTGTGATTTTCTGAAGAAGGTCTAAGGAAAATAGACATCGTGGTGATGAATTATTGATGAGATCAAGAAGGATTGTCCTAGAAAAAAAAAATTCCAGATGAATAATCATTCAAGTGTGAAACAAAAATCCAATCAATAAGGAAATACTCCCTAAAAATGTGTGTGCAAAATGATAGTTTGACGTAAAGATGATCAACACAATGTCAATGCTTAAGTCAAGTTCAAAATGAACAAGGCATAAGTATTAACAAAGTGTAAGTGCGACTCCCAATCAAAGGATACCATGATTATTTCAACAACCAACAATTCCTAAATGTTAAAGGGCGAGGCTTACAGATGTAAGCCTCACATCCACACCAATTGGACACGTTTATCAAGCTTTGTGGAGAAACAAGATATTAGTGTCAAAGTGGTATCAAAATGATGCAAAAATGTAAGTGAAACTTTTCAATATTTGGGACAATGTTTAAAACTAAACTAAGTCAAAGAATACTAAGGATGTGCTAAAATATGGGCAGCATAACGCCACAATATAGACACTTAGATCACATTTACGAGAAACGTGACATAAATATCTTAATTGTGTTGAGGCAATGCAAACAAGGCAACACGCCAAAGGGAGATAAAATGATGAATCAATCATAATATGATGATGATCTTGAAATCAAGATCAAGTGGCCATCAAAGACATAAGGATGCATCTACGCACTTTAGATGTTTAACAACTCAGCCACAAACATGGATGAGCGTAAACAGAAAAAAAAGTGGTGAACACTATCTATGACAACACTCTGAAAGATGCCTTCTCTTTTCCCAAATGGGAAACAAGAATGTAAAGGTGTAGATCAAAATATGAAAATAAACTAAGTGCCACTTGGGAAGAGTTTTACCTTGTCCGAAGGTGAGAAAGAAACCAAGCTAAGTGATACATCGTTTAATTTCGTGATGAAAGACACTTAGTTCTAACTGACATGGGTTCTTTTCCTTGTTCGAGAAACAAGGTTCAGAATCCAAGTAAGTCGTCACTTCGTGATGGCTTGATGTGACACTAGACTAGCAAAGTGGGCTCCAAGATAGAATGGCTTCCCTAATAAGATCTCTCAACTAGGTGTCACAAGTTGTCTAGGAGTGAGCGGGATTTATCCAAAGAGTCGTCTGATTGATTTGGGAGTATCTCAGCTTTACTTTACCCCCTTTTGATATAATGAGAAACTAGTGTGTTCAGTTGTACCATCACTGGGGTCGTGATACAGACAACTTTGACTCTAACTTACAATGGAAATCTAGTCAAGTGGGTAAGCGGAGCGCTTCCTGTTTCATCCACGAGCTTACTCAATGGTGTATTACTATAGGGTTCCTGGAACCATCCCCATTGTTTTAGCTTAAGGCATTATGCCAAAGGGGTTATGTTCTAGTTAAGTGGATAGAGACATACCCTTTTCTAAAACCTACAATACAGTGTGAAGTGGAATGGTGTGTTTTTTATCTTTCTTAACTTAATGTGGTTTTAAGTCATACACCGTTTGGAAACCTGTATAAAAACACGTGTATTAGAGGGTTTTTTTTTGTCTTAGCTCCTTTCTTTGAAAAGTATTATGCCCTACATGCGAAGAGTTAGTAATTTTCCATCAAATGCTGATATTAAGAAAGAGATTTTACGCATTGTTTTTTATTCCTAAGATCACCAAAAGGTGTAAAGGAAGAGCATACACAACGCGGAAACTCCAATAAAATAAGTTTTATGGAAAAATACTTGTAAGTGTTCCTTGTAAAATATAGAGTTCATTTTAACCAACTTTGAAAGGTTAACCCAATTAGGAAATGTAAAATAAGTGTGTTTGAAAGTGGCAAAAGGGTTTCCTAGAAGTGTTTTTGATCCCCAAGATCACCTAGAAGGTGTGAGGAGAGAGCATACACACTTCACGAAATCCCTTTCTAACTAAAAAAGAGAAACACTTAGACTACGTTAGTTAAATAACCCAAAAGAAGCCTGTAATCACCTGTTAGAAAACGACTAGTTATCTAATAATGTAAACCATAAATTTTCTGTAAGTAAAAATCCTAATTTTATGTTTCCATTGTGTATTTTGCTTCAATACCTTTCCAACGCAACAAAAATGGAATGGTAATGATTTCAACATTTTCTTTGTTTTGCTTGTTTTTTTGTATGTAATGGAAAGTTGCAAATCTATGAAATGAGGTTAAAGAACCTCAAAGCTTAACTAACTCAACTATGCACCATGAGATAAGAGCTAAACAAGAGTTAATCCTATACATGCATCATAACTTTGACAAAAACATCAAAACCTAGCATATATACTACTCTCTACTCTTTAGATTACTTAATTAAGAAATTGAACCTAAAAAGATCAACTTAGAAATCAAAGGTGTGTTTAGTTGTTTATGGTTTTCAAGATTTCAAGAATGGAGTCTCGCCATTAATGGCTTCAAGGCCAATGGTTCTCTCCATATTACTCAAAACTTGGTTTAAGGATGCAAATGGAGGTGTTAGCTCAACAATGGAGGAAGGAAAGCTTTAGATCAAATGTCTAATTAGCTTAAAGCTAATACAAATGAGATCCAAGATTTCTTAGGCTTGTTTTGGTTTTGTGTTATGTAAAGTTGTAAGTTTGAATGGGTAGGCTTAGCCTTGTATTTATAGTTTTCCAAATGGAAGAGTTTGAACTTTGGGTGCATGTGGGACTAAAGCTCAAAAATCACTTTTAGATTAGATTAGGATAAACATGCTTTAGGCTTAGTTAAGCTTGGTTTAGGCTAGTTAACTAGGGTTTATGCTAGTTAAAATTTATTAACAAGTGATTAGAGACTCATTGAGAGTTGGGAGGGTCCGGATAACAATTTGTGGACTCGATAGATAGCCAAGGAAGCTTGCAGAATTGGTTAAGAGAGAATTAGGAAGGTTTTGAATGGTCAAAAGGAGGGATGTTTAGCTATAAGAGAGATATTGGCCCAATTAGTTGATTATAAGAAGGAATACAACTGAAAGAGGGTTGTGAATAGGCATCCGAGAATGGGGAAATAACGAAGTGTCATTAATCATTGAATTGGAGGAAATGCTAGGTGCAAGCATATTTTAGGTGTCTATAAGGTGATTTCCTTCATGCATGGTTTCTAATTGTTTCCATGCATCTACAGGAGAATCCATATGACCTATTTGCAATAGAAATTCATCCTTTATGCTCTATAATAGGATTGATAGGGCTTCTTGAGATCTTTGGGAGAAAGAAATAAGGTTTTCAAGAGTTTCTTGTCTTCAAGGGGGTTGTTTTTCCACACCAATCAGAAGATCCCATAATTTTTTGGCCATAAAACAAGATTTTAACCTAACTCTCCAAATACTGTAATTTGTTCTATTTAATAATTGAGATTTATCCATTGAGAAACTAAAATTTATGGTCATTTTTAATAATAATAGTAGGCACACAAAATAATTATGAAACAAAGATTTGACTAGAAATAATAAACTCCTTGGGAGAGAAAAATAGAGTTAAGACGAAGCTATCTTATCACTAGCTATAAACCCAACTCGACAAACAAGACACATAGATCGAAAAAATTAACTATAGCTCACAAGCAAGTCAATAAAGCTCGGATGAGTCAAGCTGCAAAACCATGACCAAAAAGAAAAGACAAAATTAATTAAATATTAAATGACAAGTGGCCAAAGAAGAAGGTGACACGCGACAAAAATTGCAACAATTAAAAGGACACACAATAGATTTTTGATAAATTTCCAAGCAAATTAGCCCAACAAACGTGAGGTCCCCATAATTAAACAAGAAAGAAAGATTTTTAGGTCCGAATATGTGAAGCAACAGACATAACAAAACATGCAACCAAAGAAGAAGAAGAAACTTGGAAAATATTAAAACAAAGAAATAAAATACAAATAAAATAGGAGGTGGCACGTGTCACAAATCAATAAACAAAAGAGGGAACGTGTCAACCTTCCAGAAAATTTGAAATTTGATGAGCCTAACGGATGTGAAGTCCACAAAATTTAACACAAACAAATTTTTTTGGGTCCATGACAAGGTTGACACATCAACAAAAAGAAAATGCGACTATCAAACAAAGCAACACTTGCCACAGATCAAGAAATGCAACATGAAAGTGTTGTCTTTCTAGAAATTCCTAAAGGAAATGTGCCCGATGGACATGAAGTCCTCGGAATAAACTAAGGTGAATATTTTATTGGGTCCGCAAAAAGGTTAAAAATTCAACCAAAATACGCAACAAACAAACAAAGGAACATGTGGAAAAAGATATAAAATATGACACTGCGAAAAGAAAAATACACATGTAGCTTTGTTATTTGATCACACTTCGAAGTGCAAAAAACAAGTACGAAGACAATTAATAGTCAAAACAAACTAATAAACCATGCATACATGTTGTTAACTTATTAGATCACTTTTCCACACTTTGACATGGTTATAACAAAGGACAAACAAAATGTTAAAGAATGTGGACACGTTCTATTCATTCGCAACTAACTAACTCTGCCAAAGTCTTAAAAAGGTGAAAAATGGTGGCTTAATCTTATTGGTTCGACATGTTTAACAAAATACCGACAACATGAAATACTAAAAACTTGGAGCTTTTTTATTGGCTCTAATCTTTCAAGTGACATAAGAAAGCTAACACAAGACATATTTTACAAAATACGAAGTGACTTGGAGCTTTCTTATTGGATTATATTTCGCATGCGATAGAGGCAAGCTGACATAAGTCTAATTTCGCAAAGAAAGTGGAATGCCCTTATTGGCTCGCACTTCGCAACTAACAAAAATATCTATATGTAGCTTTATAATTAGATAAATATTTGCAATAGACAATGGAGAATACAAAAGACTAAATTTGTGAAGAGCATGGAATGACCTTATTGGCTCGCACTTCACAACATACAACAAGATCTATAAAAAAATTTGACAAAGTGAAACTATATGGAGCTTTTTGATTGGTTAGAACTTTGCAATGGCAGAATTTTGCAAAAATAAAGATTTTTTATGTCGAGGTGAACTTAGAAGCACCGACATAACTAGATCTAAGAAATATTTTGGGTCCGCAGCCAAAAAATAGCTATAACAACTATAAAAATGCAAAAAAATTTAAAAGTAATTAAAGATGATGGATTTAAACTACGAAAGACTAAGAATAGATTACGTAAACATAGATTTATGCACAAAAATGCACAAACAATATCTAAACAACCAATTAGCCAATATTTCAAAAATATTTGGCGAAAAAAATGAAATTTTGAACCCGATGAGCTTGAAGTTGGCGTGAGAATAACTAGGGTTTCGTAGATCCAAAAAACTTCAAGCTTCTTTACTCCTGCAAATAAAAAACATCCAAATCTATCTTGCACAACCATAACCACCAGCTATGATACCATGTTAGGATTTATAAGGAATCTATAATAAATAAATTATAAATCCACAATATATTTGTTGAAGATTATAGATTATGAAGTACAGTGATTAAAAAGGTATTAAGATGTTTATATTGAATATTAGAGAACATGAACAAAAGTAAATAAAAAAAAAATATAAATGACACGTAACACCAAATTTATAGTGGTGAAATAAAAAGGAGAAAAACCCACTTTGAAATAAAGCACTTGCATGTATTAAGAATTTTACATAAGCTTTTACCCAACACTTCCACTTCACTCCTCGGTCTCCATAATGCACGGATCATTTTTTTTTCACAATTATATAGTACAATGATCACAAACAATATGATCTTCTAAATCGATATATTAATATATCAATATGGTACCAAAGTGTATACCTTGTTCATTAAAAATCTTGAGAGGGACTATAGTGAATTGGCCATGTCGTTTCACTCTTAAATGTGGAAGACCGACATAATAAATTTTAATAAATAAACTTTAAAATAATATGGGGTGTAAAGTGGTGGTCCACCCAAAGAGGTATCCCCACTTGACATTATTACCCCAACACCAAATGGTTTCTCCAATCATTTACTTTTATTGTGGTCTTAACCCACCTACATCCATCCAACTCCACCAAAATCCTTCATGGATTTAGTAACTCATTGATTTAATTTAATTTGAATTAAATATAAATATTGCAAAGTCACTACTGAAATAAATAATGTATAAATGCTGGAATATAGAAATGACACAAACAAACTAAGATTTAAAATATGAAACCCTAACAAAGATGATGAGATAAGAAATCTTAGCTGATTTTCATGAGATTTAGGACTGATATGGGTGGAGAGAAGTGATGAACATACTGGGAAGAGTGTCATTATTGCTCACGATAAATTCTAAAACTCATAGATAGAGTTGAACATGGGTGCCCACACTAGGGTAAGGTCTCCGGGCATTAGATACTATTAATGGGTGCTCGTGTCTACACAAATATTTGTAATATGGTTTTCATTGTGTTGCAGCTTATTTCCTTTTGATCGTATGATAGTCATTTTGTGAATTCCAAAGGTACCTATAATCGATAAAATAAATGTTCACCGCACAAGCACATAAACCACATCAAACCTAAAAATAAAAATACAGAAAGGGGAGTCATATTGACCTTGGAGGTCACCCCAAGAGTGAACTTATGACTGAGTGTTAGGCTACATCTTAGAATTCATGTAGTTCTTGTAAGTGTGTGTAAGAATGATTCCTTAGGATTCCCTTGTGCAAGTTACATTTGATGGCGGGTTATAACTAGAATGTAACAATGTATTAGAAAGTGTGGATAGAATAAAATGAACTTCCCCTTTTTATGTTTTGTATGCAAAGTTGATGCATCCCTTTTCCCTTGAATGGATTTTAGATGGATTCTTTTGAGTAATTTAGTTACATTTTGAATGCAATATTAGGTGATAGTAGTAATGATTAGTGTTTAAACCTTGATTTTGAACACATAACCATGTATTTATATGATTCCCTTGTTTGAATTTCATAATTGACTATTGGAAGGGTGACACATAGGTGAAAAATATGCCTAAAAGATAAAAGAGACCCAAAAGGAATGAATAAGGTGAAACAGTGTCAAGGAGCCCATAGGGAACAAAAGCGCCGGGCACCGCTATCCTTCCTAGGTGCTAGTGTTTGAAGCCATGAAAGATAAATTAGTAAATTCCCAACTAGGTTGTAGTGTGTGGAAACCCAATAGAAAACAAGATATTGTTGTTATATGTTTTTGTAAGGAAAAATTCAACTTGAAAACATGACAACTATACCCCAGTGTCAATTTTTCTCCATTATAAACCTTCCCGACACCCTCCATGTCGGTCCATCCTTTGTGCTAGTATTATCACCATCCATTTAGTGTCCATGTCTATGGTCCTACCTCGAATATCTGTTAAAAAGAGAAAAAAATTCAAAGGATTCTTTAGAGATAGTGTCTTTCAAAGGATCTTTCCCGAATGCTTGTGAGTATACTTTTCATGGACTGCACTGACTCTTTGGCAAAGATTTTATCTTTGGTAGGGGAAGATGGTATGTATACCTAGCTATACTTTGATGTTTCCCCTTCTTGGTTTTCAGTATGAAGTTCACTATGTTTTGTCTTAGGTTTTTCTTGATGTGTGTCCTTGTCGTGTTCTTATGCACATGTGAAGCCAAGCTAGCTAATTGTCATCTAAGGACTTGTAGTGGTAGTTGTACATTAACTTCATTATTTTGGGGTACTTCTTGGTTGTCATGTGGGGAGGTTTCTCTTTATACTCATGGTCCACCCTAACTTTGTGAGAAATTATAAGAGGTGGTGATTGATAACCACTCGTGTGTTTAGGTACCTCATTTTCAATGTTGTTTTATTAGGGATCCAAAGTAGAAGCATGTCCTGGGTTTATAATGTCATCCATATTAATAAGAGGAGGATGTTGTACTTCTTCTTCCTCATGGATTTTATTGGTAGGTTCAATAAATTCATTTTCTTGTGGCATCTTGGCACCTAATTCTATAACTTGTGCGAGTACTCTATCCCTATTGAGGTAAAGGAAATTGTCTAAGTGAGTGGGATCAAACTCAAAATCATCCCGAGGTGAGCCTATTTCATCACCACTATGATTAACTAGGTCTTCTGATTCTTTTGATGTGGAGAAAATGGGTCCATTATGACCAACAAAAGGATTAAACCCTAATTTCTTATATTCCATCCTTGTGAGAGGGGGCATAAGCAAGGAATGTTTACAAAGGTTTTTTCAAATGTGATCAAGGACACAACAAACCTAGGTAAAAACCAATATCGTTATGACCGTGAAGGTCACAAAAGAGTGTCTGATAATGGTCAAAGAATAAGGAACCAGAGGAACAAAGGAACAAAAAGGTTTGTCCTTAGAAAAAAAAGTCTACAAGATGAACGATCACAAGGAACAATCACACAATTTCGTAAAACCAATCTAATCTACAAGGAAATACTCCCTATGTAAATGTGTCTCAATGGTAGTTTGATGTAAGATGATCAACACAATGTCAACACTTAAGTCAAGTTTAAAATAAACAAGGCATAAGTATTAACAAGGGGTTGAAGTGACTTCCAATTCAAAGTATACTATAACCAGTCTAGATACAAACAAGGCCTAAATCCTAAAAAGTGGAAGTTACAAATGCGAGCAACGCAACAATACCACTTAGATACGTTAATCAAGATTTACGAGAAAAGCAAGATATTAGTATCAAAATAATATTGATATGACATGAACAACGTAACAAAAACACTTTTCAAGGTTAAGGAAATGTTTGGAAGGAAACAAGGTCAAAGTATACCAAGGAGTTGTTAAGGTGTAAGAAGTGTAATAGTACAATCTAGACACTTAAATCAAGTTTACGAGAAACAAGATGTAAGTATCAAAATTGTATCAAGGCAATGCGAGAAAGTAACACCTCAAAGGAAGATCGATGATGAAGCAATCCTAACTATGATGAAATGTATTGATGTGGGTATCAAGACAAGGCTACTTGAGATTTGAGGACATACCAACACACTTTCAACGCTTACTATTACATTCGCAATAAGGAAGGATATAAGCAGTGCAAAAGTGGTGGACACAATGTTAAGTAACACTTCATATGTATTCTTTCTTTTGTCCCAAAAATAGTACTAAGAAAACAAAGGATTATACCAAGTGGTGATGAAAAATACTTGGCGTAACTTCATAAGAGTTTCAATTTGTCTAAGGACAAGTGAAAAACTAAGAAAAAGTAACACTTCACAAATTTCATGATGAATAACACTAGGCTCAAACTTCAATGGGCTCTCCCCTTGTTTGAATAATAAGGTTTTTACTCTAAAAAATTTCTCGCTAATGAGAGCTCTCAAAACATGTTGGATAAAGGTAAGGTTAGCTCCTGTGTAAAATGGTTTCCTAGGATTTTATCCGCAACACTCACCAATTCCTACCTAGAGAGGTACGCACATCTAGAATTAATTCTAGAGAGGTGGACCATTACCCCAAAATAAAATTAATGAATGAGGCCTCATACGGGTAGCTTGAAGCTTATCTCACAAGGGTTTTTCACTAGTCAAGTGGGTAAGTGGAGCACTTCTCATTTCGTGCACTAGTTTCCTTAAGATGTGGACTACTTTAGGTTTCCTGGGGTAATCCTCACAATGAGTTTTATGGCTTATGCCAAGATACTTACCCGATTAAAGCGAATGATCCATAGCTCTTATTTGAACCTACAAATAAAGTGTTTTTAATAGTGGTGTGTTTTTTATCTTTTATCTTAATTTGGTTTTGCACACTGTTGGAAACCTACAACAAACTGTATTAGTATTTGTTTAGATCTTGATTCTTTGAAAAATGAGTATTGGTCCTACATGCAAAGGTTAATAGTTTTCCATAAGATCAAAACATCATGAAAGAGGATTAAATGTTGTTTTTGATTCTCAAGATCATCCTAAGATGCAAGAGAAGAGCATACACAACAAGTAACCCAACTATATTGAAAATGGAAAATCTTGTAAATCAAAGGACTAGGCAACTCATTTTAACCAATTGTTGTTCATTCCCTTAACCATGAATTTAATGAAGTGTTTGTAAATGAAAGAAGGCTTAGAGTTATTTCTTATTCCCAAGATCACCTAAAAGGTGTGAGGGAAGAGCATACACAACTCTATCCTAAGATATGAAAGCATGACATTCATTAAATATCATCAAACAAGTTAGCAAAGAAATGATTCAAAATACCCTGTAAACAAAAGTTAGCATTAAAAACCTGAAAAATGTTAGAAATATCAAAGACAAAATCCTGCAAACTTTGAAAATAGAGCCCAAATTTAACACACCGCACTAGTTCAAGCCTTTGTAGTAGTAGTGTAAGGCTAAGCTCGCTGGTGCAAGGGTATAACACATGATCATGAGTCTCGAGTTAAAAAAACGTAGAACATTTTGCACTAGTGTAGGAAGAGAGCCGATAATACAAAATAGGTAGAGTAGTAGCATGGGGTAGGGTCCGTGCTAGTGTGATTACGATGCAATAACATAAAATAGAAGACACCAACATTTTGGTAGTGCGGCACGAAAGGTAGTAGCAAGCAAGGAAGGGTTCTCACTAAGACTGCTCGACGCAAAAAAATAGACTAACAAAAAATAGTGTTGCGGTAGCAAAGATGGCTAGAAAGGCAAAAAGTAGTGTGGAAAACTCAACACTAGAGCATGTTGAATAATAGTAGCATGAGACATACAATAATCATGTGCAGGATTTGGCACTAGCACGGGATAGTTTTACACTTAGGCATGGCTCATGCGTGACATCATGAACACATAATTATGACATGGAAAAACTCAAAAGGTCAAAACTTTGCCACTTTTACCCAAATTTAACAACAACCCATCTCCTTTAAACCTACAAAAGAGACTCAACACATGTAAAGTTAACAAAATACATCAAGGAATTTAAGTTATTTAACATGTGCATAATAAAGGTTAGCCAAAATTGAGACAAAACTAACAAAACTTGAAATCAAATGCTAAGGACAATGGAGTATGTCCCACCAGGCATGCCAAATGTGAACATAATAAAATTGCAATGCTATTTGAAAGAAACTAACACCTAGTAGTCTCAAAGAAAAGCTAAATATACTATAGAACCATCAAGATAAGAGCTTAAAGGAAAATAACTTCTTCAATGCATAAACATGATAAAACCATTAAATGCTAAGCCATTCCTACTCTTTGTGATTTCTACCTAAATAATGAACCTAATTAGATCACCTAGCAATAAAATTGGTGTTGTTTTCCTCAAGAATTAAGGATGATATCTCACCAAGAAATGGCTACAAGGCCATATTTAGATCTTCCCATGCTCCTCAATTTGAGAGAATGGATGCAAGATGGAGAATTTATTTCCAACAATAGAGAATGGATCAAAATAAAAATGCCTATATTTTTCACTAATGAAAATGAGGTGTAAGAATAAAGGGAAGGAGGAGGGTTCCTTATATAGATTTCATGTTTGGGAAAGGCTAGCAATTTGGTGGATGTGGGATAAAGCCCAAAGAAGAAATGTAAAGGATATGTGTGTTTAATAAAGGATGTGCACTTTATGGGAGTTGAGAGGGGTTTAATTAATCAAATGTGATTAATTAATAGGTAGGGATAAGCTTGTAAAAGCTATTTAGAGGAAAATTAGCCTGATTTGAGGGATGTAAGAGGGGATTTTAACCAATAAAAGGGGTTTATTGATTAAAATAGAAGGCATAATTAACTAATAATGTTTAATTAATCACTTAGAAGTGGATTATAACTAATGAAAGGTCGTTAATTGGCATCCATAATGGGGTAAGGGTTAATTAATTAATGAAAGGTCATTAATTAATGAATATAAAGGGTAATGTTAGCCAATTAGTGGAAAATAGCTAATTATTACAAAAATGATGGGAAAGAGGGTAATTAGTGCAATTTTAGTATTAAAACTGCGTAAGCGGATTTTAATTGTCTATAGGAAAAAACAAGCCTTTGACAAATGGAAAAATTTCTCGAAATAGTTTTTCACATAATCTAGTAATACACATTCAACTTTAATTTACTATCTAGAACAAAGGAACAAAATCAATAACATGTTTCATACTTTGGGAAAGGGAACTAACCTATTTTATTTCTTAATTCACATTTTTCCTACCGATATCTAATAAGGAGTGACACCTAGGGCATATGTAGGGACAATGATATGTTTAGAACAAAGTGTCATCCATGACTAGTTACTATTGGGTTGGTGACCATCTACAATGGCACTTATCTATGAGTTTTGTTGAAGTGTCATGGACAAAGGGAAAATATGACCACTCTCCCAACACTCTTCCTATGGTGGTAGGATTCCCAAATCCTAATTATATTCACATCAATTTAGGAATTGATCACTCCCAACCCATCCTACCATCTCCAAGGAAATTTTCTCTAAGGAAAAAATACATAGGGACATTCTATCCTTTCTCAACATTCGGTGTACTCTATCCTTGATTTACTTATTTATTTTACAAAATTCTATGTATATAATTTTTATGTCTCTAAGTTAAAGTTCAATTTCATATACCATAAACATTTACTACACTTGTCTTTTCTTAGGTTCATTTATATCCCAATAAAAGGCAACACAACTGAAACTAGGAGAAATTTCAAGAAAACATACTCAAGAAAAAGTAATATTCATTTACGACAAGGGAATCCTTTTTCACTACGTACATAGGTCACCCCTAGGGTTCCTAACCCCTATTGGACTCACAATATGCATCCTATAATTTCCACTTGGCATGTTATCGACTATAATCTTATTTGGATCTCCAAAAGGTGTGCCCTTACTATCTACTTTATGCTACTGAATATTCATTCACCAACACAAAGTGGGGGGAAATTTAGAAAAAACATGCACATAGTTTTATCACATTATGTCTCGAAGTATGCTATTATATGCATGATTCCTAAGGAAGAAAACTAGACATTGATAACACTTGTTTTGCTTTACATTTGACAACATTTTATCTTTCCATACTTTCATCCTTTATTTTTCTAGAATGATCCCTTTACTTTTAGACATCACACAATGTTTTACTCACCTAAGAATCTCCTAATTTATATTTTAATCCTTTTGGGTAGAAGTTCCCAATAAGGGATAAAGGCGATTGAAGTTTTCATCCCCCTCGTGGTTGCTCTTGTCTTTTCACTTATGTTTTTTATTTTAAAATGACACCACTTGTTATCTTTTCTAAACTTGCATTGATTACTTTGGGTTGTCTTTTAGGGTTGTTAATGGTAAAATTCAAAAAAAGAAAAGGAATCGCACACACACACACACACACACACACACACACACACACACACACACACACACACATGGCCTAATTATACATAAATACAAACAAGAGGTAACCAAGCAAGTTACTCATCACGGACCTATCTAACAAATAAGACAACTATTATTGAGCAAGGGGCTGCATTTGGATTGCATTATTCACTACATAGGAAGGGGAAATTCTAAATTTCATAACACACATTATCTTAGGAAAGGTAGTTGTATCCCACTATCTTTGTGCAACTTACACAAGGGAACCCTAGTTTCAAGGGACAAAATTTCTATTAAAAATGCAATAGAACTACATTGATTCTAAAATGTAGTGCAATGTTTGGTTAAAATCACATTGAGGTGACTATTGAGGTTAGTCCAACTCAATCATATGCATATATTATTTAGTCTAATGTGTTCTTGAGCCTTGTGCAAGTATATAGGGTTTATTTTGTGGGTACTAATGGAGTGTGTACTTACATTGTCATCTCAAGGCTTCGTCCACATCACATGGTGATACATCTCACTTAGATGAGATCATAGGTCATATGTATCTTAAGGGTATGATATATTCTATCATAGATTCCATCATACACATTATTATGCATAAGTATACCAGCATGCATCATACATGAATTAATTTCCAAATCTTGAATGTGTCTATTCTTTCTTATTATGGAGGTATGATTGATCTTACATTTGGAGTTACACGACACTATAATTTGTACCATTTTTCGCTACTCCATGAGAATAAGTATACCATTTTCCTTTGCATGCACATTTTCATGGTTGAATTATTTCTTACTACATAGAAATTTGTCATGTTTCTACTCAAGTGCAACTTGATTGATGTATGTGTCATACCGTTTGATCCTATTTATTTCATTCTCTCATATAGTATCATAGTAGGTTGTTGGGATCCATGCCACTCTTCATTTTACATTGCCTACTACCTGGTTGTGCAATCTATTTTGTGTTCTTACTTGTTTCATGTGAAAAATTTGTAATCATTATTCCATTGTGCTTTACTTTTTTGGGTTCATCTCAATTTTCATGGAGTTTTTCAGGGTTGTGGGTTATTTTGATTGCATGTGCAAGTGTATTTTTGATTCTTGGAGTTTGAGGTATTTTCCCGATCTAGATATGGCTGGTTTGTCAGCTACATTTGGTGGAAAATATTTGTTTGGAGGTATTTATGGCCTATGTTTCTTTATTAGAAAAAAATTTATTTTTGGAGTTTTTTCTAGTTTTGCTTTCCTCTAACTCCTTCCCTATTTTTCCGCTTTGCTCCTTCATCTCTACATTGATGTTTTACCTCATCCCATCTCTTTTTCCTCCCACCAAGATCCCTTTGGGCCCAACTCACCCCAACAAGCTGATCTCCCCCTCCTAACTCGACAAGTCAAGTTGTCTCTTTCTTGGTGAGTTAGTTTGGCATGTTGGTCCTTATAAGGTTTGGGTTTTCTTTGGATCGGTCACATTTTACCTTATAGTTGGTTATCGTTTGTTCTTGGTTATCATTTGTTCTTGGTGAGATGGGTTTGATGTGTTTTTCTTAGCCATTTAATTTATTACCATCTCATCCCTTCTATGTAGTTTCCTTTATAATGTTACTCTTCCTCACTCGAACTCTTTCACGATTTCCTTGTCATCAACATCTTGATTTCTCCATTCTTGCTTAGCTCTATTTTTTTGGATTCTTGGACAACTCGACTCTCCTACTCTAGTTTCTCTTGTTTACCCATGCTTTCCATTTATGTTGGGTGGTGTGCATTGAAATTAGAGCTCCATGTTTCTCTGCTGATTCATTCTTCTTCTCACCGACCCTACATTTTCTTATATAGTTTGTCAACGTTTTGTTGCATTCCCATGTGTTTTTCTTACATTATCCCCTACAACATTAGAACCCTTTGTGGCTTTCTTATTACTTGACCTTGCCCCTCTGCATCACCCAAGTTATCATCATATAGTTAAGCACACTGGTTCCCTAAGTTCATTGTTGTAACACCCTCGAGCCGTACATTGTGTGTTGCCAACCCCTATCCCTTAGATTATCTCACTAGCCTCTCCAAGGCTCACTTGCCTATCTCATCTCGTGCCCTTCTCCATATGAAGCTTGCTCCAAGCCTCGTGCCCACCCTTCCACCTCATCCATCAATCTCCACCCATTGAATCACCTCCTCGGGCTCTCAAGACACCACATGGCTCACCTAAACCACCTACCTCCCTCAACCCTCCTTCACGCTTTTTTAAATCCTTTGTTTAAACCTTAGGTTAATTTTTGGGCCAATGTTGTTTTTTATAGATTTTTACTTATTTATAATTCTTTATAAATTAAAAGGAAGATTGATCTATTAAAGTTTAAGGTCATAATTAAATTAGGTCAAGTAAGTTAAAGGTAATATTGGCTTTTTAAATGTTAAGCCCTTTTTCTTTTTTTTTCCATTTTCAAAAATTAAGTAAAACTAGGTGAAATTTATTCCAAAACTAGGTGCTTTTTCTCGTTAATCATTGTGTGCAGTGTGTAGCCTTACTAGAGTGTGTAGGTCTTGTTTGGTGTCATTTTGGGAATTTTAAGGTGGTTAGTGCACATTTTGGAGGTTTTTTTAGCATTTTGGGCACCTTATGACTCGTTTTGAGTCAATTTTTCACTATAGATATCATCTTCTCTTGTGGGATAATGAACACATCTACCACAACCTTGTAGAAAGAGATCCCCTTATGTAACATGAGATGCTTTTTCTCACACCAAAATTTGTTTTTTCACCTTGTTCCTTATTTTCCCCCTTTTTAGTTTGTTTATGTGTTGTTCCTCTACTTCCAACTAGAACTTATTATGACCTCCACTCTTATGTGATTCGTTGCCTAGTGCAAGGTGAGTGGTCAACTGTTTCATGTCAAATGAACACACCTTATTCAGAATAAACACATTTTTTATAATGTATTGAAAAAGGGGATTATCATTTTTCTTCGGTGTTGTATTACATGTAGATGCATTCTTGATTGAGTCCGACGTCTTGTAACCTTGTGTGTATTCTCGCACCCTTATTTTATTGCATTTTGGATGCTTTATCGGTTCATTTTGACGTCCATTTGAGTGTTTATTTTTCATCTATGAATCTTTTACACTAATTTCTCTTTTCACAGATGCATCATGGAGAATTTGTTTCCCAAACCTATGCTTCATAGGATCATTAGTGCAATTTACAGTCTTTGCCTCTTTTTCTTATTAGAGGTAACTATGCACTATGGCATTTGAGCATGGAATGTTTTCTTATTCATGATGACCTTTATCTCTACTTGTAAGGATGAGTACATACACCCAATCATACCGATCATCTTGAAGATTGGCTTGACACTTGCAACATGGTCATTGGTCATTTGTTGACATACATTTCTAGGCCTCTCCACTATCATGTGGTGTACATAGAGTGTCCTCACATTGTTTGGAGAATTATTTAGTCCTTATTTGGATTCTCTTCAAAGATTTTCATTATTTATTCTTCCTATGATACAATTTTCTCCTCTCTTTCCTCATGCGGTGATAGTTTTGTTGACATAAACTTGTTTGTTCCTATCCCGTGATGATGAGGTTTTTCTTATAGTTTTGATGACAAGATTACTATTGAGGAATCCTCTCCTCCTTCTCCCGACCACCTTTCAAATAATGTTGAAACCCCTCTTTTCCCATCATCATACATCGGGAAATATTGTTCCTAGCCTCATGCTCTCATTACATTTTCTTCATTTCCACATCTTGTGTGTGAGGATTCTTCCACTCTTACTTTATATATTGGTTATTAATACATGTGAATTGTTTCTCTTCTATTTTTCAAGCCACCCTTTTAGGATAAAGTATATTTTAGACATTTTCTTCTCTCTTCGTAAAGCCCGCTTATGATGTAGTATGGGGTTCCTCTTCCTTCTATAGGTGTTTTAGAGGATCCCTTCATCTCCTTTTTAGGAGCGCCCCTTCTAGGAATCTTATCACTTCCACTATTTTGGAGACATTTTCTAATCTAACTCCTCTTTTGGATCCTCTTTCTACTATTGTGGGGTTTTACCTTTCCTTCACTTCACTTGGGAATCATTTTGGAAGATGTTCCTCTCTCACACTCGACACTTCTAAGTTCATGGAATTACCTTTGGCTCAATTTCACTTATTTTTTATACCTATGTCACATTCCAGTGGATCAAATTCATATTTATTTATACTATTTCCTTTGGTTTCCTTCATAGAGTGGGTGGACTTCCAAGTACACCTTTTTTTTCCTTCCTAAGTGTAGGAAAATTATTAAATGTGGATGTATATTCTTCAGTCTATAGGTTGAATACCACAACATAAACACTCCTCTTGAGACTTCATTGATTTAGATATTTCATATCAGGTTATGACCCCGCACATCTTCATTGGTTTCTCGAGTTTCCTTCCTCTATTTTCTTCGATTCTCTTAGAAA
The DNA here is from genome assembly GCA_018340775.1 of Taxus wallichiana var. yunnanensis. Lineage (NCBI taxonomy): Eukaryota > Viridiplantae > Streptophyta > Pinopsida > Cupressales > Taxaceae > Taxus > Taxus wallichiana. The sequence continues at coordinate 25,568,270 of CM031233.1, forward strand.
GATTGTAGTTTATACGTGGGTACCTTATCATGCCTTTAGTTTTTGGGACCCATTTGACACATATTTCTTAGGTTTTTAGGGGAGTCTTCTATCTCTTGTAAGTGGATATTTTTTGCATTGGGTTTTCCTCCATTACTTAAGATCCTTATTGTACATGGGTACCTCATCAGACGTAGCTTCCAGGACACATTTTTGTTTTTGACTTGTCTCCTCATCCTAAGTTATGATGAAGGGGTGTTGGTGTGTGTATTTTCATTTTCATCTTGGAGAATCATCCACATCACATGGTGAGTCATCTCACTTAGGTGAGATCATAGGTCATAGGTGTCTTAGGGGGTATGAAAGATTCCATCATATATTTTGTCATACACACCAATGTGTGTCATACAAGATTTACTTTGCATTTATGGAATGCAAATACTCTTCTCCATTATGGAGGAATGATTGGTATTGCATTGGGAGTTACACAACACTCCTATTTGTACCATTTTTTCGATTAATGAGAATGAGTATACCCTTTTCCTTTGCATGCACATTTTCATGGTTGAATGTTTGTTTACTACATGTAACTCGTCACGCTTCCTCTCGAGTGAAAATCATTTGATGTGCTCATCATCCCACTTGATCCTCATTATCGCATTCTCTCACAGGTACATGTGTGACATGAGAACCATACAATGAAGTAGATGCGACACATAGAAAATTAAAGACAACATTATTAGACACTAAAATAAAAATATCGATATATGGCTAAGACACTAGTTCCACATTCGGAACACTAGAGAAAGGAGATAATGTCATCTTATAAGTGACTATGTCCCATCATAACTTTCATATCATTTTCTTATAAAAAATCATACATAGTTCATACCGAGGGTGTTTCACCATTATTCTAGCCCATATCTCTTCTAAACATCCGGATATCGCCTAAATCACTCTTATCCTCTTATTGGTTGTATTTGTTTGTTATCATATGTTGATATATTGCATGTTCATAATATATATGATTTACTCCAGTCTTGTTGATGGACAAGAGTATGATACGAAGGAGAGGGCACACAGAAGATTCACACATAGGAGTAAAGCACAATCAAAGGCGCAAAAGGATAGGGAAGGACACGTGTGCAAAAGACAAGGGCAGATTCGGGACTTAGCCATTTTCACATGTATGGGCTATTTTTGGAGATAGCATGTAGAGCACACAAACTAGGTAAAGACTTGTGTGACACGCATGGGATATTATTGGAAGAGCAGCTACTAAGCACTTTGCATGGGTTTGGGCTAATAATAGAATTGTTATTTTTAGTTAACCGAGATGGGCTAATAATATCTATTTTTAGCGCACTTGCATGTGTGGCTATTATTGTAAAGGTGCATGGTTATTTTCAGCATGCGACCTATTTTGGGAATTATGCAAGTGGTGAAGGGAAAGTCCCCACCCTTATAAATATGTAGTGATTTGCGTAGAATAGGAGGACTATGTGAGAATTGAATTACTATGAGGTTATGCTTTGCCAGATATGATGTGTGCATGAGCTTATGGTATTACTTATTATAATAAGCTTCTATGTATTTATTGTGTTTAATATAATGGAGTGTATTGGCTGAATCAAGGTATTAATCATGAGTATAACTGGTTCTTGCATGATTGAATTCATTATGGTTATTATTTAAATCTATTACTCTTTAGATCTAGATCTGGACATGCTCTATAGAATGTTATATTAATTATGGATCTGAATGCATTAAGTCTTCATCATGCTAACATCCTGCATAAAAAACCCTAAAGAGGGGCCTGGTACCTTTGTGTGCTTTGGTGAGAGCACTATCTAGGATGAGTGATGTGCCAAAGCATGCCTTGGGTTATTACTAGTAAATTCTAGGCTACATCATTGGTTTTATTGTCGGGACCTCTTTTCAGTTGTTTTCAGGATGGTTCGTGATGAAGACATACCGGTTGACCCTAACAAGTGTTGAGGAGTGGATACATGATCTAGAAGAAGAATACACATGGAGGTTAAGCATCGGATATGATTTTAACACACACGCATGGGTGGAAAATAATATGTATGAAAGTTTTTATGAGAGCTTCTTTGCTATTTTTCTAGTAGAACTATATGAGTGGCTGGTTGCTTATGTGTCTAAAAGGGATTGGAGGTATCACACACTTGTTTGGATGCATAAGAATAATTTCAGGCCCTCTATGATGCTGAATCTGATTTGGACATGCACTATGGATACTTGGTTTTGTGGTGTTCTAAAAATTATATTCTGGAGTACTCAATTTCCACTTATTCTTGCCCAGAGGTAGTAAAAATTCCATTTTTATGATATCCCAGGGGAACTTACCTACAAGGCATTCCATTAGAAATCAAAATCTTGATGGTAACCCTGAACTTGGAAAGAAAAACCGATGGCTAACTAAACCCCACCACATAGGGGAAGGAGTAGGTTTGGTGAAAGATGGAAAACCTAGTGGCGAAAGGAAGAGAGAGAAGAAAGGTGGCTTAAGTATAATGAGGTGTGAGAGAGGAGATAGAGAAGCAATGGGATGTTGTAGAGTGAATGGTGTTGAGGAGAGAGATGGCTCATGAAGGATTTAGAGCTCACGTAGAAGGCATGGAGCCAGAGCATCAAGAACTCCCCATTTGGGAAAGCATGACAGGAACCCCCTCGGCCTCACATGGAAGCATGCGCCAGTAGAGATGACCTAGACCTGGCATGGGTGTGCATTGAATCTACCTGGAAACCTAGCCCTTATGCTTGGTTTTATAGTATCTAGTAGTACAACAAAATAGTTAGCAAGCTAATTTAGGTAGTGGGAGAGCAAGATTAAGTCATATAACAAGTACATCGATGGTAGGGAAAACATCTTCATTTTTTTGGAGGTACCTTTTTAGGTGCATCATCCACACAGTAATTCAAGCATGTAAAATTTTGGACTCACTTCTGGGAGTGGTAACACTTCACAGACTGTAGGGGTGTAGTTTAGTACTACTATTGGGACACAGGGAAGTACATCTTCTGGTCTCTGTCTGCTACATGTGGAGGATCAAGAGGTATAGGTGGTTCTAGTTCTAGTGGATTTGGTGGTTTGGAGGCAAGAGGAAACACATGAGGTTCTAGATCAGGTGGGAAAGGTCCGCACCAACCCCAAAATATTTACATGGAGATGTCTCTTCATCTTCCAGAATATAGGGGCATAGAAGATGTTGTTGAACACATGCACATGTGTGAAATAATGTGGCATGTGCAAAAGGAATCATGGCTTCGAGCAGTGCAGGGAAAGTCAATTTTCCACTATGTTACAAGGGCACACACACAACTGGTACAAATTTTTGACTCGATCAGACTTGCGTAGACTATGCAGCATTAAAAGATGATTTCCTTAAAGAGTTTCACATCCCTGAGTTTGAGCAGAAGAGTATAAGTGTGCTCAAGGATATTAAGAAAGGCACTACTAAGAGTGTCAGAGAGTATGATGCCCATTTCAAAATGATTTTATCTAATATTTCTTATGATATTCATGCAAGCCAACATGCATAATGGTTCATTGGAGGTTTGATTACACCTTTTAGAAGGGATTTATCACATAAGACATACACTGATCCATGTGAAAGCACTTGAAGTAGCTTTTACATGTTGAGGCATTCAGAAGTATAGACACTGGGGTGAGCCCATTTTTGGAAGCACAGATCATAGATATGGAAAAATAGTTGAGAAAGCTATAGAAAATTTAGCACATGAGACGTGCATGGGATTTGGTGTACAAATTTTGAAGTGGAAGGTCACATAAAGGATAGTTTTCCCCGTAGATCAGTGCATCATTATTACTGGACTATGAGATATGTCATTTAAACCATGATGCTAGCCACTTCCCATTATTACAATGTGTAATAAGGAAGAATGTCTCTTGCTCTTTGTAAAATTTATAGGTCCACGACTCATGATACGGAAGACTTTGCCTGATTGGTCAGATCCATGATGCTATAGATATTGGTGTGTGAGATAGACATGAGTATCAGATAACTCTAAAGGAAAGAATGAGAGGATCGGGATCACAATCAAGCATGCTATGATGAAATGAAGGGCATTTTGAAGGAGGTCATGGCAGAGGTCGAGGATACCATGGTGGATTTAGAGGATGAGGCCATGGTGGTGGATGAGGTGAGTTTCCTCATGGAACATGTTATACATGTGGATCTCCTGACCACTATAGGTGTGAATGTCCTCAGAATATTACATGTTCTTTCTATGGAAAGAATCATAGTTATGAGGAATGCCCAGACTTATATGAGCATCTTAGTAAGAAGCATAAATAAGAAAAAAAAAGGTGCATGGATGGTTAGGATACAACTGTTGTGGAAAATTAGTGGATGCCCAAGTTGGAACAGAATCCGAGGCATTTCTATAAAGATCACTACCCGTGCTGAAGCAAAGTGCACACCAAAGAAGCATTGCAACAGAATCCTACCATCACTAAGGAGGAGGTTCTACATGCATGGTACCCAGATCCTGTCCATCAAAAGGAGGTTTATCAGGAAACCATGGAGGTACTCAGAAATCTTCAAGGTGAAATACAATGTTTAAAGGAGAAATCACGGAAGATGGAGCAAAAGAAAGTAGCAGAGATGGTCCAATCTGATATGGATGACTTGAAAGAGGTGTGCAAGATGTTACACTAGGAGAATATCATTCCATTATTAGGGAATTGGCTAAAGGGAAAACACTCACATGCAAGTATTGAGACTGGATGGAAAATCCTACATGTAAATCTTCCCCCTCATAGCTTAGACTATGACAAGGAAATCACTCTGAATGTTGTTGTGGATGGATGGATTTTGAGTAATATATTGATTGATATAGTGCATGGAAGTCAATGTTCTTACTTTAGATGCATGGGTACAAATGGGGAGACCCCATTATAGCCATCTTTGAATGTATTGTTCATGGCTAACCAAACTAAGGCCACTCCCATCGGAGTTTTAAAAGATGCATCCATTACCATACAAGGAGCCAAGTTCACTGGGATTTTGAGGTTTTAGCACTTGCAGAGGTAGATAGCTTCCCTATCTACTTGGGCCCTTGGTGCTATGCAAATAATGTTGATTTGGTTCAACAAGGGTTATATAATTTTTGAAAAAAGGAGGAAAGAGTTATTATCCCTTTAACAGATGGAAAATATATGCCCTATGTTGAGCCTTTGAGTGAGGAAGATCTGAATAGGATTTATGTATGCACCATCTCGAGACCCAGAGGTTTGAGCCATCTAAAGAAGGAATCCTTCAAAGTGGGAAGATGCACAGTCTATTAGTGATACTACAAGTGTTTCTTGTGATAATTGGGCTCATAGTACTTATGAGTTGGTAGGGCATGAAGTAAAAGCACATTTACATGGAACAATAAACCTCATTGTATCAAGAGAATAAGTAACAACTCGGTACCTCATTACACTAGAGAAGGAGATCCTATGGTTTTTGTGTGCCATGGAGGAATAGTGGATAGACTAGTTGGAGAGATGGAATATGCTAGCATATACCCTATGTGGGATAACACGCGCATTGGTGGGTGGTTCACAAGGATAATCTTGTAGGATGGAATGAAATTAGGATTTCTCTTTCTACTCGGTTTTCAAGAGCAATGCACCTACTCAAATCTACACTTATCATGGTAATCAACCTATTTCAACACCATGTTTAGTAGTGTGAGAGACTCTGGACAGAGGGGCAGGAAGCTTTACCACCTTCACTCTGGGTGCACAAATTTTATTCCACTTTACAAGGATGTGCACGTGCTTGGTATGTATATGTAGAACTCCATAGAGAGACTAGAAATTGGTAGGATTTGATTACAGGAATGATCCAAACATTTGACTATTTCTCTACTAAACCTCCGGTAGAAGAGGCATTAAAGGTTATAAAGCACTTAACTATGGGAGATAGTGCAAGGTGGAAGAACTCATTCAGGAGTTATTTGATGAAGAAGACTCAGAGCACGTTTTTTAAAGAAACAGACAAGATGCCACACTACTTAAGCATGCTTTCCTTGAGAAGGAAAAAGGAAATATGGTCTACTTAGTGGATGATGAAGAAGTAGAAAATTTGGATGTAGATCATTCAACAGGTAGGCGTGAGGTTTTGGATAGGTAGATAAGACCACACGTGCCTATCATGAACCTATGAAAACAAAGAAAGTGAATATTGGATCAGATGTTGAGCCTAAGGAGGCCATAATTGGGGACTATTGGTCTGACTCTGAAGTGGAAAAAATCATTGAGTTACTATGAGATTATTAGGACTTATTCCTAGGGGATACCATGAACTCAAAGGCATGCATGAATCATTAGGAGAAATGAAGATAAATCTTAAGGAGGTGTGTGCACCTGGTTAGGAAGAGACCCTACAAGATGAACCCCAACTTGCGTGAAAAGGTCAAAGAAGAAATTGACAAAATGTTGAAGTCTGGAATCATCAAGCCCCTGGATGAGTTAGAATGGGTTAGCCCAATGGTGATCAGTATCAAGAAAGGATGGTCGGATTAGGATCTGTGTGGACTATAGGGAGATGAATGTTGCATGTGTGACTGATCCCTTTCCTATGCCATTCACTCGAGGAAATACTAGAAGGTGTTGCAGGGTGTGAAATCTATTCATTTACAGATGGATTCTCTGGGTATCATCAGGTTAGGATTACACAGGAGGATCAGGAAAAGACTAATTTTACTACTGAATGGGGAAGATTTTCCTATTGTGATGCCTTTTGGTCTAAAAAATGCACCTGTTGTATTTTCATGCATAGTTGTTCAAGCATTCAAAGATTTTATTCACAACTTCTTGTAGGTTTATTTAGATGATTGGATAATGTATGGACTTGTTAAGGATCATTGTGACAATTTACGCTTAATGTTTGAAATATGTCACTAGTTAAGCATCTCTTTGAACATCAAGAAATGTGTATTTGCTACACCATTTGGCACATTATTAGGGCACATCATCTACAAGGAAGGTTTGTTGGTTGATCCAACTAAGGTTGTAGTCATTATCATCCTGGAAGAGCCTACCAGTCAAAGTGAGGTGCGTGGATTCTTGGGTCACACTAGGTATTATAGAAAATTTATAAAGGGGTATGCTAAGGTTTCCACACCCTTGGAGGAGTTACTAAAAGGAAAAGGGATGTTCTACTAGGGAGAACCACTAGCAGTGCACATTTGAGACATTGAAGGAGAAACTTACTACAAATGCCTATTCTGTGCTTTCCTTCATGGGACCAACCATTTCATGTACATGTGGATGCCTCTCTGGCATGGCCATTGGCATGGTGTTGGCTAACCTAGAGAAGGTATTATAGATCATCCTATCTTTTTTCTAGTAGAAAGTTGACTCCTATGTAGAGAGAATAATACACGACTACAAAGCGTGAAGCTTTGTCAATGATCTATGTGCTACATAAATTTAGATAATACCTACTAGCAACACCATTTATATTCTATACTGATCACATGGCATTGAAGTATTTGGTAAACAAGCCCATTTTATAGGGGATGCATATGTAGATGGGTACTCTTATTCCAAGAATTTGATTTCACAGTTGTGGTAAAACTAGGAAAAGTAATTCTGGACCGGACCATCTATCCAGAATATAATCAGGAGAAGAAGCGCATGCAATTGAAGATACCATGCCCGATGCACAGTTATATAGGTTACAACACATGCCATTGGAATTAGAGGACATTTTTTCTTTCTACAAATAGGTATGGTGCTAGAAGGGATGAAATCCTTAGAGAAGAAATAACTTTCCATTCGCGTGCGACACCATTTATGTTGATTAGTAGTGACCTATACAAGTTAGGTCGGGATGAAGTATTGCTCCATGTGTATTGGAACATGAGCACATAGATATCATGGAGGAGGCTCATGGTGGTATTATAGGTGGGCACTATGTAGGTGACACCACTGCACATAAGATTCTACTCACTGGATTATGGTGGGAGACCCTGTATAAAGATTGTAAGGCATATTGCAAGGCTTGTGATCACTTTCAAGTGCCTTGGAAAACTAAGTCAAAGAGATGAAATGTCATTAAGACCTATTACTAGTGTAGAACCATTTGAGAAATGGGCTATAGATTTTTTGTGGGTCCTATTTCACCATCATCGTGCATAGGACTGGATCATGTTATATCATCACTTGCACATATTATCTGACAAGGTGGGAAGAAGTAGCACCTATAAAGGATTTTACAATCAGCTACAATAGCCAAGTTTCTATGGGAAAATATTATTACAAGGTATGGATGCCCATTGAGTTTGACCAATGATAGGGGCACACATTTTTTGAATGAGACAATCAAAATTCTATTGGATGAATTCATGATTGCACACCATAAGACTACACCATATCATCCTCAAGAAAATGGGACTATTGAGGCTTTCAACAAGATTTTGAGCTAGACATTGACAAAAATTTGTGATGTTGGAAGAAAGGATTGGGATGATAAAGTTTTTATATTAATTTGGGCGTATAGAACAACATACAAGTGGTTAAACAAGGCCACACCCTTTCAATTGGTGTTTTGCATAGAAGCATTTCTTCCTATGGAATTCATGTTACCTTCTTTGTGTATTACACACGCTGGAGGTATAGCTGATGAGAAAATAATTAGAAGAAAGAATTGAAAAGTTGATTAAGTTGGATGAGTGATGAGAAATAGCACGTTGGAGTTAGAAAGCAAGAAAAATCCATAGGTAGAAAGCATGGCATGATAGGCACATTAGGGAAAAAATCTTGAGATAGGGTAGATGGTGCTTCTTTATGATTCTAAGTTTCTGTGCCATCCAGGAAAACTCAAAGTACATTGGTTAGGACCATATGTTATCACTTACATACTTGAAACAAGAGCTTGTCAGTTAGAAACACTTGATGGAATATGGTTACCCAGTTACTTCAATGGGAGTAGGTTGAAAGCCCTACTATAAATAAGTCTTCTTAGTGTTTGTAATAAGGCAATGTTTCCATTTAGATTAGGTTTTCAATTATATATTCCCTTAATGTATTTCCTTCTTTGTCACTATGCTTTGTCAATTTAGTTGGTGTTTTGTGAAATAAGCACTTTTTTGCTAGAAGCTAATTACCATTTGTAGTATTTTTATGAGTGAAAGGACTGCACATACTTTTTTGTGGGGTGGTTATTGAAAAATGGGTACACATAAAGGAACAAACTACTACAAGTGTTATTCAAGTTTGAAGAGTTGGTGAAAAAGATTGCTTCCAAATAAGGACCATAGATGGAGATAAATGAAGGAATAATATAACGTGAGGTAAGCGGCCATGAGACTACTAGAGAAGAGTGTGATGAGGTACTGAGGCAAATGGAAGTGCATTGAAGATAAGTTTATAGCCAAGAAGGTAGGAAGGCACACTAAAAGGTTATAGCTGAGGCACGAAGATGTACCACATGAAAAAAATGTGAAAAGGGTCAATTAATGAGGATTGTTGGTAGGTGAAGGAGCAATAAATGCACTAAATTTTTCAAAATCTATATAAGGAAGGGATACGAGTTCATTTTTACCATTGTAAATCAAAAATTTGAATGAGCTAAGTAAAACAAGTTGAGAAAATCATGTTGAGGTGTGAGAGTGTGAAACCAGATGTGGAGAGCATATTTGTGCACAAGAGAAGCTTACGTCCCCATTGGTGAAGGGTTTGAGTGAAGCATAAGTCATTAAAATAGCTAGGGCATGTGATTTCAACTAGGGCATGTAGATTTGAGCTAGGGTTTGGACTTTCTCGTTACAGAAGGATAGAAGGCAAGCATTTTGCACACTACAAAGGACAAAAAGTTGTGATTTATAGATGGCACCAAAGAAAGCACCTACCGTAGGAGCCAAAGGGAAAGAAGAAAGTGGAAGCAAAGGTTGAAATTTCCTTGAGAGTAATTTCTCGGAGATGCAATACCTAGAAGGCATGATAGTGGGACAAGAATGGGATTCTCACGTTTGGAAGTGCAAGATAAGTGATTACAACCACCACACATCAGATAATAAAAAGGAATTGGATGCGTTGTTGAGTACAAAGATAAACAAGTGCACAACAGAGGACATGCCAGTGTATGATGATGATGCTGGAGAGAAGTTACTAAAGTAGATTGGAGTCTAGTTGTACGAGCTCCCATATTTTGGAAAATATGAACCTTTGTACCAATGGTTGATGAGCAGGGTACATGAAGACTTTTTCTATTTCACCGGACATAGGGTAAGGATTACAACCACTTTGATTTCAACTATAACAAGATTAAAGGGCACATGAGTGGATCTAAATAGTGACTTGACAAATAAAGCAACAATCTTGGAGACATGGAAGGAGTTAGGGTATACCAGGGTCCACATGGAATGGATATAGATAAATTACAAAAAGTACCTAGTGGTACACAAGATTTTACACATCTAGTGACCAAATTGAATGATCAAGAGATATGGTCACAGGTGAATATAAACAATTACACAAGGATAATGTCACAGGAATAATTTACAACATATCGCTACATACACATTGGAAACTATCATCGAGGAAGGGCGCACAGGTGAGAAAATTAGTTTTGGTGCTATCCTATTATCCCTTATATTTATGGACATCGGAGTTCCCAATGGGCCAAAGAACAATATCTAGGAGTACCCCATGCAAAATAAGTCCCTTACTAGAAATATTTGACAATTACTTGTGTGAAGGGTCAATGAGTGGGCCATTCAAGAAGAGGGAAGAGATGTGGTATGACAGGCTCTACGTGACATTTGAAGAGGAGTGGTGGATCCCCAAGGAGTTACCTTCGGTGATGGGAAAGGAAGTGCAGTTTGTGGTGTATCAACACTTCTACATCACATGATTTGTAATGAAGGATGGGACTTGGAGCCCATGGTGTAAACTATTGTATGCCTTCATAAAGCACACTACTTTAGGCATCATTCCATCATTTAAACCGATGCACATGAGTTGAATTTTGTTTCATACAAGGTAGAATGTGACTACCACATGCTACGAAAGACATATGTATATCCAAGTTAGACCGCCTACATTGAGAGGCTAATTTTGACATGATAAGTATGTATTGTGATTTTGGTGATTGGAGATAGATTGGGATCCATGTTTATATACCTTCACTTAAGCCTAATATAGAAAAAATATGTGGAGAATGAGTTCACGCCCTTAGGGCCACCTAAGGGTAAGCATACATGGAGAAGTACAAGCTATGGAATCCCTTAAACTTATAGAGGTAGATGCATGAAAATAGTGGCAGCTTTGGTAAATAGAGGACAAGTTGGAGGTATAATGATGAGAAAAAGCATTAGAAGAATGAATTGAAAAGTTGATTAATCTGGATGAGCAATGAATTATAAGAAAGAATTTACAAGTTGAGATCTGGAAGAGAAAAAGCCATGAGGAGTTAAGCAAGAAAATCCATGCGAAAGCATGGCATGACAGAACATCAAGGAAAAAATCTTGAGATGGGAGATGGTGCTTCTTTATGATTCTAAGTTTTGTGCCATCTAGGAAAACTCAAAGTACATTGGTTAGGACCATATGTTATCACTTATATACTTGAAACAAGATCTTGTCAATTAGAAACACTTGATGGAATATGATTGCCCATTTACGATCAAGTAGGTGTAAGCTAAAACCCTACTATAAATAATTATTCTTAGTGTTTGTAATAATCCAATGTTTCCATTTAGATTAAGTTTTCAATTTTATATTCCCTTAATGTATTTCCTTCTTTTCGCTATGCTTTTATCAATTTAGTTGGTGTTTTGTGAAATAAGCATGTTTGCGCCTAGAAGCAAATTACCATTTGTAGTATTTTTTTATGCACAAAGGACTACACATACCATTTTTGTGGGCTGGTTATTGAAAAATGGGTACACATAAAGGAAAAACTACTACAAAGTTTTATTCAAGTTTGAAGAGTTGGTGAACAAAATATTGTTTCCATATAAGGACCATAGATGGAGATAAATAAAGGAATAATATAACGTGAGGTAAGCAGTGGCCATGGAGGCTACCAGGAGAAGGTGCAGTGATGAGGTACTTAAGCACATAGAAATGCATTGAAGAGAAGTTTATAGCCAGAAGGTGGGAAGGTGCACTAAAAGGTTATAGTTGAGGCACGAAGATGTACCACATGAAAAATGTGAGAAGGGTCAATTAATGAGGATTGTTGGTAGGTGAAGGAGTAATAAATGCACTAAAATTTTCAAAATCTATATAAGGAAGGGATACGAGTTCATTTTTACCATTTTACCATTGTAAATCACAAAAAAATGAATGAGCTAGAAGTGTTGAAAAACAAGTTGAAAAAATCATGTTGAGTAGATTTGTGCGTAGGAGAAGCTTACGTCCCCATTGGTAAAGGGTTTGAGTGAAGCATAGTGTTGCAAAATAGCTAGGGCATGTGATTTCAACTAGGGCATGTAGATTCAAGCTAGGGTTTGGACTTTCTCATTACAGAGGATAGAAGGCAAGCATTTGCACACTACAAAGGACAAAAAGTTGTGATTTACAAGATGACACCAAAGAAAGCACCTTCCGTAGGAGCCAAAGGAAAGAAGAAAGTGGAAGCAGAGGTTGAAATTTCCCTTGAGAGTAATTTCTCAGAGATGCAATACCTAGAAGGCATGATAGTGGGACAAGAATGGGATTCTCATGTCTGGAAGTGTAAGATAAGTGATTACAACCACCACACATTAGATAATAAAAAGGAATTGGATGTGTTGTTGAGTACAAAGATAAACAAGTGCATAGCAGAGGACATGCTAGTGTATGATGATGCTAGAGAGAAGTTACTAAAGTAGATTGGAGTCTACCAGTTGTATGAGCTCCCATATTTTAGAAAATATGAACCTTTGTACCAATGGTTGATGAGTAGGGTACATGAAGAATTTTTCTATATTTCACCGGACATAGGGTAAGGATTACAACCACTTTGATTTCAACTATAATAGGATTAAAGGGCACATGAGTGGATCTGAATAGTGACTTGATAGATAAAGCAAAAATATTAGAGACATGGAAGGAGTTATGGTATACCAAGGGTCCGTGTGGAATGGATATAGATAAATTAAAAAAGTATCCAGTGGTACAGGAAGTTGCAAATCTAGTGACCAAATTGAATGATCAAGAGAGATGGTCACATGTGAATATAAAATTACACAGAGAATGTCATAGGGAATAATTTACAACATATCAGGATACATTGTGGAAACTATCATCGAGGAATTGTGCACAGGTGAGAAAATCAGTTTTGGTGCTATCCTATTATCCCTTATATTTATGGACATCGGAGTGCCCGATGGGCCAAAGAACAATATCTAGGAGTACCCCATGCAAAATAAGTCCCTTGCAGAAATATTTGACAATTACTTGTGTGAAGGGATAATGAGTGGGCCATTCAAGTAGAGGGAGGAGATGTGGTATGACAGGATCTCGCACGAAATTTCAAGAGGAGTGGTGGATCCCTAAGGAGTTACCTTCGGTGGTGGGAAAGGCAGTGTAGTTTTCGGTGTATCAACACTTCTACATCACATGATTTGTAATGAAGGATGGGACTTGGAGCCCCTAGTGTAAACTGTTGTATGCCTTCATAGCACACTACTTAGGAATCAGTCCATCATTTTACTGATGCACACCACTTGAGTTTTGTTTCATACAAGGTAGAATGTGACTACCACACACTACAAAAGACATGTATATCTAGGTCAAACTACCTACATTGAGAGGCTAATTTCAGACATGATAAGTATGAAGCTTGTGATTTTAGTGATTGGAGATAGTGGATCCATGCTTATATACCTTCATCTTAAGCCTAAGTTGGAGGGTAAAAATATGTGGAGAATGAGTTCACGCTCCTAGGGCCACATAAGGGTAAGCATACAATTGGAGAATGTACCATCTCGAATCCCCTTAAACCTATAGAGGTAGATGATGAGGAGGAAGAGCATGAAAATAGTGGTGGCTTGGTAAATAGAGGATGGAGGCAATCCTTGGACAAGGTAGAAGTTGAGTGAGCAAGTACTCCACCCCCCTGCACATGAAAAGGAGATGAAAAATTGGAAGTAGGAGAAGACCTTGAAGAATGCCACTTTAAGAGGGTGTTTAGATGAACAAGAACTCAATGAGCTACTCCAAAATTAGTATGGAGATCACCACAACTCTCTCCATAGAAGGAGATAGCTAAGAAGAGAAGGAGAAAATTGAAGCTGAATGAGGAGGTAGAAGAGTCTGAAGAGAGCACACTTGGATCTCCTATACAACTAGAGGATGTGGAAGAGCCCAAGGATGAAGAAATGAAGGTTGAGGAAGGAGTACAAAATCTAGGAGAAATAGAGCAAGATACTACTCAGGACATAGAGGATCCAACTCCAAACCTTAGCGCTCAAGTTCCTAAGGGGCCGAGATCAAGGAGGCGAGTGGAGAGTATGTTGCATTATGGGCTATGAGGAGGACACAAGTAAAATTATTTGTGCACGGTTTCAGAATACAGTGGACCTTAAGGATTTATATGGATGGGAGTTGATGGACCCTGACATGGAAACCATGTGTGAGGAAACAATTGTCATGGTCCATGCAAACTCACATGGATGAGCCTGATTTTGATGTGTGTGAAGAGTCCTGTGTATCAAGGAGAATGAGAAAGGCACCACAAAATAGACATATAACCATCAAACCCATGGTTATGTCTGATGAACATGTGAGTAATGCCTAGTGAAGGTGTCTATAGAGGTGGCACATAAGAATGTGGATAAATTTTCCACCATTAAAGTGCTAAGAGAAGATATTAAAGCGCTAAGGGAAGAAAACAAAGCCAAAGATGTAGAGATCATGTATCTGAAAGGAGAGAAGGACCTAGAGAAAAAGAAGAATGGGGTTCTTATCAGTATGGTAGAGGAGGTTGGTGATCATGTCCTGAAAGCAAGACCGCACTTGGAGTCCAAGGTACCTGAAAGGTTCCCTTTAGCTATGCACTATGTGTGTACATTAGTTGATTTGGTGCTTGAGGATGGACCAGTTCGGATGCAGCACCAAAGGACCCTGAGCAGGAAGCAGAGAGGGAAAAGGCTTTAGTAGTGTGAAATATTTCATCATATGAGGCATTTCTTCAAACCTTGTAGGAGGAGATGAAGAAAGTAGACTAGGCACTGAACATATGTGCAGCTCTAAAGGAAGTAATAAGGATCAAGACAATAGTAGAAGAAAATGAGGTCCTAAAGGAAATGAAGGATGAGACCTTAGGACGTGTGGAAATATTGCTGCTAGTCAAGTAAAAGTGTGAGGCCCTTGTAGTAGCACATGACCCCCATAAGGAAAAGTTGGATGAGATTGGAAAACGTATAGCGCAAAAGATGGATCTGTTAGAGGGAAGAATGTTACTCCCATTATAAGAGGAAGGAATCCCATGTGCGTTGGCCTATCACCCAGTAGAAGTTGAGTGCTCACCCGAGGCATGCATGGGTGCTGAGTCTCTCTTTTATGTGAGTTTTTAGTGGGAAGCATTCATCAATGATTAGTATAGGAGTATTCAGGAAAGAAGTTTAGACATATAAGGATTACAGGGCTCAAGATGACCTGATCCTTGTAGTTTCTTTGACTGTGTGTTTTAAAAGACTCCATAACACATAATATAACAAAAGAAAGCTACAACCATTCATTCATAGCATGAAAAGAAAGAGAACTTCTATGAATGAAATATACATGAAACCCACTGATATTCATATCTAATTGTAATAAGTAACCTCATTGTATTCATTGTTTCATTACAAAGAGCCATAGAGGGAAAACTGTAGTCATGCACATCACTAGGCTTGTATAACTACACAAAAATAGAAAAGAAATTACAATGTTGCTGAGCTCAATACATCAGAGCCCCACTCGTAGTAATCCTACAGAGCTCTACCCATGTTATCTCTCTCTGTGTGTATCTCTCCTATCTTCTCCTCTTAGGTCTCTATCTCCTATATGTATACATTTTCTTTTGGTCCACAAGCACTTGTATTTATCACCTTCCATGCTGCCAACTCACCTTGCCGTGCCCTCAGATCCATTGCCAAGTGTCGAATGTGGTCCTTTAGTGAGCATGTTTCCTCAGGCCTGAGCTCTCCACTCCATCTCATGATGGTCTTCTAGAAGATTCCTTTGTTGGCATGCTCTTTCTGGGCCACTTGTTGAGGTGGCATGTTATCCACATGCAACCGATCACGCTTTTCATGTGTCTACCTTTGTTGCTTGAATCGGCTAAGTCTTGAACCTCCTTTCGCATGCCACGCATGCTATATGCTTCCTTGAGCCTTTTCTCTTGCACGCTTTTCCTTACGCGCCATCCTATAACTGGGGTCCCGTGCACCCATGCACCTTCATACTTAGTCAATATTTTAGGGGCCCAACATCACCCCACACTACGCCTATTCTCCGCCCTCGGAAACATTCTACTTGACCAAGGTGCAAGTTGGTTCAATGGAACCAAGATGTAGATAAATATTACAAAGATGAATAAGGAATGAAAGAATAGGGGAAAGAATGAAGAATGGGGGGGAACACTAAACCAAAAGGCTGGGGAAGTCCTTCCACAAGACTACCTCCAACTTATTCCATGTATCGACCTCATTTTGTGCCTTCTGACAGAGGTCGCCAACTAGGAGGTTTACCTCATCAAAACTTAGGCCAACTCCTGGCAGGTGCCCAAAGTGTCCACAATTTGTTCCATATCTTTACCCAAGTCTGATGAGCTTGTCCATTCTCCTAGTAATTTGAGGATATAGTTCCTTCAGTCGTGTCTTGGTTGAGCCCCTTAGTGCCTCAATCTCCTCGGATCTTCTTTCTACTTCCGCTAGGACTCTATCCCCGCTCCTCCTGCCCTATTTCCTTTATTCTTCTCCTGGAACTCTTTCAGCTCTGCTTGAGTGTGGTGACCAAGGAGCTTGCCACCTTATCTCTATCCATGCATGTGTCATATGTGGCCTCAGTAGATTGGGAAGTAACCTTTACATCTGTGAGCACCTTGCTTATACTCAGAAACTAGTGCTATCACCTTTAACCGGTCCTCCTCCTTAGGGCGTGGCTACTTCCTCCATAGATTCCAATGCCAAGGGTCACCTCTCCATGGTGAGGATGTGTGTTAAGTCTTCTAGGAATTCAGCATCGATGCATACCTCTGGGGGATAGGTGTTAGATCTGGGTGTTTCAAGATGATGGCACTTTTTATCGAGTCTACTTTCTTGTAGACCTCCTGCACCTTTGCCTTTTCCTCCTTGAGCTCGCACCTTAGTTGTGCGCTAATTAATTCCTCCTATTTTAAGTTTTGGCCACCTTAGCCAACTCTTCCTCCTTCTTGGCCAGCTTTCCCTCTAAAGCCCTTATGTTGTCATTCCGCATGAATAGTCTTGCCTCTGTTTCCACCATGACCTTGTTTAGAGCATTACATACTTTCTCATCTATGAGCTCCTGGGAATTTACTAAGGGGTTGTCTCCCTTAGACTCTGGCAGTGTGATAAGCACCTTTTGGTAGAACTTCAAAGTCAGCTCATCGACATGGGATTCAAATGCCCAAGAAAGCATCTTCTTGGTCCTGGGGTATGTGCCCTCCTTCTCGAACGATCCCATGGCTATAAGTCTTTGGTGGGTACCGTGCTCTGGAATCGTGCACGTAGCACCTTCCTTGAGTCATCCACGTAGCCCATTATCTACCTCTATTCTACATCCAGAGGTCTTCTACCCGAGCGCGTGCCTTTGGGGAAGCTGACTGTCAGAGTGGGGCCTCCTAGGCTATCATGTCCCTTTTCACCACTCTCTTCCCTTCCCTTCCTTTAGCACTATGTCTGTGCTCACTCTAATTCTGGTCTATAAGGATCTCAAGCATCTTCTTTTCTTCTCACTCTACCACTTTGGTTATCTACTCCTTGGTAAAATTTGTGGCTCTTTGTCCCCTCGGCATCCTCTCTCTATCCCTTGTATCTTTAGTGCCTTCATCTCCTTGTGTGCCTTTCCGCCATGTGAATATGAACTCTTGCTTTTCTTCTCCACTCTCCTCCTCTGAGTCATAGACACTAACTATGCGAGGTTCCAAAGGTTCCTTACCTTTTTTTCTAGCTCTTTCTCCTCATCGCCACCCTCTTCACTCTCATCCTCTCCTTCTCCCAGATATCTCTCCAGCTTTGGTCACCTCGAGTCAACTTCTTCATCTACCTTCTGCTTCTTCCCGAGAGGTTGCTTCTAGTCAGGAGATTCTACCTTCTCTTCTTCCTCTTGTGACTCCTCCAAGGTGGTGGGTTGTTTGGGTGCCTCTACTTCTGGCATCTTCTCCTTTACTGGGGACTTCTTCCTCGAACATAGGTGCTTGGCTTGGCTTGGCACTCGTAGAAGGCATGCTCACTGTCTGAGTAGTTGGTACACTTGGTGCTCCTTCCTCTCCTCTGCCCCTCTTCTTAGACATTGGCTTCTTCATTCCCAAGGGGTCTTTAGGTATGGAGATTTCATCCACCAAGTACATGCCATTTTCAAATTTTGGCCTTATGTGCATGTATACGCGTGCGTGGATCCTCCAGCAATAGGAAGTGTTATTGGTCTAGTCATGTGGATCTCGTGTGACACGTACTTCTCCATGTATGCATGCTTACCTCCGGGATAGTTTAGTTTCTTCCTCATATCCCTGTGTTCTGGTCCAATTTTCCTAGCTCTAGCCTTAGCTTTTTGATTCTTTAAATATGTTCACTCCCACTTGGAAGTATTGGGTAGTGAATGTGAAAGGGAGCTTGCACCAAGGGCTCCATGATTCATCAACAAGTTTGAACCTACCCAAGCAATAGTGTTGGTACACCGTGAACTCAGCTTCTCCTTGTGTGGCTGCTGGGAGTTGTTCGGGATCCTCCACTCCACCCCGAATGCATTTCTCAAGTGCGTATACCATTTTTGAGCTGCGCTTTGTGGGGAGCCATCATTGTATCACATGCATACTTTTCAAACCTCTTTGTGGGTGAAGGGTCTTCGGTTGGGTACTCCCACACAAACTTATCTAGTGCATCGGCACTCCAACTTCTACAAATACTATGGTGAGCAGGACATTGCCAAAGAGGATCTGTCCCCTTCCTTTGCGCACTTTACAATTTCCTCGGCAATGTATGTGGACAAGTTGTAAATAGTCCCCTCTATGTGATCTTCCTAGACATGCAGCCATGGCTTGTTGACTTGTGTCCACCTTTCTTGGCCATTTAGTTTCATTACCAGTGTGCGGCCATCTTCATAATTGGGTCCTTGATGTCTGAGATGTCATAATACCATGACCCTTTCTTATAGGCATACTCTGTGATGGTCTCCTGAATAGCTTCCTTGTCACTAAGGTCATCTTCTAGGCTATCTCCCTCACATATGAGGCATGTAAACTATGTAATCAACTGGGGAGTTACGTGCATCTTGTGCCCAACAAAGTGGAAGTAGTCCTGTGCATGCCGAGACATCAACCACTAGTACAAGTGATCGGCTTCCCAAAATAAGGCAACTCGTAGAGTTACAACAACCCTACCTTCGCCAACTTGACCTTCATGTCATCATTGTAGATAGGCAACCCTTCAGGTGTTCACTTGTTGGTTGGGCGTACCAGTTCTAATGTCATTTCTTTCTCTATAGTGTTGGTGTGGTGATTATAGTCACTGACTGGTATGTTTCTCAAATGGGATTCCCATTCCTTTCCCATCATCACTCCATCAGGGTACTGCATTTCTGCATACCATTCTTCGTTTGTTTCCACCTCGGGTTCTAGTTGTTTAGCCTTCACTTTGCCCTTCCCTTTCTTTGGTGCCATGGTTGAGGTAATTGTATTACTCAGTCCTCTCCTTGTTACTCTACTTTCCTTCTCCCAACCTTGATCTTAGATCCGTGATATAAATCTCCTAAACCCATGCCCTAGTTTTTGAACCCTAACTTTGATAAATTCTTCACAAAACAACGTCTTTTCACTTCATTCCAAGCCCGTGTAATTCCTTCCTTCTAGTTCACAATCTCAAACTAGCTCTTTACTTGTTTGATCACACAGATCTTCTCTCTGATCGAATCTGAAAAATTCCTAGCTTATATCTTTCACTTATATCTCCAACTCTTCATTTTTCACAAAGTAAAATGAGAGTGCCCTCGACCCTCTATTTATAGTTTTTCCTTTTTTTGGTCATTAAATGCTACTTTACCTACCCCATACTTTGTTCATTTAATGTGGATTTTTAAAACAAAACCCATCTTTAGCACCTTTACTCACGCATGCCCTTCCTGCGTGAAAACTCCTCCAACCTTCTAGCGTGCAACCAAACCAACCTGACAGGAGACTCTTACGCACTCAGCCCGTGCCGAAGGCACTTCTTCTATCAGATTCTTGCTTTCACCTACCTCATGTTGCTTTAAATGTGCTTCATTTTCCTTTGTACATGGGATCTATGAGTAGCTTTACCCTGGCACCAACCATTCTATCTTTTCTCTTCATCTCTCTTTTAACCGGGCTACTCAACAAGGCTCTTCAACACAACTTCCTTGGTACTTTTAATCACGTGCTTCTTCACTTTTCTCCACCCCACACTTAAATGATGTGTGGTCCTCTGTGCACTCATAAATTCTCCAAAAATAGCAATAAGGTTACCGGTGCTCAAGGCACAAAACAAAACAACAACGTGAAAGGGAAACACAAGGAAAAGAAAATGCGTAAGGGAAAATTCTAGACTAACTGGCAAAACTACCTTATTTACAAACACCAAGAAGACTTATTTATAGTAGGGCTTAGCCTACTGCCATTGAAGTGTCCAAGAAACTTCATTCCATCCAGCACTTGTAATTGGCACGCGCTGAATCAAGGATGTATGAGATTGTGTAGGGACCTAACCAATGGACTTTCAACTTCCCAGGATGGCGTAGAAATTTAGAATCATATAGTAACACCATCTGCCCAACCTCAAACTTCTTGTTTCTAATATGGTGATCATGCCAAGCCTTTTTCTTTTCCTTTTTTTGTTTGGCTCCAATGGGAAAGTGATCATCTCTCATCTAGTTTCATTAGTTCATCAATTCTTTCTTCAGTGCTTGTTCATGGCTAATCCTCCTGCGCGCACTATTCGTAGAGAAGGTAACATAAATTCAACTGAAAAAATAGCTTCCATGCCAAACACCAATTGAAAAGGTGTGGCTTTATTTAGTCTTTTATACGTAGTCCTGTAAGCCCATAAAACTTGCTGATACCTTGTCATCCCAATCTGTCTTCCAACATCATAGATTTTGGTCAAGGTATGACTTAGTATTTTGTTGAATGCTTCCATGGTTCCATTTTCTTGAGGGTGATAGGGCGTAGTCTTATGATGAGCCACCATGAACTCAGATAGTAGGATCCTCATGGTCTCATTTAGAAAATGTGTACCCCTATCACTGGTCAAACTTAAAGGGCATCCATACCTTGTGATAATGTTCTCCCATAGGAACCTTGCCACTATTGCTGCCATGTAATCTTTAGTTGGGGCTGCTTCCGCCCACCTTGTGAGATAATCCATGCAAGTGATGACATAACGTGACCTAGTCCTATGCACTTTGCCGGTGTAATAGGTCCTACAAAGTCTATCACCCACTTTTCAAAAGGCTCGCGCTAGGAATAGGGGCAAGGCATTTCATCTCTCCTTCCTGGTTTGCCAATGCGCTGATAGTGGTCACATGCTTTACAATAATCTCTACAATCCCTGTACAAGGTTTCCCACCATAAACCTGCCATTAAAATCTTACGTGTGGTGGCATCACCTGCGTAATGCCCACCCGCACTTCCTCATGTGTGCTTCCTCCATTATGGCCAGTGCTCATGTTCTAACACACACTGCTGCAAAACTTCATCACATCCCAATTTGTATAAATCTCCACTAATCAACATGTAGGGCATGACACGTATGGCCAACTACTTTTTCTCCAATGCCTTCATTCCATCGGTGCCACACCTTCTTTTAAAAATACAACAATCTCTTCCAAATCCGAGGGCGTGCACCGCAATCTAAAAAGTTGTGCATCTGGCATTGTTTCCTCAATACTTTGCACATCCTCTCTGAATCAATTCTTGATAGATGATCAGGTCCACAATTGCTTTTTTCCGGGTTTCACTACAATGGTGAACTCAAACTCTTGAAACAACAACACCCATCGACATATGTGCCCTTGAAGAATGGGCTTGTTTACTAAATACTTTAATGCCATGTGGTTGGTGTAGAATACAAAAGGGTGTTGCAGCGTAGATACTATCAAAATTTGAAAAGTGCATAGATCATTGACAATGCCTCGTGCACTCGGTTGTGGTATAATTCTACTCTGCTGGTGTTAACTTCTTGCTCATGAAATAGAGAGGATGATCAACAATCCCCTCACCTGGTTGTGCAAGTACTGCTCCAATGGTGGTTCCTGAGGCATCTACATGGACATGGAAAGGCTTGTCCCAAGAGGGAAATCACAAAATAGGCATGGTAATAAGCCTATCTTTTAATGTATCAAACACCCTCTGCTGTGCCTTTCCCCAATGGAAGGTACTTTTGTGTCTAAGTAGCTCCTCTAAAGGTGCGGTGATCTTGGCATACCCCTTAATGAATTTTCTATAATATCCCGTATGCCCAAGGAATCCACGCACTTTGCCTCTGGCTAGTAGGTTCCCTTAACCCCACAATAACTACAACCTTAGCGGGATCTACCAATGAAGCCCTCCTTACATATGATATGCCCCAATAAAGTCCCAAAGGGTGTGTAGCAAACACACACTTCTTAATGTTGAGGGATATCCTCAATTGCCTACACCTTTCAAACATTAATCTCAAGTTGTCACAATGGTCCTTAACTAGACCATATATTGTCCAATCATCCAAGTAAACCTGAAGAAACTTATGAATGAAGTCCTGGAATGCTTGCACCACTATGTGTGAAAAGACAATAGGTGCATTTTTCAACCCAAAGGGCATGACCATGTATATGCAAAAACTTCCCCACTCGGTGGTGAAAGTTGTCTTCTCCTGGTCTTCCTTTGCAATCGGACTTGGTGGTATCCTGAAAATCCATCCGTAAAGGAATAGATTTCATGCCCAGTGACTCCTTCTAGAATTTCTTCAGTGAAGGGGGTTGGAAATGGATCAATGACACAAACTACATTCAATTCCCTATAATCCACACAAATTCTAATCCACCCATCCTTCTTGATGCTAATTACCATCAGGACTTATCCATTCTGATTCTTCTACTACCTCAATGATCCCAGAAGCTATCATCTTATCTATCTCCTCCTTAACCTTCACGCGTAAGTTGGGATTCATCCGGTAGGGCCTTTTTCTAACCGGGTGTGCACCTTCCTTTAGTTTTATCCTCATCTCCCCCAAGGAATGGTGGATGCCTTTTAACTCATGGTACCCACGTGGAAATAAATCCTGAATTCACACAATAGATCAATGATCTTTGATACTTCCTTCTCCATCCAATAATCCCCAATAATAGCTTCCTTAGGTTCTTCTCCTGAACCGATGTTAACCTTCTTTGTCTTTAAAGGCTCATGGTAGGCATGCATGTGAGCATCTGCACTACCCACCACTTCGCGTGTCCCCACAGAATGGCTAACATTTAAACTCTCTGGTTCCTCTCCATCAATCACATATACTAACTTTCCCTTTTCCTTTTCCAAACACACGTGCTCAAGCTGGGATTCTTCTATTTCTTCAATCTCTTCAAAGCGTGCCTCCAATCCTGGTTCACCTAGTAGTTCCAATAGCCTATCTTCCATTTTGGCACTATCCCCCATTGTAAGGTGCTTGATACCTTATAAGGCCTTATCAACCGATGGTTTGGTACTCGATACTCAAAGGCTTGAATAAGATCAGCCGCAAGCTCTTGCCAATTCCTTGTTTGGTGGGTGTGTCTCGAATGAATGTACCATGTACATGTGTGCACAACCTGTAGTGTAGAATACAACTTGTGCACCTAGAGGGATGGTGGCAAGGCTTCCGCGCCTTCTCTCTAGACCCGTTCACACTCCTGGATATGGAAAGAGGTGGGCTCCTTCCCATGGTACTCCTTGATGATGGTGGGTATATTACTTCTAGAAAATATGATCAGAGAGAGCAATTCTTACCTCGTGCCATTCTAAAAGGCTCTCTGATGCATGGCCCACCAATGAGCTGCTTGTCCAAGCAAGATGTAACTCAGCATCCCCTTCATTCCTTTTCATTTTTCCATTGAGCTTCTATCTCCTGTAGAAACCTCGGGAAGGCTCCTCAGAGTACTTGGGTAGTTCTTTCCCCCAAGGCCGAACATGTGCGTGCCTTAGTTACCTTGGTCACCGATCCTCTCAACTACCATCCCATTAATTTGTAAGTCCCATGCACCCAATTATCACATGCCAGGCTGGTGGTATCACTCACTGACTGAGCATCCTCAAACTGGATAACCCCGTTAATAGGGTGTACCATCTCAGGGTCTCTGATTGAGTGCACATAAATCTTGTCCAAAACCTCTTCTCCCAATGGTTCAATGTAGGGTGCTTGACTTCCCATCAACTAGGGGTATAATGACCCACTCCTCTTTGTTCTCAAAACTGATGTACCCTTTGTTGAACGGAGGTCCACATTGTTCTTGTAACACCAAGGGTGCCCAAGTAGTGCTGGGAAATTTTCCACCTCGGTGAGTGCCAAGACTTCAAAGTCCCCAGTAAACTTGGCTCCCTGGATAGTAATAGTTGCATCCTTCAAGACACCGATGGGCATTGCCTTAGTCTTGTTTTCCATATACAACACATTTGAAGATGGCTTGTAATGTAGGTCTCCCCATCTGATGCCATGCATCCAAAGTCAAAACATTAACCTCCACACGCCAGTGTCAATGAGTATATTGCTGAGGAGCCATCCATCCACAACTGCATTCAATGTAATCTCCTTGTCATAGTCGAGGCTATGAGGGGAAGGTTTGCATGCAAGACCTACCTGCCTCTCGTGCTCTTCTCGGTGTGTGGTACCTTCTCTCTCAACAAGGATCCTAGAAAAGGAATGATGTTCTCCTGCCTTAGCATTTTACACACCTCCTTGACCTCATCCAGGTCATCTTTTTGTGCCTCGATCCTCCTTCCTTGTTCCTCCCTCCTGGATTGCTCCTTTAGACACTGGATCTCCTTGCAAGCTTGAATAACATCCATGGTGTCTGATATATCTCCTTTTGATGCGTGGGGTCTAGGTACTTTCCATGAATGACCTCTTCTCTTGAAATGAGGCTCTTTTGTCTTGGTATCTCTCTTGCGTGTGTGGCTTCTACCCTTGTTGTTACCAAAATAGGCTCCAAAATTTCATCCCATGTTACCCGAGGCATCCATTATATGTCTTCCTTCTTGATGTTGACCATCGCAGTGCCTTTGTCCTTCGGTGTTGTTGATTCATATGCTCATATAACTCAGGCACTCCTCATACTTATGCTTCTTTCCACACCATGAGCACTGCAACAAGTTTGGGCACTCATGCTTGTAATGTTTTGTAGATCCACAGTTGAAACATGTCCCTCGGGAACTCACTCCTTCCTCCATGGTTACCTCATCCATGGAATCCTCCTCGAAAACCTTTTCCTCACGTGCCTCCATCTCATGCGCTCCTCATAACGGTGATCATCATTTTAGAACTACTGGAAATGCTGGTTTGGTGCACCCCATGATCAATGGCCTCATGTATCTGATCAATGAGCCTACAATCTTTAGTATCATGGGTCGTGGAGGTGTAAATCTTGCAATAACAGGATACATTCTTTCTGATCACGTGTTGTAGCAAGGGACATCTACTGGCATCATGGTCCCCATGACAGATTTCACAATCTAATGTTACAGTGTGTACCATCCTCAGGGAAATTATCCTTAACGTGCCCCTCTATCTCACAATCTATGCACCACAAACCACTACGAGTCTCATGGACTGAGTTCACAGATAGCTTTTCCAACTGTTTAGCCATAGCAACAATCTGAGCCTCCAAGAATGGGCTAATGCCAGTATCAATACTACCAATGGCTTTGGCATGCAAGGCAGCCTCCAATGCTTCATGTGGATCTGTGAAAGTCTTATGAGATAGGGCCCTTCTAAAAGGGGTGATCAATCCTCCAACAAACCACTATGCATGCTGAGAAGGATGTATATCATATGATAATTTAGACAAGAGAGTCTTAAAGCATGCATCATACTCCCACACACTCTCTGCCATTCCTTGTTGTATCTCCTTCAAAGTGCTAATGCTTTTTTTGCTCAAACTCAGGAATGTGGAACTCTGTCAGAATGCATTCTTTAAGGTAGTGTAATCCACCATTGTTTGATGAGGATCATACTTTCTATACCAGCTATGTGCGTGCCCTTGCAATGTGGTTACAAATTGACTAGCCTTTCATTCTGGGGTTGTGATACCTTTCGCGTGCCATAGCAAGTTCACACTTGTGAACATGTTCCATAACATCCTCAATGCCCCTGTAATCTGGTAAGTGTAGAGACATTTCAAAGAAAACTTGAGGTGGTGGTTGGGGTCCTTGTCTGAACCAGAGCCTTGGTTCCCTCGGTGTTTCCTCCACCACCTGATCCACCCGAGTCCACTTTGGGTCCTGTACCTCTAGAGCCACAGATCCACTAGGACCACTGGGTCCAATAGGGCTGTAGGAGTTGTGCCAAGTGCCCCCATGGTCCCACTAAACTATGTTGATGGTGTGATGGTGCCCCACCACCGCTACTTTGTCCATGCCACTCCCTGGTGTGAGACCAAAAGTTTGTACACTTGCCCCTTGTCCAAAAAACTCCTCCAAATACTAGAATATGTGCAGCCATAGAAGAAGGGAATGTAAAATTGTATCTCCTAGGTGGATCTATTTCTTCCACTAGTTTCAACTGGATCAATACTTCTTCTGGTTGGGAAAACCAAGCGCCAGGGCTCGATCATTGGGTGGGTTTAGATATGTGCCAATGACTCTCCTTTCTCCATGTGATGAACTCTCACTAGAAGCGAAAGGGTCTCCCTCATGCACTTGCCAAGATGGGGTAGCATAGATTGCTCAGGCTCCACATCCTCTGCGTGAACCTCAATTCCTTCCCATGCAACATCTATCTTCCATAGATCCATCACACTAGTAGCTTCACGTCATCTAGTAATCTCCCTTTCATGTGCTTTCGCCATACTTGAGCCATCTTTCTTCCCTCTCCTTTTCTATCATATCATCTGCCATCTTCCTCCACCCAAGCTTCCTTACCCAGTGCTCAGAATGGTTTAGCCGGCCATTGGGAGTGCTTCTAGACTCATGGTAACCATCAATATCTTCATAGCTAGAGGGATAACATGTAGAAATGATCCCCTAGGTTCTCGTAGAAACTCAAACTCAGCAACCTCTAGACAAGAATACGTGGAAATGGTGTATTCTAGAGTGTAGCTAGCTAGTACTCCTCCCCACTAGTGATCTACTGACATGGGTCCACATCAGATCTACATCCTGCAACCTTTGGTAGTCTTCTTTGGTCCATATCCATGATCCATAACACCAACTTGATCTAGATGCATAGGCTGAAAGCCACCCAAATAACTCTACTGGGAAGCAAGCAGAAAAAAGTCTCATATAGATCATGGTAGAGATTCTCCTCTACCCATCTACGTGTATCAAACTCAAGTCAGTGTTGAATCTCTGGGAAAATTCATCCTCCATGCTCTTGAACCATGATTCAACATTTTCCAATGTCAACCGATCGTCATTACTCTTTACACAGATCATGATGCATGTTATATCCCACTACAACTTTGAAAAGAGGTCCCAGCAATGGAACCAAGATGTAGTCAATTTTACTCCCATTATAAGAGGAAGGAATCCCATGCATGCACCGGCCTATCACCCAACAGAAGAAGTTGAGCGCTCACCGAGGCACGTGTGGGTGTTGAGTCTCTCTTTTATGTGAGTTTTTAGTGGGAAGCATTCATCAATGATTAGTATAGGAGTATTCAGGAAAGAATTTTAGACATACAAGGATTACAGGGCTCAGGATGGCCTCCAGATCCTTGTAGTTTCT
The DNA here is from genome assembly GCA_018340775.1 of Taxus wallichiana var. yunnanensis. Lineage (NCBI taxonomy): Eukaryota > Viridiplantae > Streptophyta > Pinopsida > Cupressales > Taxaceae > Taxus > Taxus wallichiana. The sequence continues at coordinate 25,596,347 of CM031233.1, forward strand.
TTAGATTGTGTGTTTTAAAAGACTCCATAACACATAATATAATAGAAAGAAAGCTACAACCATTCATTCATAGCATGAAAAGAAAGAGAACTTCTATGAATGAAATATACATGAAACCCATTGATATTCATATCTAATTGTAATAAGTAACCTCATTGTATTCATTGGTTCATTACAAAGAGCCATAGAGGGCAGACTGTAGTCATGCACATCACTAGGCTTGTATAACTACGCAAAAATAGAAAAGAAATTACAATGCTAAGCTCAATACATTAGAGCCCCACTCTGCAGTAATCCTGTGAGCTTTACCCATGTTATCTCTCTCTCTGTGTGTATCTCTCTATCTTCTCCTCTTAGGTCTCTATCTCTATCTCCTTCTTTCTTGGTCCATAGGCACTTGTATTTATCACCTTCCCATGCTTGCCAACTCACCTTACCGTGCCCTCAGATCCATCACCAAGTGTCGAATGTGGTCCTTCAATGAGCATGTTTCCTCGGGCTGAGCTCTCCACTCCATCTCATGATGGTCTTCTAGAAGATTCCTTTCATTGGCATGCTCTTTCTGGGCCCTTTGTTGTTTCAGGTGGCATGTTATCCACATGCAACCGATCACGCTTTTCATGTGTTCTACCTTTGTTGCTTGAATCAGCTAAGTCTGAACCTCCTTTCGCATGCCACATGTGCTATATGCTTCCTTGAGCCTTTTCTCTTGTGTGATTTTTCCTTGCACGCCATCCTGTAACTGGGGTCCCGTGTGCCCATGCCTTCATACTTAGTCAATTCTATTGTTAGCACACTTGCATGTGTGGCTATTATTGTAAAGGTGCATGGCTATTTTCAGCATGTGACCTATTTTGGGAATTATGCAAGCAGTGAAGGGAAAGTCCCCACCCTTATAAATATGTAGTGATCTGCATAGAATAGAAGGACTATGTGAGAACTGAATTATTGTGAGGTTATGCTACCAGATATGATGTGCGCATGAGCTTATGGTATTACTTATTGTAATAAGATTCTATGTATTTTTTTTTAATATAATGGAGTGTATTGGCTGAATCAAGGTATTAATCATGAGTATAACTGGTTCTTGCATGATTGACTTCATTATGGTTATTATTTAAATCTATTACTCTTTAGATCTAGATCTAGAAATGCTCTGTAGAATGTTATATTAATTATGGATCTGAATGCATTAAGTTTTCAACATGCTAACATCCTGCTTGCAACCCTAAAGAGGGGCCTAGTACCTTTGTGCACTTTGGGTGAGCGCTCAATCTAGGCTGAGTGATGTGCCGGTGGGCTCAAGGTTATTCTTGGTAAATTCTAGGTTGCATCAAGTCCTCTCGGTTAAGATTTAATTTTTTAATTACCTAATGATTGTGTGACAACTATCAAAAATTATTTATCTATGAGTATCAATTGTAACATAAAGAGTCTCATTTATATGCATATTACAAAATTTATTTGTACTACTAATGGATTTGTTAATAAGTGACAAAAAAATTAGGGCATGGAAAAAATAAAAATAAGAAGAAAAGTTGTGAAGTAAACTCCATTCGATTGAATACCAAGATTTTTCAAAACTATGCCCACACTCAAAATAATATTCACTTGATCAAGACACACAAAGAAGTAAGATTCTGAGGAGAAGGAACTTATAATATCAATATTGGAGTGAAAACTCCTACTTGCTCTAGTTTTCTAGTCAAAAAAATAAAGGATATTGTAAGCAATAATCAAAGGTAGATCTTATAGCATTCATTTAAACTAAAAAAGTATGTATAGATATTAACTTAGGAAAAGAATAAGGAAAGTAAAGTGAGATAAGGAAAATGCAAAAAAACTCTCAAAATATTTTCTATTCCAAATTCAAGGATATTTATAAAGATTTTTGTCTCGGGATTTAAAATAAAACATAGGAAATGTGTTGGCTCTAAAATATTCTCCACTTGTTAGATGATAGAAGAAGAGTGGAATAGTTCATTGTGGTTGTATGTTTCTTCACCAAGAATGGAAAATTCAAGGTCAAAAAATAGGAACACGGTTAACTTCCAACTCGTAGGATCTATTAAACTTAGGGGAGAGATCCTATAAGAACCCAAGTGACACCAAATAACATAGATAATGTGAATATAGAGCAAGTAAAACTAGATAAGTAGCTCAACTACTATGATCTCTAATTTAGATGACATTTTGGGATGTTCAAGAGTTCCCTAAATCTCCCTAAATCATGATCGAGTGGTAGAGAATTTAACGATATTTCCATCGATACCTAGAACGTGGAAAATAGACATCATATGCTCAAGATATGGTTGGTCAAATATTGGTCATCATGTACAGCCCATAGGTTCAAATGACCAATGTGGTAGTGACACGTGGCGTATCCGAAAGTGCGTAAGCGGAGGAAAAAAATGTGGTTTTGTGACGCTAGTCTTAAATACTTGTATACAAACAGTGGACCCACTTTTTCGGCCGGTGCCCTCGGCCGAGTTCGGAACACTCTTTTCATAAAGGGGTGTCTTTACACTTGCATCACATGTTTCCACGTGGTGGATCCTTAGGCCACCCTTTGGCCGACACCATGATGATAGTGCAATTATATCAAGCCAACTCAATTTTTCATTTACCATCTTGGAAGTGCATGGAAAGAGTGCGAGCTATTACATTGCAAGGATTATTCACTTACCATCTCGGTGATCTAAGTGTTATATTGGGAGAGTTCATGACATTGGAGGACCAAGATAGTTCATCAACTCGAGAGGGTTTGGGTTTTATTTATCAACCATCATTGGTATTAAACATGCCACATCCTAAGTCTTTCACCATATTTAGTGCAGCCACCCCATGTGGCATCCAAATCTCGCCTGCCTACACTACGTGGCAACTCGTAAGTAGGGCCATACAATTCGGGTGGTAAAAAATATTGCGTGGTCCATGCCACATATAGCCTATGGTAGTCGAGCCTTTTAAAAAGGATTTATTGCATCAATTACCCACGTATATGGGACTATTATTCCCACCAACCTAAGATAAAAGGAGGAGGCCCACGTGGATGAATGCGATGGTATGGTCGATATGGACTAGTCAAAGCACTTGTCGTAGGGGTTAAAGTCCCAAATGGAAACTTCCATATGAATGGTCAAAAATTTATGCCCCACAAACCATGCAAAGGGGGTAAGCCATGTGGATGTGGATGTGGCATGTTGAATATGGGGCCATTTAAAAACATAAGCAAAAGAATTGAATGTTTATAAAACCTATGCATTTGTTATAAAATGTAGAATATTATGTTTTGTTTTAGTATGATGGTTAGATGTTAGATCATGGATTATTATTGATCTGGATTCAGTTATTATACATGATGATTACTAGAGACATTTTCTATATGTGGTTGATGATATATTGTTTGACATGGACATATTATGGATATTGATTTGGACTTATGACACTTGATATTTGGAGTAGACCTAGTATGGTAGATTCTTGATGATGATATAGTTGATTTATGAATTAAAAATGATAATGTTGAATTCTTGATATTGTTGTGATTCATGTGTTTAGATGATTTGAAATGTTGTTTATATCATTTTGGATGTTTGATATGGCCACGAGGCCGAAGGAGGTATTTGCATTTTTGTAGGTTAAAAATCACAACAATGTCGGGGGACTGAGAGACTAACCATATTAAAATTCTGGGTGAAATCAACAAGGTCACCACAAATGTTGTGTTGTTTGTGTTTGTGTGTTGTGTTATGTTAGGATTTCCCATGGGGGATTTCCATTATATGTGACCATGGGATATGTGTTTTATTTATGTGTTCCTTTTTAATTATTGTTGTATGTATTTTATTTGTAATGTGTTCCTTCTTTTAATTAATTTAAATGTAATAGATTAATGTGAGAGATCATATAGTTAAATTTTATTTAAATTAAATTGGGACATGGAATGTAATTAATAAAGTTGTTGTTTTAAATATTAATGTTGGAAGAGTGTGTAAGTTAATCATGTAAGAATGTGTAAGAAATATGTAAGAGTCTTGTAAGGTAGATTTTGGAAGGTCAAGCACTCCATCTTTTATGAAATTCGAATTTGACCTTGGAGGCCAAATTTGGAGGCTTGTGGGACAAGTTAAACTTGTCCCACACCTCTTAAAATGATCCACCAACCATGCCTATGGTTTGGAGGTTAAATGTAGGCATTTATAATGCATTTTGAAGTGACAATATGTAAGTTTTAATTGCACTTCCCTTACATGTTTTAAATTTGGTCCTTTTGGAGTATGGGCATTTTTGGAGTGTGTAAGTGATTTTGTCATTTTTATTTATTGTGATTTGGTGAAGGATGTTGAATTTCCTCTTGGGGTTGAGGAAGAATGATGTGGCATCCCACATGGATCCACATCATCCTCTTCTCTTCCCTCTCCTATAAAAGTGAAACTCCTTGCTTGTTTATGGTTGTTGAAACTTTGTCCATTTCCTCTTGGGGGTGCATTTTTGGTGTTGTTTCTTTTGGAGCTTGTTTGAGGAAGAGCTTGGAGTCTTTTTGCTTGCTTGAACCTTGCTGATTTTGGACTGTATTTGGCATCTTGGAAAGCTTGTGAGCTTGGAACAAACTCAGTATGGAGAGGTAGGATCTTGAGCTGTGTTTTAATTGTTTTTCCTTCTCTTGCATGCATGTTTGAATGGTGTTTGTGTTTGCATTCTTGGCTGGTTGGGTAGAATGCTTAGGGCATGGTGTAGGAGAAGGCTATGGGGATTTCATATGGGGGCATAAGGGATTGCCAATGGCACTATTTTATTGAGGAGGGAGTTTTGGTTTGGGATCCACCTTGGAAAAGAAACTGCTTGCATTTCTTACTCTTGGGGGCATAAGGGATAAACTTGGGGGGGGGCATAAGGAGGGGTTGGGAGATATAAGGTTTATGGGGTTGATATGTTTATTGGTGGTATGCATTTTGGTGGATGCCCAATTCCAAATTGGGAGGCATAAGGAGTTCCCCATAGTTCTTGCTCTTGTTGGCTTGCTTGATCAAGCCTATGTGTTGTGTGTATGATTTCAAATGTAGTTGGGAACTGTTGTCTTGTTGGACTATGTATTTTATTGTTTGTATGCAATGTGAAGAATGTTTGTTTGTTGTGGAAGAAGCCTTGTTGCCATGTGTTGATGTTCATACTTTATTTCAATATGGTTGGGGCTCGGGGCCAATGAGGAAAGGATGGCTTCTCCTTTCTCATTGGATGTCTTGGTTGGGTGGAGAGTTGCCTTTCCCCCTTCCTTGTTGTGATCAAAGTTGATGAAAGAAGAAGAAACAAGCATGTTGTTGTTTGGAGAAGGAATTTCATAGTTTTGACAGTCATTTCCTTTGAGTAATTCAATGTAACTTTCCCACTTTGAGTGGATGAATGTATAAATGTTGTAATGTGAAGCATTGCATTGTTAATGGAAGTTGTAGTTGTATTGAGGAATGTAAAGAAGAATTACACTTGTTTTATGTTTTTGGAAAGAAATGTAAAGGATATTATAAGCATTGTAATTTGTATTTTGTAATCGAATTGGAAGAGTGTTAAGTTGTAAAAGTGTCATTGAATTATGAATATAAAAGATTGAAGTAGTTTCAAAATTGGATTGTATACTGGAATTGTTTTGTTGTCCAAGAATGATATCTCTGTTTTGAAAAGGAATAAGAAACAATGTTGTTATTGTATGTATTGTAGTTTGAAATCAAATAGAAAGGAAAGTAAAAAAATTGTATTGATGATCAATGAAGGATTGCATTCCTTTCTCAAAAGTGTTTTACCTTGTTCATATGCTATCTTCTCCATTGGAATCTGAGTTTTACTTGCAATGAGAAACCTCTGTTTGGAATGTTGAAAGAAGAATGCATATGGAATGAAAGTCAATGTTATTTTCCTTGCAAAATGTATATTAAAACTGAAATCAGAAATGTAGTTTCATTTAGAATTGGATGGATGATTTAATAAGCAATGTATTTGACTAAGTTAGGAATCATATGCACATTTAAATGACAAAATGGAGATTCAATTTAAAGAAATAGTTCACTGTAATATACTTCATCCTGACAATTCACATTTTAATAAAAATGAACAGTTCATACTTGCACTAAACAATAAGTTATGAAACATTGAAAATTAGACTTAGTACTACCTAAGGAACTCAAATTCACTATAACAGTCAAGAATGAATCTCCAAAACTTAATGAATTTCAATTCGGAGCTTGCACAGTCATTTTTCCGTCTATTGCCGAAAAATGCAACCTTGAACAGATTGGATAAATTGACTTCCCTAAAACACTCTAAACCCTCCCTAGACTGATCCTCCATGTCTATTTGACATGTTGAGTGAAGGAGGAGTTCTAATTTTATCAAAATTATAAGTTGGAAATTGCCAGTTTGCCAAATAAAGGCCTGCAGATCATTTTTTACAAAATTGACCCTTAAAACTTCATCAAAAAGTAAATTTTATGTTCCTGTGTGCAAAGAGGGCTTTGAGAGATTTTCGAAAAGTCCTGTTTTCCCAAAACCTGAGCTTTCTAGCTCAAGTTATGACACTTTGAAGTTTTTGTGCCTTGGTGGGAAAATTTGGGAAAATTTTCCCTGGTGGGCCCGCAACCCAAAAATTTCCCATCAAAATTGCCCTTAGAAATTTTTTTCAAAATTTTGGGCTCGGGAAAATTTTCACTTTTCCTCCGCCCCACAGCCAATCAGAGGCTGCCACGTGTCCTCCAGGGGAGGTGAGCGGAGGCGTGGATAAATTTTACCCCTTAAACTTTTTGAAAATTTTTTGGAAAATTTTCACTTTTCCCTCCACCGGCCCACAACCAATCAGAGGGTGCCACGTGTCCCCTTGTGGCTATGGTGGAGGTGGGTTCTTTTAAAACCCTTAGCTTTTTATTTTTTTTGGGAAAAATTTCCCATGTTGACCCCCCATCGGCCGCGGCCAATGAAAGCATGCCACGTGGCACCTTGGGGGGTGGGGGGGGGTTCCTTCTCCTTTTTTTTTTTTTTGGGCCTTTGGGAAAAATTCTAAAATTCCTCCCATGGCCCAATTTCCCCTTCTCCCTTTTTCCTCCTTCGGTGGGGCCTTGGACCCCTCCTTTTTCTTTTTCTTTTTTTCCCCTTCCTTTGGTGCTAAATTCTTCCACCCCTTCCCTTTCCCTCCGGTCTTCTTCCTTTGACTCCATGGGACCCTTCCCCTTGTGGCTACGGTGGGTGTGCCCCCTTGCCTTCCTTTCCTTTTTCCCTTTTTCCCTTGGCTTAAACTTAAGCCAAATCACCGCCCCCCCGCCCTTTCCCTTTCCCCCTTTTTCACCTTGCGCTTGGGACACGACACGTGTCCCTAGGGACCCCGGGGGTGTGAAGAACTTTGTTTTTGACTTTGAGCCATGCATTGGGAAAATTTCCCAATGCCGCCCCATGACCTCCCAACCCACCCAAGGTGCATCCTCCTCCTCTCTGCCGTGTGTGTGCCCCCCTTGGGAAAATTTGACCCCAAACTCCACCCACTCATATCTTGAGTTCTGTAAGGAGTTAGGAGGACTTCTTTATATCACCGGAAAGGTGAGAAAATTTCCTATCCATTGGGAATGGTTTAGGAAATTTTGAAAGCATTGAATATGAGAAAAATCTAGTTGAAGTTCTGAGCCTGTTAGAGAGCAGGCATGGGGTAAGATTACTCCTGAATCTAACTAGAACATCTAACCCTAAAATTTTGAACCTTGTAAACTTGTTATAAGTTAATAAAGGAAACTTTTGTATTAGTAAATAGGTTTTTTTGGAACCTATTAGTGAAAACTGATGTCTTGCAATTTAGTTGTAGACACTTCAAAAATAAAAAAAAATTATCCCATAATTTTCTAGCTAACCCTAGGTTGTTTCTTTGGTCTCAAGTGGTTGTTTAAATGGGCACTACAATTTGGTATCAGAGCAAGTGGTCAAAAGCTTGGACCATTGGGCACACTAGAAAACTTGAGACATGAAAACTTAAACCTAGCACACTGAAACCTAGAAAACAACTTAGCAAGAATTTGTATGTTTTTAGTAAACATGGAAGTTGTATAACTTAGAAAATGAACTAACTCTCACTTTGGTCTATGTAGGAGGCTCAGATGGAGTGAGAGGAACCTTCACAGAGACTCAGATCACCACCACCACCACCACCACCACCACCGGATCAGGGTGTAGCAGCCATTCTACCTCAGATTCTACAGACCCTTCAGGATGTTAATGCTGCTCTACGTGGAGGATTAGGTGGAGGGCAGACAGCTAGTCATGATAGAGCTCCTTCTATCGAGGGTCAAGTACCCCCTCGACTTAGTGAGGAGCATAGAGGAGAGAACTCCCATGTGGAGTCAGCCAGAGTAGATTCACCACCTAGGAGATAGGGTGATAGAGTTCGGAGCATAGAGAGGTCTCGGAGCCCTAGGCTTAGGGATGAGCATGCAGAGAGACCTAGAGGCCGACAGACCACAGCAATGGATCACATCAGGGAGATCCTAAAGCTTAGGCCCTCACATTACTCAGGTGATATAGGTGGATTTTAGGTAGAGGCCTGGCTAGTGAGCTTGAGTGGTTGCTTCAAGCTTTGTCCTTGTTCTAGCAACATGAAAGCTCGTGTTGTGATCCATCTACTGAGGGATGGAGTAGGAGTATGGTGGAGGACAGAGGAGTAGAAGCTCCATGTAGATTCAGAGATAGTGACTTGGGAGCTATTTGAGGAGAGATTTAGGAGTAGGTACCTATCATGGAGGTTCATCTAGCAGAGGATTGATGAGTTCCATGACCTCGATAGGCTACCCTTTCAGTAGTAGAGTATGAGAGTAGATTTCTAGATCTACTTAGTATGTAGAGTATATGTAGGATGAGTAGGTGTGGATTCACAGGTTCATCCGGGGCCTGAATTTGGATATTGGAGGTGTAGTGTGGATTCACTATCCATAGACTTTAGCAGAGGCCATTGAGAAGGCCTATATTAGTAGAGGAGACTCGGGGTAAAACCCAAGTAGGCTAGAGACCAAGTCAAGAGCCACATTCAGCAGATGTAGGATGGTAGATCGAGAGGTTCAGTACCTCTTCCTCGTGGTGGTTAGCATTCAACATAGTCATCCTTTAGGCCACATAGTAGCAGCAGTAGTAGTCCCACCCACCACCGTATAGACCTCCACAGAGAGCTGATGCACAGAGAGGTCGGAGCATGGGGCCTCCTCCTAGGGGTCCCATCAGGACACAAGGTGGACCTAGAGCTCAAGTCAGTTGGAGCTCACTAGAGAGGCCACAACAGACCATAGCTGGATCATCAGGATCCACACCACAGGCTTCTAGGGCACCTACTGGAGGTGTTGTTCCTTGGAGAGGATCAGGTGGTTGCTTTGGATGTGGAGTAGCTGGACATTTTGGAGAGATTGTCCTCAGAACCCTAACAAGGGTAAGGCACCGGTTTCTGAGCTGATAGTTGGTGACATGGGACATAGCCACAGGATTTATGTAGTGGTTGAGAACCACTAGGAAGAGCACCAGAGCATAGTCATTGAGACCACAGGTAGCATTGGTGGTATTCCTACCTTTGTATTGTTTGATTCTAGTTCTTCTGATTCTTTCATTGCACCATCTTTAGTAGAGTGATGCAAGCTGGTGGTAGTTAGGCAAGGGTCTAGTTGGGATGTCGAGATGGCTTCTGGAGCCAAGATCTCTGTGGACTCCTTAGTTAAGGAGTGTGTTGTGGATTTGGGACCTTTCACCACCACCTCAGATCTTTGTATCCTTCCTTTGGGCTCGTATGGAGTTATCTTAGGTATGGATTGGCTATCTACACATAGGGCCAGGATGGATTGTTATCATAAGACTATAGCTTGTGTAGATGATTTGGGAGTTGAGTCGGTGATCTCGGGGGTCAGGAGACCCATTTCTATTCACACCATTTCCTATGTATGCAGCTTAAGCGGTGTGTGTGATGGGGTTGTCAGATGTATGTTGTTATAGTTAGTGATAGATCAGAGGATGGGTCTAGTGGACCATCGCTAGATGATCATCCCATCTTGAGAGATTTTTTGATGTTTTTCTAGGGGAGCTACGGGGTTACCACCCCCACGTGAGATTGATTTTCATATAGACCTAGTTCCAGGAGTAGAGCCTATCTCACGGGCACCTTATCGGATGACCACCCCGGAGCTCTGTGAGCTCAAGTTGTAGCTTGAGGGCCTTTTGGAGAAGGGCCTTATCCATCCTAGTGTATCCCCTTGGGGTGCACCGGTGATTTTCATGAAGAAGAAGGATGGATCATTGTAGTTGTGTATTGATTACCACCAGTTGAACAAAGTGACGATCAAGAATCGTTATCCTCTTCCTCGTATTGATGACTTGTTTGATCAAGATGAAGGGAGCCACGGTGTTCTCTAAGATTGATCTCAAGTCAGGCTACCATCAGTTGAGGATTTTGAGAGGTGGACATTCATAAGACCACCTTCCACATGAGATATGGGCACTATGAGTTCACAGTGGTGCCTTTTGGTTTGATGAATGCCCCCTGCAGTGTTTATGAGTTTGATGAATGGGGTATTTAGAACCTTTTTAGATCACTTCATGCTCATCTTCCTAGATGACATTTTGATATACTCACGTACACGTGAGGAGCATGAGGGGCACCTTTGATAGGTTCTTCAGTGTCTTCGTGAGTAGCAACTTTATGGGAACTTGGAGAAGTGTGCTTTCTTCCAGATAGAGGTGTAGTATTTGGGTCATATTATTTTTGGGGAAGGTATCGTAGTGATCCTTCCAAGATTAGAGCCATTATGGATTGGCCAGCACCCACTATAGTGACCGAGGTGTGCAGCTTCATGGGTTTAGTAGGTTACTACTGGAGATTTGTTAGGACTTCTCTGGATTTACGCCCTATCACTTCCCTTCAGAGGAAAGGGAAGAAGTTTTTGTCGAGATAGATGTGAGTAGGCCTTTAGGACATTGAAGGAGTGCCTCACTACAACACCCATTCTTGTAGTCGGATCCATAGGGTGAGTTCTTTGTTTGCACAGATGCTTCTTTAGTAGGGCTTGGAGGTGTGTTGATGCAGGATGGTAGGGTTGTAGCTTTTGAGTCTCACAAACTCAAGGATCATGAGCTTAATTATCCTACCCATGATCTTGAGCTTGTGGTAGTTGTGCATGCTTTGGTTAGATGGAGGCATTTTCTTCTTGGATGGAGATTCACACTCAGGATAGATCATTTGAGTCTTCGCCACCTCTTCACGTAGCCCAATCTAAATGCTCATCAATGGCGTTGGATGGAGTTGCTTTGTGAGTATGACATGGAGATAGAGCATGTGAAAGGGAAGGAGAATGTGGTAGTAGATGCTCTTAGTAGATGGAGACATGTGGCTATGGCCACCTCAGTGAGCACAGATTTGGAGTAGGATTCTTCAAACTTCCTCTTGACAACTTCTACATGGTAGTATGAGTAGAGATCGAGTCACAGAGACCCCTTGAGGGGAAGTTTGATGGATTTTCCTTAGAGGTAGATGGTCTTCTCAGGCACAGAGGTAGGATATATGTTCCCAGAGATGGAGGCTTGAGGTAGGACATCTTGGTAGAGGCACATCGTGCACCCTATTCAGCCCATCCGGGGTGAAGAAGATGCATGCTACCTTGAGATAGTTGTACCACTAGAGAGGACTTCATCGAGATGTGGCTCAATTTGTGTCATGGTGTTTAGAGTGCAGAGGGTTAAGGCCAAACATCAACATCCAAGGTCTTCTTTATCCTCATGCCATACGGAATGGAAGTGGGACACCATTTCCATGGATTTCATTGTTGGACTACCTATGTCGAGATATCACCATGATGCCATTATGGTCACGGTTGATAAATTGACAAAAGTGGCTCACTTTTCTCTCAGTGAAGACCACTTATATAGCTAGAGAGTGGCATGAGTATATTTGGATGAGATTGTCAGGTTACATGGGATTCCATGGAAGATCATTTGTGACCGCGATCCTTTGTACACTTCACATTTCTGGACTACCATGCAAGTATGTCCTTGGGATGAGGATTAACTTCAGCACAACATATCACCCTAGAGACAGATGGATGGAAGATGAGTGAGTAAATCAGATTTTAGAGGATATGCTAGGATGTATGTGATGGATCAGTCTAAGTGGGAGGAGTACCTATACTTAGTGGAGTTTTCCTACAATAATAGTTTTAGAGTTCTATAGGCATGGCTCCTTTTCAGGCATTATATGGTAGAGAGTGTAGGACACCCCTTAGCTGGGATAGGTTAGAGGATAGAGTATCTCTTGGACCAGCTCTTTTGTAGGACATGGAGTAGTAGGTAGTGTTGATCAGGTAGAGATTGTAGGAGGCACAGGATAGGCAGAAGAAGTATGTGGATCAACATAGGATTGATCGTAGCTTTGATGTGGGCATGAAGGTGTTCCTTTGTGTTAGACCACATAAGAGCCCTATCCATTATGGAAAAGGTTCTAAGTTAGCTCCTAGATTCATTGGTCCCTTTGAGATCTTGGAGTGTATCGGCCCTTTGGCTTACCATCTAGCATTGCCACCCAACTTGTCTCGCGTACATGATGTGTTTCATGTTTCTGTCCTTAGGAGGTACATTGTAGATCCTTCTCATGTGTTGGACTGGACATCATTACAGGTGTAGGATCAGGGGCAGGTGATGGTGGAGCCCATCCATATCATAGATCGTAGGACCCTGGGCCTTGAGGTAGAGAGATTGATTAGGTATGGGTGTAGTGGGATAGATATGATGAGACTGCAGCCACTTGGGAGGATGCCACCAGTATATTACGAGTGTAGTTTCCACATTTGTTCCAGTGACTTCAGGAGGAAGTCGAGTCTAAGGGGAGGGGGATGTAGTGCCCACTTCCCTTTGACACTTTTAGATACTGATTTTGATACTATTGATCATATTATGGACACTATTATGTTTTTTTTTAGTATGATGGTTAGATGTTAGATCATGGATTATTATTGATCTGGATTCGGTTATTATGCATGATGGTTACTAGAGACATTTTCTATATGTGGTTGATGATATACTATTTGATAGGGACATATTATGGATATTGATTTGGACTTGTGACACTTGATATTTGGAGTAGACCTAGTATGGTAGATTCTTGATGATGATATAGTTGATTTATGAATTAAAAATGATAATGTTGAATTCTTGATATTGTTGTGATTCATGTGTTTAGATGATCTTGAAATGTTGTTTATATCATTTTGGATGTTCTGATATGGCCACGAGGCTGAAGGAGGTATTTGCATTTTGTAGGTTAAAAATCACAACAATGTCGGGGGACTGGAGACTAACCATATTAAAATTTCAGGTGAATTCAACAAGGTCACCATGGCAACTGTGTTGTGTGTTTGTGTGTTGTGTTATGTTAGGAATTCCCATGGGGGATTTCCATTATATGTGACCATGGGATATGTGTTTTATTTATGTGTTCCTTTTTGAATTATTGTTGTATGTATTTTATTTGTAATGTGTTCCTTCTTTTAATTAATTTAAATGTGGTAGATTAATGTGAGAGATCATATAGTTAAATTTTATTTAAATTAAATTGGGACATGGAATGTAATTAATAAAGTTGTTGTTTTAAATATTAATGTTGGAAGAGTGTGTAAGTTAAATGTAAGAATGTGTAAGAAATTTGTAAGAGTCTTGTAAGGTAGATTTTGGAAGGTCAAGCACTCCATCTTTTATGAAATTCGAATTTGACCTTGGAGGCCAAATTTGGAGGCTTGTGGGACAAGTTAAACTTGTCCCACACCTCTTAAAATGATCCACCAACCATGCCTATGGTTTGGAGGTTAAATGTAGGCATTTATAATGCATTTTGAAGTGACAATATGTAAGTTTTAATTGCACTTCCCTTACATGTTTTAAATTTGTCCTTTTGGAGTATGGGCATTTTTGGAGTATGTAAGTGATTTTGTCATTTTATTTATTGTGATTTGGTGAAGGATGTTGACTTTCCTCTTGGGGTTGAGGAAGAATGATGTGGCATCCCACATGGATCCACATCATCCTCTTCTCTTCCCTCTCCTATAAAAGTGAAACTCCTTGCTTGTTTATGGTTGTTGAAACTTTGTCCATTTCTCTCTTGGGGGCACATTTTTTTGTTGTTTCTTTTGGAGCTTGTTTGAGGAAGAGCTTGGAGTCTTTTTGCTTGCTTGAACCTTGCTGATTTTGGACTGTATTTGGCATCTTGGAAAGCTTGTGAGCTTGGAACAAACTCCAGTATGGAGAGGTAGGATCTTGAGTTGTGTTTTAATTTTTTTCCTTCTCTTGCATGCATGTTTGAATGGTGTTTGTGTTTGCATTCTTGGCTGGTTGGGTAGAATGCTTAGGGCATGGTGTAGGAGAAGGCTATGGGGATTTCATATGGGGGCATAAGGGATTGCCAATGGCACTGTTTTATTGAGGAGGGAGTTTTGGTTTGGGATCCACCTTGGAAAAGAAACTGCTTGCATTTCTTACTCTTGGGGGCATAAGGGATAAACTTGGGGGGCATAAGGAGGGGTTGGGAGATATAAGGTTTATGGGGTTGATATGTTTATTGGTGGTATGCATTTTGGTGGATGCCCAATTCCAAATTGGGAGGCATAAGGAGTTCCCCATAGTTCTTGCTCTTGTTGGCTTGCTTGATCAAGCCTATGTGTTGTGTGTATGATTTCAAATGTAGTTGGGAACTGTTGTCTTTTTTGAATTATGTATTTTATTGTTTGTATGCAATGTGAAGAATGCTTGTTTGTTATGGAAGAAGCCTTGTTTGCCATGTGTTGATGTTCATACTTTATTTCAATATGGTTGGGGCTCGGGGGCCAATGAGGAAAGGATGGCTTCTCCTTTCTCATTGGATGTCTTGGTTGGGTGGAGAGCGTTGCCTTTCCCCCTTCTTGTTGTGATCAAAGTTGAAAGAAGAAGAAAAACATGCATGTTTTTGGAGAGAAGAATTTCATAGTTTGACAGTCATTTCCTTGAGAGTAATTCAATGTAACTTCTCCCACTTTGAGTGGATGAATGTATAAATGTTGTAATGTGAAGCATTGCATTGTTAATGGAAGTTGTAGTTGCATTGAGGAATGTAAAGAAGAATTACACTTGTTTTATGTTTTTGGAAAGAAATGTAAAGGATATTATAAGCATTGTAATTTGTATTTTGTAATCAAATTGGAAGAGTGTTAAGTTGTAAAAGTGTCATTGAATTATGAATAAAAGATTGAAGTAGTTTCAAAATTTGATTGTATCTTTGGAATTGTTTTGTTGTCAAGAATGATATCTTTGTTTTGAAAAGGAATAAGAAACAATGTTGTTATTGTATGTATTGTAGTTTGAAATCAAATAGAAAGGAAAGTAATGCAAAAAGTATATTGATGATCAATGAAGGATTGCATTCCTTTCTCAAAAGTGTTTTACCTTGTTCATATGCTATCTTCTCCATTGGAAATATGAGTTTTACTTGCAATGAGAAACCTCTGTTTGGAATGTTGAAAGAAGAATGCATATGGAATGAAAGTCAATGTTATTTTCCTTGCAAAATGTATATTAAAACTGAAATCAGAAATGTAGTTTCATTTAGAATTGGATGGATGATTTAATAAGCAATGTATTTGACTAAGTTAGGAATCATATGCACATTTAAATGACAAAATGGAGATTCCAATTTAAAGAAATAGTTCACTGTAATATACTTCATCCTGGCAATTCACATTTTAATAAAAATGAACAGTTCATACTTGCACTAAACAATAAGTTATGAAACATTGAAAATTAGACTTAGTACTACCTAAGGAACTCAAATTCACTATAACAGTCAAGAATGAATCTCCAAAACTTAATGAATTTCAATTCGGAGCTTGCATAGTCATTTTTCCATCTATTGCCAGAAAAATGCAACCTTGAACAAGATTGGATAAATTGACTTCCCTAAAACACTCTAAACCCTCCCTAGACTGATCCTCCATGTCTTTTTGACATGTTGAGTGAAGGAGGAGTTCTAATTTTATCAAAATTATAAGTTGGAAATTGCCAGTTTGCCAAATAAAAGGCCTGTCAGATCATTTTTACAAAATTGACCCTTAAAAATTCATCAAAAAGTAAATTTTATGTTCCTATGCAAAGAGGGCTTTGAGAGATTTCGAAAAGTCCTCGTTTTCCCAAAACTGAGCTTTCTAGCTCAAGTTATGACACTTTGAAGTTTTTGTGCCTTGGCGGGAAAATTTGGGAAAATTTTCCCTGGGCCCGCAACCCAAAAATTTCCCATCAAAATTGCCCTTAGAATTTTTTTCAAAATTTTGGGCTCTTGGGAAAATTTTCACTTTTCCTCCACCATCCCATGCCAATCAGAGGCTGCCATGTGTCCTCCAGGGGCTGAGGCGGAGGCGGATAAATTTTACCCCTTAAACTTTTTGAAATTTTTGGAAAATTTTCACTTTTCCCTCTGCTGGCCCACAGCCAATCAGAGGGTGCCACGTGTCCCCTTGTGGCTATGGTGGAGGTGGGTTCTTTTAAAACCCTTAGCTTTTATAAATTTTTTGGGAAAAATTCCCATGTTGACCCCGCCGGCCCCATGGCCAATGAAAGCGTGCCACGTGGCACCTTGGGGGGGGCGGGGAGGGGAGAAATTTCATTTTTGGGCCTTTGGGAAATTTCCTTCTCCCTTACAACTTTTCCCTTTGGTTTTGGGTTTGGAAAATTTCTAATTTTTTCCCCATGGCAACTAAAATTCCACCACTTCCCCTCTTTTCCTTTGACTCCATCTTCCATGTCCCCTTGTGGCTATGGTGGGTGCATGGACCCGTGCACTTCCTTCTCCCTTTTTTTCCCTTCGTTGGTGCGCAAAGCGCCAAATCGACCTACCGCCCCGCCCTTTCCTTTTCCCTTTTTCACCTTGTGCCAGGACTGACACGTGTCCCCTAGGGACCCATGGGGGTGTAGAGTGTTTTTTGACTTTGAGCCATGCATTGGGAAAATTTCCCAATGCCACCCCCATGACCCACCAACCCGCCCAAGGTGCACTCCTCCTCCTCTTGCCACGTGTCCCCCTGACCCCTAGGAAAATTTGATTCCCCAAGAAACTCCATTGGGAATGGTCTAGGGAAATTTTGATAGCCCTAGTTGAACTTATATCTTGGGGTAAGAGTTTAGGTATATCTAGGAGTTAGGAGGACTTATGTGTTTTATATCATTGTAAATGGAAAGTTGTGAGATTTCAGTAGAATCCAAGTATGTAGTTTGGAATAAATACGTATTTTACTATGCATTTATCAAATTAAGCACAACAATTCTTCTCTTTGAAAGTTTTCTCCAATTTTCAATAATGTTGAATTGTTAATACAAGTTCTTGACTTGCTTGGAGGTTAAAAGGTATTCAATATAAAATTTTAAAGTACTTGATTCAATTTTGTATTTTTTTATCGTATTGTACAAAATAATGGAGAAACTAAATTTGATTGAAAAGTTTGAAGGACAAGATTTCCATACATGGCAACTACATATGCAATTAGATTTAATAGAAAAGGATCTATGGGATGTGGTGAAGTCTAATTCAAATCCACCCACTGGAGGAAATGAATTGGCAAAGTGGAATGCAAAAGATCAGAGAGCATTGGGTACCATTGGTCTGGGCTTATCAAAAGCCTATTTACATCATGTGGATTTCACAAAATCTGCAAAAGAAATTTGGGAGTTTCTTAACAAATTATTTGGTTCTGAAGCTGAAATGGCAAAGACTACTTTGAAGCAACACTTGTATGGGTTGAAAATGGAAGAGAACTCAAAAATGGAAGATCATATAAGTAAGTTTCGTTTCTTTGCTAAATCAATTAGCTGGAATTAAAGAACATGTAAAAGATGATGATGCTAAAGCTATTCTTCTTAATATCATGCCTAAGAGTTACTCAAATATTGTATTTACTTTGAGTAAAATTACTATTAGTCTAGAAGGAGTAATTTCTACATTGTTAGAACAAAGCGAGTCATGAAGAACATGAAGAAGTACGGAAACAAACCTAGCTCCTCATCTAAGAAGGAAAAACATAAACCAAAGAAGGTTCCTTCACATGGAAAAATAAAATGCTTTTATTGTAATGAGATTGGGCATGTAATCTGTTTTGAATCTGTAAAAAAGAGCTCGGGATCTTCTTGATGACAAGATAGATCGTAAAGCCCTTCTAGCTAAAGTAGAACCGATTGGGAAGTCTACTCAACTGATGAAGAACTTTCATGTCCTAGTGATGAGGATTTCCTATGGTAGACTCTTTTCTTGTTGGAGGAAGGAGGCAATGGAGGAAGGAGGAAAATCGGTGTCCTCTCGTCATTCACCAATGACGGGGGTGAACAGCAGGATGTGGTGATATTTTATTTTAGTTATGTGGTGTGTTTATACACAAGGGGTGAAACTAGTTTCATTTTTGATTTTAATGTGTTCACATAGACTAACATGCAGTTCTGAGTGTCTATTTGGTGTGGAAGAAGCAAACTGCTTGACTTAGCTTACAGGGGCAAATCATCTACATACAATCCTATGACTAAATACGGTCCTCTCTTCGCCATACTTCGGTGGAAGGTACTTCATTGGAAGGTGATCAGTCGATGAAGATGTTCATACAACAAGGATGATCATTAGCAGCAAGATCTAGATAGCAAGATCCAGTAGCAATGGCTACTCGACAAGTTTGATGTTTCCAGGAGCTCTTACCCCATATTCACACTAAGGGGGGCGAATGTTAGGTATATCTATGTTGTAGTGTGAACATAGAATATTATGTAAGTGATTATATTATCTAGGATAATATAATATGTGTTGTAATAATTAATTACATTATTGTAAATGTAATTATGAGTGGGTGAGTAAATATTGTTATGAGTTGTTGAGTAAACAAATCATTAACAATATTAGTTTTTGTGAGAAAAAAATCTCACGTAAAATAACATGGAATTGTTTTAGGAGTTATGTGTGGAGATATTTATGGAGATTATATCTCCTTAAATATAGGAACAACATCTCCTATTTAAATAGATGTAATACTTCCTATGAATGTAGCAAGAATAAAGAGTAAGATTTCAAATTTTCTTTATGCAATTATGATATTAATTTTTCAAAGATTACTCCTGAATCTAACTAGAACATATAACCCTAATTTTGGAACCCTATGAACTTGATATAAGTTAATAAAGGAAACTTGTGTATTAGTAAATAGGTTTGTTCTAGAACCTATTAGTGAAAACGATGTCTTGCAATTTAGTTGTAGACACTTCAAATAAATAAAAATATCCCATAATTTTCTAGCTAACCCTAGGTTGTTTCTTTGGTCTCAAGTGGTTGTTTAAATGGGCACTACAAGGTGAATATTGTAGATCAACATAAGACTACTTTTACTACTTCTTGGGGCACCTTTGCGTACAAAAAGGATGACATTTGGTCTCATAAATGTTGATGCTACTTTCCAGAGTGCCATGGAATTGGCTTTTGGCAGTTTGAAAAGGAAATGCATTGTTGTGTATTTGGATGACTTGATAGTGTTTTCTAAAGAAAAAAATATCACTTCCAACACCTTAAAACAATATTACGTATGTAGAGAGCATGTAATTTCTTTAAACCCTAAGAAGTCCATGTTTTGTGTCACAGAAGGAAAGTTGTTGGACATGCACAATTGGCACAAGAAGGAGAAAATACAAAGAAAATCATAAAAGGGGTCGAAGGGCCAATTTTCCCAAACCCTTTGATAGGGTAGCTTTTTGGATAGTAAAATATTTAACTCGTGATCATCAATTTGGGTCCATAGTAACAAAATTCCTAAAAATGCTCATTTATATGAAGTATGGAGCCGCAAAACCGAGTACATAATAAACCTTCCACGGTTTCTTTTTTATTCTATCTAGAGCATAGCCCAGAGGTATTCTTGGGGTCTTGGGACAATTAGGAATCATGGGATAATTCATTTAGTATGCCAGCACCATTTTCTGTCAAAGAAGAATGGAGAAGAAATTTGGGAAAAGTTTCTTGGAAAGTTCAAGAAAAACCCTAATATTATTAGAAGAACAATACTAGCTCCATTTTCTCCTTCAACTAATTTGGAAATTGATGCCCCTACAAAAGAACAAAAGGAAGTGGAAAGAGAGAATATACCAAAAATAATAAGTTATGTGAGAAAGATCAAAACAATCAAGCCTTCTGTGGCTTGGAAGGAAAGTCCTTCTTTTGCAGTAGCTTCAGAGGAGCTAATATATGTCTCTGATGGTGATATCTCACCCGTGTAGGAGAAAGAAACAAAATTAAGAAGAAGCTCTAGAAGGAAATCAACCATTGGGCATGTTGAAATTCCCAAAGAAGGAAAATTCATAAGAGATCAAGGGAAACCCCAGAGGGAAGGAGTGAACAAGAAAAGATGGAAAAAGAAGTTGCTGATATTTTGGGCAAGCATGGCCATGACTCCTCCTAAACCAAGCCAAGTTGAGATGGACAAAGGAGATGAGAGACTTGAGGAGTAGGATTTTCAAGAATTGGTTGAACCATCAACATTGTCACATGAAGAAGAAGAGTTGGCATCCTAGAGATGAAAAGGTAAATTTCCTTTGATAGAAGAAGAATGCTCAACTCCTCAAGTAATTTCAGAGGAAGAAGAAAGACATCAGGTTAAACAGGCTCTATTCTTGTCTAGAGCAGAGCTCATTATCAGAGAAAAGGATGAGGAATTGGATTTCCTCAAACTCAAATTAGAACAAAGGGAAATGCTCATTGGAGAGCTAACAACTTAGCTTGTAGCTAGGACTGAGGAATTATTAGTAATTAAAAAATAGCTGATAGAAAAAGAGGAAGAATGTCAGACTTCTAGAAAACAAAATGTTGTGTCCACAGTCTCTGCCTGAGGTACCGAGTAAACTTATTTTCCACTCAAAAAACTATGGAATGACACTTGCAGGGAACTCAGGGAAGCTAAAACATAAAATGAATATTTGAATACCAAGATGGAAGAAGAAAAGAAGGCAAGAAAATAGTGGGAAGAAAAGTTTTATAAGGAAGAAGGAAACAAATATAAATGTCTTGCAAAAATTCATATGGTCTGCATTATGAGTGAAAAAATACTTGCCTGCAGGAGGCCCTCTCCTACATATAGTGTATTTTTAGAAGATTGGTTCATTCACTAACAACTATCAAGGATTGCATGTGGACTTCCACATGAACTAAAATATGAATCTAAATTCATGACAACTTATTCTTTATCCAGTCCGAAAGAAAAATCTTCCATGTGAATTCTATCTTTGTAATTTTATGCTAGAGAAAAAATAGGATTTATGATCAATTTGTATGTGGGGGAAATTCATCTCAATGCATTTGTCTCTGTTCTGCAAAACCAAATTGCATGGAAGGAAAGGGAATATGAGTTTTTATTGAAAGCTAACTCAACTAGTCTCTACATGAGAGCTCACTATGGTAAACCTTCTGCCTTCCTCATACATTTTAGAACTCATGCCTTTGATGAGCGATTCAAGACACATTATTTTTCCATCTTACAAAAAGTATTGATACCTTTACCACCTATGAGGAGGAGAAGTTTGAAGATATTTATGAAGGATTCTTGAAGAGGTGGGAACTCCTTACTGTTTCCTTGAGAAGAAGGGAAGTAATATCCCCTACAAATCTGATCTGGAGTTTAGAAAGGGCAAAAGCGTTATGCACAATAATTCCTTAGATCAATGAGACCTATGAGAAAATATGGATGTGAACGTGAACAAGGCCCCTCTACTTCTCACCCCCATGTCTCCTTGGAAAAATAGATAACCTCAAGATCCTACTGAATTTAAAGAGTGGGAGAGGAAAATAGAAGTAAGAGTAGAGTACAAGACTCTAAGTTTAAGCATTAGAAGATCCAATTTCATTCATTTGATCGAGTAATCAAATGGAATGCAGAACATATAACCCCACTTTTGAAGAATGATGTTTATAAAGGGACTTACAAACAAGTAAGTTTGGGGGAAATGATGAGGCCAGAATATGCCCGATTAATGTATAATATATGATCTCATCTTACTCTCCTTTTTATTAAGTTTGATTGCATTTTGTGACTTTTATTTGATCTAATATGAGTTAGGATGTAATTATCTATCTTTTGATTGATTGTGATTCTAACATTTAAAATCTCTGAAATTCCTGACGAAGTGTGTGTTTGAAATTTAGTTTTGTAATAAAGCAAGTCTAATTAGTCGAAGAAATGAAGTATGTAGCATTCAATATGTTTTCGGTAGCATCTGTTCCAACACAGCTTAGTTCCAGAACTTCCAAGCTAGTTCCAAAACTCCATTACATCATCATCTAGTTCTAGAACTTTTAGACTTAGTTCTAGAACTCCAATATTTAGTTATGGAATTTTCGGACTTAGTTCAGGAACTCCTGGGTATAGCTCGGAACTCTCATGGTTTTGATCCTTAACTATTTTTCTATGGTTTGGGAACTTCTCTCGAAGTTATGAAACTAATGGAAGTTTATCTATTCTAACCACATCCGGAGATTTTTCATCAACGACCCTTTCAATCAGGAAAGGATGAGAAGATTTCTGAACGCAGATCCAGGGATAGTTATCTTACAATTGTCTGATCAACCACAATCTGACTCAGCATCTATTTTGGGCACAATTCAATTTCATCATAATCGTAGAGACAACTATGATTGTAAATGTATATATAATCAGACCTGTAGTAGATAAATAGATAATAATGAAATAGAGAGATAGAACAAAGAAGATAGATATAAACTAAGTACACATATCTAATACGGTTTGTATTACCAAATGTTTTATCAATAAATAGTCATTCCTATTTGAGAGAATTATAAGTTGTTAAATCTTGATTCAAGGAGGAGTAAGCGCCCACTCCCCTAAGGACCAGGGTATTCATCTATTTGGTATTTATATTTCTTAAGCAAATAGTTTAGATCTGTTAATTTTGTATCACTTTTAATTCTTCTAGTTAAACTCTATTGTATACTTGTTCTATGAGTTGTCTAGATAGATTCTTATTTTTCTTACAATCATTTTTAAGCATTCTAAGTTGTGTGTTTTCCAAAAGCAAGTGTGTTTACTCTCAGAAGCAAGTGTGTTTATTTCCAAAAGCAAGTGTGTTTATTTCCATTCTACAAAGTGTGTTTCTTTTTAGCAAAGCTTTTGAGTGTTTCCTTTTAGCAAAGTTTTCATAGTATGATTTAAATAAGGTTTTTACCAATAAGTGCTTAAGACATTGAAAAGATCCCCTAGAAAATACAAAAATAACTACAGTAAACTACTAGATCAATAGGATTACTCTTGTTACATATAGCTTTAGACACGCCTGGTTTGAATATGACATCAGCAAGAAGTTGATTAAATGAAGGGAATAATGAAACCCATCAGCATGTACAGTCAAAGTGGTCAAAGGGGCTTAGGTGAGTGTCAACAAGTCATATGGGTGTTTAGAGCACTAAATAGGGGTAAGGAAAATTTTGTGTACCTCACGTCTCTTTACAAAGGTGACTATTATGGGTGTACAAGAAGCAACTTCTCCATGTCTCCCTTGACTATTATGGTTCTGAGAAGACCAATTCATCTAAATTTTCCTCCCAATTCTCAATGAAGCTTCATCCTAACATCATTCCAAAAGTTGCGGGACATCTATTACTAAAATAGTCATTGATATCTTTTTATCTATAAATTTAGCAAGATCCACTTGTGCATCTTTGATTTTCCCTACAAGTGGGACTTCTTTTGACTCCATGTAGTAACAGGAGCCATCGGGTAGAGACATGACAAGTTTAAGATCCTTGGCGACCTTCGCAGGCATCACGTTGTCAGAGGCACCTGCATCTATTATTAAATTGTTTAATACATACTCTCCAAAAAGAAGGGAGACATATAAAGGGTCAAACTTGTCAATCTTATATGTTCTCAAAGAAATCATGTTTTGGTAATCCTTTAACACTAGGATCCACAATATTGGGTTTTGAACTACCACTCCCGATATCTTGGGCACATATCTCAAACTGTTCGGGGTGAGTCCACAAATGTTCAGTTTTGGTAATCAACACCTTGGTCTTATTTTCATGTTCAATGTAATCAAAAGGTTAATATGTGGACAAGGAGGATGAAGAAACTAATTTTTGAGTCTAGATAGGATTGAAATTAGGGAAGATGTTTGGGGAATGAAGGTTATTTGGTGGTATACTAGGAAATTTTGAAGTACCGTATTTTGCAAGAGTAGATTTAGATTTAGAATTGGAAGAAGTATCATAACAATTACTTGGAAAAGTGGGTGACCTATTGCTCGTCACAAGTTCATGTTTCTCCAATATATAATCCATGTAAGGGTGGAGTGGAGATCCTTGACTGATTTTTTTATTTTATGGGGTCACCACACAAGGATATTAGTCTTCTTTTTTTGTACAGTAGTGGAGGAATATGTTCCCTTTTGAGACTAGGAGCGAGTAAACAAAACACACAAGAAACTCATTGCCTCTTCACCATCGTCATCTTCACTCCCTAAGTGATATTCAATGAGGCCATTTTGAGTGTCACCACCCACTTCTTCTATCTCTAGGAAATTACCACCTTCATTTTCTTGTTTAATTCCTTTATCCTCTTGGATTCTACCACTTGCATTGACAGTGAATCCTTCAGGTGATCTGCAATCTGATTTCTATTATTTCTTTGAAGAGATACTCATTCAAAAATTTCCCTATTCAATGATGTCATTTCATTTGTTTATTTCTGCAAGACTAGATCCATTCTCTCATCCTTAATATTCTAGGATTTACCCTTTGAGGTATTCTTAATCTTTCCAGAGAGGATAAGATCATCATAAAGTTTAATGTCCATTCTTTGGTTGAACTCTTCATAGGAAAAATCCTACCTCTAGTGATTGAGCATTAATGAAGAATATCTTGACATTGTTTTTAGATGGTGAATCTTCTTCTGGTATCCTATGGAGCAACCGGTCAAAATAAGCCATGAAGTCTCTCATAGTTTCATTTTCTCCTTTCTTCATTTGTGCCAATTGAACAAGGAGATCTTGACAGTCCTCAGTAGATTTGAATCTTTCCTCAAACTTACTTTTGATGTCATTCTAACAAGTGATGGATCGAGCGGGAAGGAGGTAGAACCATTTTGTTTCTTTTTCTTGGAGATATTCCATGAATAATCTCATAGATACATCTTCATGTTGGACTCCAAGAATTCCACATGATGTGAAGAATGATGATATGTTATCTTTAGATAGTTTTGTACCATCACCTTTGAACTTGGAAAATTTCTTTGGGAATCTATCGGTAAATTGTGAAGAGGGGGTGCAAGAGTAAGCGGACTTGTATTTCCTCCCCATGGAATAATCAATTGAGTTCTTTTTTCTTCATCTACCATTATTGCTCACACTTTAGTTTTGGATTCTACTTCTAAAGTAACTTATTCTCCCAATTATTTTTTGGTTCTTGTTCTTCTTCACTTGGGAACTCAATTCTCAATGGTGGTTAAAATATGGGAGAATTTACAAGGGGAGTCTCAATAGGAGTTTGGATGGGAGTTTGGATGGGATTACCGGTTGGAATACTTGAAGAGATGGGGATAAGGCTTGAGAAAAATAGTAGAGGTTATCTCGAGTTTTTCTCTCATTTTGTAAAGCCTCGAAAGTGGAATCAACAACACCTCTCAACATGTTCACTCGGTATATATTCCTTCAACCAACTCGACAAAATTTTGCAATAGGAATATGAAAAGACACTGTGGAATATGAAAGGTCACTTGTAGGAACCAACGGTGAGTATTTTGGCGATGGTTTCAATCAACTCTTTTTTGTTTTTTAAATTTTTACTTTTTTGGTATTTTTAGAATATTCTATTTTTTTTGTATTTTCGGACCTTGTGGTTGTATTTTGTGTGTAGATGTTTCCAAGTCTAGCCCACGATGGGCACCAAAAATGTTTCCAAGAAAAATTTTCAGTTGGAAAAATCTATGGGTTTCTTTCTAACGCTTTAGGAATCAAAGTCCCTTTACTTGTACGATGCAACTCTGTGTTCCCATGCGCATTGTGAAAGTGATTTTCCTAGTGGCCCTTCAACCTGGGATCTGAAAGGGGCACTCCACTAAAACTATGGAAAAGCTAACAATATTTTGTTAGATAAGACTTTGTCTAGAGAGCAAAAAGGGAGTGAGAAAAAGAGATAGGGGAACTAATTTTGTAGGTAGAATATCATATTCATGCACACACTAGTTAGAAATTCCAACACATATATATGAGAAGAAACAATTTTTTTGATAATACTAGCTAGAGGAAACCATGCATACAAAGATTCACACATTTATATGCCTTGGAAAACATAAAATTCTTCCTTTATTAGCATCTCCATTAGAGTTGTACATAACATGAGAATAGAGGAAAAATAGAGAGGGGAAATTGGAAGAAAAATGGCTAACTCTTTGTTCTTTCACAAGTAGAAAAATGCTCTCTCATGAATTCACAAATATACAACCCCTTGGAAATGGGAAGCCTTTACATTTTATATGATTTTGGAAGTCTCTTCACCTACCCCCAATGAATTTTCATATGCCCTTTTTCACAACTTATGACCATTTTTACATCGTTAGGAAAATATTAAGTCCAATTTTATGACTTAAGGGTGATTTATTACATTTAAAACTAAGTTCATTTTTAATTACTTAAAATAATTATGAAAAATTACAACCCCAACAAAGAATTAGAATGAGGAGAGAGAGAAAGAAGAGAAGGGAATAATCTTAATGAAGAAGAATCCACTCTTCGACTAACCGAGCCTTACCAGATGAATTGATGAAATGCCCCAATGTATTAAACTTTGGATCATTGAATGTATTACACCACGAGAGTTTTCCTTTGGATGATACATGAACACTCACGAACTAACCGCTGAATGAATCCCTTGGTGACCATGAGCATCACTATGAAGATCCTTTCTAAAGAGATAAATTCTCAAAAATGATTCCGCTTAGGAACTTTATAACATGGCCATGTTGTTATGTTAAATTAAACACTTTGCTAATGATTGAACCTCTACCTTACACATGATACACATGTGAACCGAACCATGAAATGAGTTTTGAAAGACACTATCAAGATCTCCCGAGATAGATTCGAATGACCTATGAGCAATGATTATGATGATACTCTGTGACACTACCATCATCCACTAGAGAATATGGTACATTGAGGAGATAGGCCAGGGACACTGATGAAGACACTATTGGTGACAGTGAAAATGCACATTCTATAAACTTGAATTTCATGCTCCCTGACACTTACTATATTTGGAAATAGTAACTTACTACTTTTAGTGGGTGTTTTTGGGCCTCGAGAATATTGGCTAAGTAAAAGAAGGTGCATGGGCACATGAGATCTATATAAAGAAGGGTGCAGTGTGAAGGTGCACGAGGATAGGGTTTTATAAGGGTTTAACAGAACCCAAGGTGCGTGCATAAGGTAAAGGAAGGAGTTTCAAGAATTAGCCTTATTCAACATCCTAGGAGGCACATGAGAAAAGCATGACCCAACTGAGCATGCAGAGTGGATAAGGTGCCATCCTGGCAACTCAATGGTCAAGGAAGGAATATTCCATGCGATGGAAGGATCTAGAAAGACATCATTGCAGAAAGTGGAGAGCTTGGATGGGAAGAAGCATGATCCATTGAAGGACCACATGGACACTTGGAAACCAATCTACTACTTCAAGAAGGCATGGCGGTGGATGCTAAAGCTATATATAGAGATGCTCGGGTTGAAGGAAACATCGAATCTTTGGGAAGAGGGCATCAAAAGAGATATCAAGAGAGGTAGAAAATAAAAAGAGGAGATGTGAAGCTCTACAGAAATAGCGATGGGTTCTAGGGATTCTCATTAGGGAGTTTATAGGAGAGATGAATTATCTAGAGGGATGGGTTAATGAACATATTTGTAATCTAGAAAGCATAGTTTAGGATTCGAGGTATATTTCTTATCTCGCATTAATACATTTTGTTTGTAATGGACTTGAGGAATGTAATGTGCTTATTGAGAGTAATATGAATATATGGCTTTCTTTTAAGATATATGCATTGTTCATGAGTACAAACCCTAGTGCCTTTTCTCATATGTTATTAGTTTGATATTTCCTTGTTATCTAAATAGATGCATTTGTATAGTAACTCATCCTAAGACCCTCGAGAATAAATGCATGGTTCTTTCTATTCTTGCATCTAAGCTTCACATCATGAGGGGATGCATTCTCACAAAATCACATAAACAAGGGGCTTAGTGCCCTCGCATGCCTCGGGTGAGTTCCGAAGGTGCTGTTGGGTGATAGGTCGGTGTGCATGGGATTAGACCGTTGTTCTAAGGGAATAAAAATGACTACATGGTGTCAAAATTTGCTTCACTTGGATCCTAACTAATGATATTTACTTGAATGGTTGTTCCTCCATTCACTCCTTCTATGAAAAATACTCTTTGGAATGATTTATTATTAATAGTAATTACTATAAGACAACTTACTATTTTTATTAAGTAGTGATTTTATCCCAAATTGACCACACTAATGATATTTTATTTTATTACTTCGCTTGTGTACAATTTTCTTTCCTTGATTGCTTTCTTTGGGTGACTTACTAAAAATGGCAGGGTACCTATATGGGACACTTAATTTTCTTAGTAAGTGTTGATTTTTGTTGTTTATAGACCTTTGGAATATCGCTTTGACGTTCCAAATATCCCTTGTGTACACTACCTTTGTTGTAGCTTCTAGTATTAGCTTGCCAAAAATATCCATTCCTTGTGTAGGAAGGCTTACTATTTTTGGAAAGTGCATTTCGGTGGTCGGTTTATGAAGAAAGCGAAACTTTTTGATATGTTTTTTTCCAATATTTTTCCTCTAGGATTTCAGCTTCACCGATCATAGATTTGAGAGATTCTAAAATTAAAAACTTGTCACAAGAAATGGGAGTTTCTTCACTAAAGAAAATCCACTACGTGCATGCAAAAAAATTATCATGGATCCTCTAGGTGTGTATTCATTTTTATTCCCTTTCAAATAACAAATAAATCCCATGCATATCTTGGCCTATCACCCAACGTGTGTTGGCGCTCACCCAAGGCACACACAGGTGCCAGATCCCCTCCTTTATGTGAGTTGTGTGAGAATGCATTAGTTACGATAGAACTTAAGTGAAGTGACTGGAAACAAACCATACATTCATCTTAGATCTCGAACATGATTCTAGACCAATGTATTTATTTAGATAAGAAAAGCATTACATAACATAGATCTAAATCATAACAGAAAGGAAATGTACAGGGGTTTACACTCACTCATATGAAATATATATAAAACCGATCCATATAGATATAAGTAAAACATAGAACCACATATTCATATTAAGTATATTGATAACCACATTACATTTACTGAGGCAATCACAGACCCATATAATAGTACATATCAATATCATGCATTAGAATTGGACTCAAGCCCTTCTTTACAAATAAAAATATTCAGACCCATCCCCTTGATACAACATACTCCTACAGATCCTCTAAACCCAACCCATAGAGCCCTCATAGTATTCTGCATAGCTTCACCTCTTTCCATTCCCTATGTTTTCATCCATCCCTTTTCCTCTATCGGGAGCTTATATATATAGCCTTAGCAAGCACCACCATTTCTTTCTAAAGTTGTAGATTGGTTGCCAAGTGTCCAAGTGGTCCTCATGGGAGCATGCTCCGTGAGCTCTCCTCCTTCACCATGATGACCTTCTAGAATCTTCTATCGCAAGGTATATTCCTTTTGTGGGATCTAAGTTGCTAGGCTAGCACCTTATCCACTCCGCATGCATAGTCAGGTCATGTTTTCCTCATGTTCTGCCCTGATATGCCAAATATGGCTAAGTCCCAAAACCTTTCTGCTCTGCCTTGTGTGTATGCTAATGGTTCTACTAAAACCTCATAAAACCTTGTCCTACATGCTTTTTCCTTACATGCCCTTCTTCAAATAGGCCTTGCGCACCCACGCGCCTTCTTGTACTTAGCCAATATTTTAGGGGCCCAACATCACCCCACACTATGCCTATTCTCCGCCCTTGGGAACATCTTCTCAATGAATAAAGAATGAATGTTCTTGAATAGTTTGGGGAAAGAATAAGGAATGAAGAATTTGGGGAAAAATGAAAGAATGGGGAAACTATGATTACTTTTGCAAGAGGAGAGGGAAATATTTCTTCAAGTCTTCCTCCAACTTATTCCAGTATCGACCTTGTTTTGTGCTTGTTGACAGAGGTCACCAACTAGGGAGCTCACCTCTTCAAAGCTTAGCCCTTATCCTTGGGTATTCATTGTTTCCATAATCCCCTCTAATTTTTTTCCCAAATCCTCGAGTGTGTCCATCCTTCGAGTGATCTAGGGATACAACTCCTTGATCGTTTTTGATTGAGCCCCACAAGGTCTCAATAGCCTCTAATTTATTCTCAACCTCGGCTATAATTTTGTCATGCTCCACTCTATTCCCCTTGTTCTTCTCTTGGAACTCCTTGAGCTCTACTTCATGAGTGGCAACCAGAATGCTTGCCACTCTATCTCTATTGGTGCAGTTGTCATAGGTAGCCTTAGTGACTTGGGTGGCGGCTTTCACATTATGAGGACTTTCTTGTACTAAGAAACAATTGCCACAACCTTCATCTTGTCCTCCTTTTCTTTGCGCATTGATGCCTCCTCTATAAACTCCAAGGCTAGTGGTCTCCTTTCCATTGTGAGGACGTGGGTCAAGTCCTCTAGGAACTCCATGGTGGATCCATACTTCTGTGCATTGGTGGTGTTAGATCTAGATGCTTCAAGACAATGGCATATGTGATCATCTCTACTTTCTTGTAAACCTCACACACCCTTGCCTTCTCTTCTTTTAACTCACGCCTTAGTTGAGTGTTGATTAGTTCCTCCCACTTTAAGTCCTTGGTTTTTCCTCAAGCTCTTCTTCCTTCTTCTCCAATTTTACCTCTAGGAACTTCACCTTGTTGTTCCTCTCGAAGAGCTTGGCTTCTACTTCAACTGAAACCTTGTTCAACACATTGCAGATTTGTTCATCTGATAGCCATTGAGCATTTACCAAGGGTTGTATCCTTTTGACTCGTACCTTCATTATTTGCCCCTTGGCTTACTTCAAATTTGAACTCGTTGATGTGGGACTCAAATTCCCAAGAAAGCATTTTCCTCGTCTAAGGGTATGTACCTTCCTCATCAAATGATGCCATAGCCAAGAGTTTCTCCATTGGTATGGTGCTTTGAAAGCATGTGCACAACACCTTGTTTGGATCATCAATGTAGCCCATCCTATGAACTTGTGATGCTTTTGCACTCTTTCTCCCCATGCGCATGGCCTTAGGAATCCTTATAACCAAACTTGGATCCCTCCCATGCTGCCATATTCCTTTCTATGCTCTCTCCTCTACTTCCTTCATCACCAGGTCCATGTTGCATTCCATCTCTTGCTCTACCAGGTCCTTGATGATTTTTTCTACCTCTTTTCCATGGCCTCATCTACTTGTTCCTTTTGAGGCTTGGGTCCTTTGTAATTTTATAATTTCTTCACTTACCCCTTTTTCTTATTATCATCCTCTTCCTTTTATTCTTCCTCTTGAAAAAAATGTATTCATTTTCTTCTTCCTCTCCTTCCTCCTCTAAGTCATGTACTTCAAATACAAGAGGGCCTTGAACTACCTCAATTTCATCATCATCATCATCATCTCTTTCTCCTCTATAGGCCTCCAAGATCTCTGAACCCTCTAAGTCATCCTCTTCTCACCCTCTCTACTTCTTCATGACAGGAGATTCTTCTTCCTCTTCCTCCTCCTCTGGTGACTTCTCCTGAGTGATGGGTTCTTTGTGCTCCGTGACTTCTTCTTCTAGAGTATTTTATTTCACCTGAGGACTTCTTTTTCACCATGCATAAGTACTAGATTAGCATTGTTTGTCTCGGTGCACTTAACGCTTGTGTAGTCGAACACTTGGTGCTTTTGCACCTCTTCTCTTTCCCTCTTCTTTGGTGTAGGATTCTTCTTTTGTGGGGTCTTTAGGATGGATACATCATTTTCCAAGTATGCACCCTTTTCAAATTTCAGCCTTATGTAGAGGTATATCCTTGATTCTTCCCTTCTAGTGATTGGAAATGTTACAGGCTTCATCATTTGTATCTCATGGGAGACATATCTCTCCACGTACACATGCTTCTTAAGGTAGACTAATTTTGGCACAACTCTCTCTGGTATTGATCCACCTCACTAAGTTCGAACCTTAGTCTCTTGGCCAATTTGAACCTATTCACCCCCGCTTGGAAGTATTACGTGGTGAAGGAGAAGGGTATTTTTCACCACGGACCCATGTTTTCATCTATCAATCTAAATCTGCCAATGCAGAAGTGTTAATACACTACTGAAATTATGCCTCTCCTTTCATGAGCGTGGGTAACTACTCTGGAATCCTCCATCCCACCCCAAACACATCCCTCATGCGCTTGTACCACTTTCTCTAAGCACAGTGTGCCTTGTGAGTGGTTGTCATGGTCTCACAAGTATATTTCATGAACCTCTTCATGGAAGAGGGATCCTCTTCTGGGTACTCCCAAACAAACCTTTCCGTCCCATCAGGCACTCTGATCTCTAAGAAAACAATTATGAGGACATTTCCAAATAGTATCTTCTCACCCTCTTGTGCACTACTAATGATTTCATCCATGATGAAAGCAAACAAGTTGTAGATGGTCCCCTCAGATATTTTTCGGCATACATTCAACCATGCCTTGTTCACTTGAGTCCATCTTTCTTGATCATTGAGCTTGGTTACCAAGTGCGTGACCATCCTCATCACGGGGTCTAGAATCTCTGTGATGTCAAAGTATCATGATCCTTTCTTGTAGTCATACATGGCTACTATTTCCTTGATGGCCTCCTTATTGCTTAGGTCATCATCAATGTTATCCCCCTCATAGATAAGGCTGTGAACTTGGAAATCAATTGGGGAGTTATGTGCATCTTGTGCCCCCATGAAATAAAAATGGTCTTCATGAACACACATCATTAGCCACTAATAGAGGCACTCAGGTTTTCCAAAGTAGGGTAATTTGTAAAGTTATAGTAACCCTTCCTTCTCAATTTAACATTTTACTTTGTCGTTATATATGGGCATGCCCTCGGTGTCCTCTTGTTTGTTGGGAAAACCAACTCCAAAGCCATTTTTTTTTATCATGTTGGTGTGATGATTATAGTCACTCACAGTCATTTTCCACAAATGAGACTCCCATTCTTTTCCTAGAAATACCCCATCCGGGTATTGCATCTCCACATACCACTCTTCATTTGTGCTTATGATGGCATCTATTTACTTCCCCTTGCCCTTTCCCTTCTATTTTTAGGTGAGATGGTTGCTTTCTTTGGTGCCATTCTTCTAGTTAGGTTAACACTTCGAACATCTTCTCCTTTGCTCTACTCTACCACTCTATCCAACCCCAATGCTCAATCTTGTGAAGAAACCCTCCTAACACCATTCCCTAGCCTCAAACCCTAACTAGAACAATTCTTCCACAAGATAAATGCTTCTCAACAACTTCTCCATGCTCATGTACTCCTTTCCTACTGGTTTGTGGATCTACTCTAGTCATGTACTCTTAGATTTCTTAAATTTTTCTTTGCACATATCACTTTTGGATGCCCTAGTTCATGATAACTCTTTTCACTTCAGTAAATGCAAGGTAAAATAATGAAGTTCCCGACTTATTATTTATAGATTTTCCTTCTTTCCAGCATTAAATGCTATTTTACCTACCACCATACTTAACACTAAATGTGATTTTTCCACCAAGATGACCTTATGCCTTCACTTACATCAAATATTACATGAAACATTATACAACCTTACGCAGCACAAAAATCCATCATGATAAAAAATCTTACTTATGCGTGTGTCAATAATGCCGAAGGCACTTCTTCTGTCCTTCATTTGATTTTTGCTCTCACCTACCTCATGTTGTTCCTACAATTTTTCCTCCTCTATACGTGGTTTCTCTGAAGTCTTATCCTAACACCAACCTTTTTCATCCACCTCTTCTTCCATACACTTCCTTCATCCTTGCGCACTTTGTATCCATCAACCGAGCCATTCACCGCAACTTCTACTACCAATTCAACTTGTATTACGGGCCTATACTTCACATCACTCACCCCACACTAAAATAGATGTGTGGTCCTATGCACATGCACAACCTTAAAAATTTAATGTGGTTACAGCGGTGCCCAAGGCAAAAAAAAACAACAAAAAAAATGATGAGAAAGGGAAACACAAGAAAGGAAATTACACAAAGGAAAATTTTAAACTAACTGGCAATAATGCATTATTACAAACACCAAGAAGACTTATTTATAGTAGGGCTTTAGCCTACTCCCATTGAAATGGCCTGGAAATATTTTCCCATCTAGCACTCTCAACTAGCATACGCCTGAATTAAGGATGTCTGAGATGATATAGGGCCCCAACCAATGGAATTTCAACTTTTCGGGATGGCACAGAAACTTAGAATCATATAACAATACCATTTGCCCAACCTCAAATTGTTTTTTTTGATGTGGTGGTCATGCCATGCTTTTTTTATCCTTTTCAGCCTTTTGAATCCACCTGGCCAATGATCATCTCTCATCCAATTTCATCAATTTGTCAATCCTTTCCTCCAATGCTTGTTCATTGGCCAATCCTCCTGCATGCGTTATATACGAGAGAAGGTAATATGAATTCAATGGGTAGGACAACCTCTCATGCCAAACACCAATTGGAATGGTGTGGCTTTATTCAACCTCTTGTAGGTTTTCTATACGCCCATAGAACTATTGATACTTTTTCATCCCAATCTTGTCTACCAACGTCACAAATTTTGGTAGGGTATGACTCAGTATTTTATTAAATGCTTTGGAAGTTCCATTTTCTTGTGGATGGTAAGGGGTAGTCTTATGATGAGTCACCATGAACTTCTGCTAATAGAATCTAGATGGTCTCATTTAGGAAATGCATACCCCTATCACTAGTTAAGCTCAATGGGCATCCATACCTTGTAATAATATTTTCCCATAGAAACCTGGCTGTTGTAGCCACTGTATAATCCTTGGTAGGCATTATTTATGCCCATCTTGTCAAATAATATGTGCAAGTGATTACATAGTGTGATCCCATCCTACGTGCGGCTGGTGAAATGGGGCCTAAAAATATATGGCCCACTTTTCAAATGGCTCTATACTTGGAATAGGGCAAAGAGCATTTCATCCCTCTACCTTGGTTTTCCAAGGCACTGAAAATGATCACATGCTTTGCAATACTCTTTACAATCTTGATATAGGGTTTCCCACCATAACCTATCTTGTAATATCTTGTGTGTAGTGGCATCCCTACATAGTGTCCACCTACACTTCCTCCATGTACCTCCTCCATAATAGCCAAGCACTCATGTTCTAGCACGCACCGGTAACAACACTTCATCACATCCTAGCTTTGTACAAATCACCACTAACCAACATGTAGGGTGTGGCGTATGGCTAACTTCTTCCTCTCTAATGCTTTCATCCCTTTTGGTGCCACACCCATTTTGAGAAACACCGTAATATCCTCTAAGTCTGAGGGGGTGCACTACAACCTAAACAGTTGTGCATCTAGCATGGTATCCTCAATGCTTTTGCATGTCCTCTCCTGAGTCAATCTAGACAAGTGATCGGGTCCAGAATTACTCTTTCCTAGCTTAAAAACCATTGTGAACTCAAATTCTTGGAATAACAAGACCCATAGACATATGTGCCCCTTAAATAGAATGGGCTTGTTTACCAAGTATTTTAATTCCATGTAGTCCGTGTAGAATAAAAATGGTGTTGCTAGTAGATATTTCCTGAACTTGTGTAGCGCGTAGATCATGGATAGTGCTTCATGCTTAGTAGTGGTGTAATTTTTTTCTGTTGATGTTAACTTTTTCTTGCAAAACATAAGGGATGGTCAACAATCCCTTCACTAGGTTGTGTCAGTACTGCTCAATGGTTGTACCAGAGGCATCCACATGAACATGGAAAGGCTTATCCCAAATGGGGAAACAGAGTATGGGTGTTGTGACAAGCCTATCCTTCAAAGTGTTGAATGCCCTCTACTATGCCTCTCCCTAATGAAAGGCACTCTTGTGTCTAAGAAATTCCTCCAAGGCACGGTGGTGATCTTGGCATATCCCTTGATGAACTTCCTATAGTAACCCGTATGCCCAAGGAATCCACACATGAGTGCTTTGGCTAGTAGGCTCCCCTAAACCCATAATATGCTGCAACCTTGGCGGGATCTACTAGTAAGCCTTCCTTGCATATGATATGTCCCAATAAGGTTCCAAATGGGGTAGAAAAGACACACTTCTTGATGTTGAGGGATATCCTCAACTGCCGACATCTTTCAAACATTAGTCTTAAGTTATCACAATGGTCTTTGACTAGACCATACACAGTCCAATCATCCAAATAGACTGAAGAAATTTATGGATGAAGTCTTGAAAGGCTTGTACTACAATGCATGAGAACACAGTAGGCACATTCTTTAACCCAAAAGGCATGACCGTATAGGAAAAACTTCCCCATTCAGTGGAAAAATTTTCTTTCTCTGGTCTTCCTTTGCAATCCTCACCTAGTGGTACCCTGAGAACCCATCCAGTGAAAGAGTAGACTTTGTGCCCAGCCACTCCCTCTAATATTTCTTCAGTAAATGGGGTTGGGAAGGGATCAATGACACATACTACATTTAGGTCTTTGTAGTCAACATAGATCCTGATCCTTCCATCCTTTTTGATGTTGATGACCATTGGGCTTATCCATTCTGACTCTTCCACAACCTTAATGATACTTGATGCTATCATTTTTCTATCTCCTCCTTGACCCGTACGTGCAAATTTGGGTTCATCTAATATGGCCTCTTTTGGATTAGGCATGCACCTTCCTTCAGTTTTATCCTCATCTCCCCTAAGGAATGGTGGATGCCTTTGAGTTCATGATACCCGTGAGGGAATAAATCCTAGAATTCATGTAATAGATCAATGATCTTTGAGACCTCCTTCTCTAACCAATAGTCTCTAATGATAGCTTCCTTGGGTTCTTTCGACCCAATGTTAACCTTATTCATCTTTTAGGGGCTCATGGTAGGTGCATCCTTTCATCAGTGTTATCTATAACATCATGTGTACCTATAGAGTGGTTAACATCTAGACTTTCCATCTCCTCTCCATCTATGACATAAACCATCTTTCCTTTTTCCTTTTCTATGCGCAAGCTCAAATAACATCTCTCTTGACTCATCCTCATCGAAGCGTGCCTCTAAAATGGGCTCACCTAGAAAATCTAGTAGCATGTCTTCCACCATGGCACTATCCCCCATCGTAAGGTTTGATCACTTACAATGCCTTATCCACTGATGGATTTGTGCTCCGATATTCAAAATCTTGGATGAGATCAGTTGTCAACTCCTACCAATTTCCCATATGGCATGTGTTTATAAGTGGATATACCACGTGCACGTATAACCTTGTAGTGTGGAATATAACTTATGCACCCATAATGATGGTGGTAAGGCTTTTGCCCCTATCCAGGCCTTCTCACATGCTTGGATATGAAATGAAGTGGTCTCTTTACCATGGTAGTCTTGTATGACCATGGGCACATTTCTCCTAGAAAACCTTATAGAAAATGTGATTCTTACCTCATGCCACTCTAGGAGGTTCTCCCGATGTGTAGCCCACCAGCATGTTGCAGTTCTCGAGTAGGTTATAACTGAGCATCCCTCTTCTTTCATCCTCATTTTTCCATTGAGCTTCCATGTCCCGTAAGAAAATTTTAGGTATGCCCCTCTAGAGTAACTTGGAAACTTATTTCCTCCTAGGCACTTGAGTGAGCGTACCTTGGTCACTCTTATTATAGACCCCCTCAATTGTTTCCCAATTAACTCATAGGTCCCATGCACCCTAATTGTCACATGCCATGCTTGTTGTATCACTCATGATAGGCATCCTCAAATTGGATAACTCCTTCTGTAGGGTGAATTATCTCTGGGTCTCTGATGGAGTGCACATAAATTCTATCAAGGACCTCTTCTCCCAAAGGTTTAGTGTAAGGCGTCGACTTCCCATCATCAAAGGGATGATGACCCATTCTTCCTTGTTCTCAAAATTGATATATCCTTTGTTGAACCTTAGGTCACATGTTGTTCTTATAGCACCATGGGGAGCCCAAGAAATGTTGGAAAATTGTCTTCCTCGGTGAGTGCCAAGACTTCAAAGTCTCAGTAAACTTGGCCCCCTGAATGGTGATCACTACATCCTTCAATACTCAATGGGCATTTCCTTAGTTTTTTTTTGCCATATACAACACATTTGAAGATGGTTGTAATGTGGGCCTTCCCATTTGATGTCAGGAATCTAATGTAAGAACATTGACTTCTACTCCGTGTCAATCAATATGTTACTTAGTAGCCAACCATCCACAATTACATTCAGTGTGATCTCTTTATCATAGTCAAGGCTATGGGGAGGGAGGTTTGTATGCAATACCTACCTTTCACACTCTTCTCTAGCGTGTGGCATATCTTCTCCCGTAGCCATTCTCCTAGAAAGGGAATAATATTCTCTTTCCTTAACATTTTTCACACTTCCTTGACCTCATCCAGGTCCTTCTGCAGAGCCTCAACATTCCTCCTTTTTGCTCTCTTGCCTGGACTGCTCCTTTAGACACTAGATTTCTCCCTATAAACTCCGAATGACATCCATTGTCTCTTGATACACTTCCTTCTAGTGGGAAGGGTCGGATACTTCCCATGCACCACTTCTTCTCTTAAGACTAGAGTCCTTTTCCTTGGTATTTCCTTGGCATGCGTAGCTTCTACTTGTGTTGTCACCAAAACAGGTTCTAACCCTGACTCACGTGCCACTCTAGGCATCCACTATGTGTTCGATTTTTTTTACTCACCATCCCAACACCCTTTTCCTTTCGGTGTTGTTGGCTCATGTGCTCAAACAACTCAGGGCACTCCTCATACTTATGCTTCTTCCCTGCACCATGAGAACTATGATAAATCTAGACACTGCGCCTGTAATGTTCTGTAGATCCAAAGTTATATCAGGTTCCTCATGGGAACTCACTTCTTCCTCCTCCGTAGTTACTGTGACCACATAATCCTCCATGAGAACCTCTCCCATGTGCCCCTCCATCTATGCATCCTTCATAATGGTGATCATCTTCCTTGGAACTACTTGGAAAGGTGGTCTGGCACACACCATGATCAATGGCCTCATGGATTTGGTCAATAAGCCTACAATCCTTAGTATCATGGGTCGTAGAGGTGTAGATATTATAGTAGCAAGACACATTCTTCATAATTGTATTTTTGCAACAAGGGACATCTACTCACATCATGGTCCCATGACAAATTTCACAATCTACTATTATGGCATGTATTGACTTCCGAGGGAAACTATCCTTGGCATGCCCCTCTACTTCACAATCTATACACCAAATACCACTATGAGTCTCATGTTAGAGTTTTTAGAATAGCTTCTCTAATTGCTTGGCCATAGCAGTGATTTGAGCCTCCATAAAGGGGCTACACCTAGTATCAATGCTCCCTCGCCTTAGTGCGTAAGGCAACCTCTAAAGCCTCGCGTGGGTTAGTGAATGTTTTATATGAAAATTCCCTCCTAAATGGAGTGATCAACCCTCCAAAAAACCATTGAGCATGTTGTGAAGGGTGAATTTCATACGAAATTTTTGACAAGAGAGTTTTAAACCATGCATCATACTCCCGCACACTCTCTGCCATTCCTTATTGGATCTCCTTCAAAGCGTTGATGCTCTTCTACTCAAACTGGTATATGGAACTCTACTAGGAAGGCATTATTCAATGCGGTGTAGTCTACCACCATTTGATAGGGTTCGTACTTCCTATACTAGCTATGTGCATTCCCCTCAACGTTGTTGCAAACTGACTTTCCTTCCTCTCTGGGGTAGTGATCCCCCTCACACGCCATAATAATTCACACTTGTGCACATGTTTCTGCATCATCCTCTATACCTTGGTAATCTGGAAAGTGTAAAGACATCTCAAAGAACACCTGAGGAGGTGGTTGAGGCCCCTATCCTCCTGATCTAGATCTTGGTTCCCTCCACGGTGTTTCCTCGGTGTTCCTCTCCTAGATCCACTAGATCCACTAGGTCATGTGCCTCCAGATCCACCAGTTCCACCTCAGATCCTCCTGTAACTGAAAATGGGCCTAAAGTGGTCACACCTAGTGTCCCCAACATTCCCATTGAACTATGTGCACCAATGGTTTGTGAGATTCTCCACTTCTAGAAGTGTATCCCGTGCCACTCCTAGATGCATTGCCCAAACCTTATGTACTTGCACTTTGCCCAAAAATTCCTCAAACACCATAATGGTATGTGTAGCCATGGATGTTCCAAATGAAAAATTATATCTCATGGGTGTCGATCGGTCACTCCCACCAATACCAACTGGGTTATCAATACTTCTCCCTTGATTTGGAAAACCAAATGCCAGGGGGTTGGTAAGGTGGGTTCGAGATGTGCGTCGATAGATCTTCTTTCTCCATGTGATGAACTCTCATTAGAAGCTAAAGGGGTCTCTCTCCCATGCTTACCAAGATGGGGTAGCACAGACTTCTCAGGCTCCACGTCCTCCATGTGAACTTCAACACCCTCTCATAATGTTTTCCTCCATAGATCCATCACACTTGTAACCTCACATTGTCTAGTCATCTCCTTTCATGAGCTTCACTATACTTGAGTCATCTCTCCTCCCTTTCCTTTTCAGCCGTAATGTCTCACCATCTTCCTCCACCCTAGCTTCCTTAGCTTAAGTATCTTATGCCATGGGAATGCTTCTAAACTCAAAGTAACAACCAAGATCTTCATAGCTAGAGGAATAACACTCAAAAATGATCCTCTAGGCTCCCTCAAAACTCAAACTCAACAACTTCTAGGAAAGAATGCATCAAAATGGTGTATTCTAAAGTGTAATAAGCTAGCCAAGCACTCCTTCCACCAATGATCAATAGCATGCATTCAAGTCAGATCTACATCTTACTGGCCTCTTGATAGTCATCTTGGGTCCATAAATGTGATCTATAGTACCATCTTGATCTAGATGCGTATGTTGAAAGCCATTCATATAGCTCTCTTGGGAAGTAGCAAAATAATGTCTCATACAACTCATGGTATAGGTTCTCTTCTACCCATCTATACACACATTGAACTCAGGTCTAGTGCTAAATCTTTGAGAAAACTCATCCTCCGTGCTCTTGAACCACGTTTCAACACTTTCTAAAGTTAGGCACTCTATCATCACACATCACAAGGACAAAAGATGCATGCCATTTCTCACAACAAATTTGAAAAGAGGTCTTGGAAATGGAACCAAGATGTAGTCATTTTTATGCCCTTTCAAAGAATAAGGAAATCCCATGCATGCCGACCTATCACCCAATGGGCGTTGGGCGCTCACCGAGGCATGCGTGGTGCCGAGCCCCTCCTTTATGTGAGTTGTGTGATAATGCATTAGTTATGATAGAAACTTAAGTGAAGAGAATGGAAACAAACCATACATTCATCTTAGAGCTCAGAATGGGCTTCTAGACCAATGTATTCATTCAGATAAGAAAAACATTACATAACATAGATTTGAATCATAACAGAAAGGAAATACATAGGGTTTACACCCACTCATATGAAATATATATAAAATCGATCCATACAGATATAAGTAAAAACTGGAACCACATATATTCATATTAAGTATATTGATAACCACATTACATTTACTGAGGAAATCATCAGATCCATATAATAGTGTAGACCAATGTCATGCATTAGAACTAGACTTAAGCCCTTCTTAGTACAAAAGAAAAATATTCAGACCCATCCCCTTGATACAACATACTCCTACAGATCCTCTAAACCCAACCCATAGAGCTCTCACAATATTCCTGCATAGCTTCACCTCTTTCCATTCTCTATCTCTACATCTGTCCCTTTTCTTCTATCGGGCGCTTGTATATATAGCCTTAGCAAGAATCATCATGCCTTTCTAAAGTTGTAGATTAGTTTCCAAGTGTCCAAGTGGTCCTCCATGGGAGGATGCTCCTTCAGATGTGAGCTCTCCATCCTTTGTCATGATGATGACCTTTTTGGAATCTTCTATTGCAAGATATATTCCTTTAGTGGGCTCCAATTTGTCAAGTTGTCACCTTATCCACTCCACATGCGCATGAGTTGGGTCATGTTTTCCTCATGTTCTTACCTAATATGCCAAATATGGCTAAGTCCCAAAACCTTTTCTCTACCTTGGGTGCACGCCATTATTTCTACTAAACTCTCCTAAAACCTTGTGGCACATTTTTTTGTCCATTTCATTCCTTTGAAAAGGTGCAAAGGGGACATAAAAATATGCCTGATCCTATGCCTAAAACTTGTCACATGTTGATTCGATGTGCAACTTGGAAGAGAGGGCTGAGGCTGGAGCACTCAGGGGCTTGTTGATAGTCGTATGAAGAACTAGAAGGCATACTAGGGGTGGGGAAAATTTTTATGTCCCTTTAGTCCATTTTTAAAAGGGACAAAGGGTGCAAGAAAAATTTCCTTACTCTTGGATGGATAAGTGTTGTGCATGCATGAGTTGGTGGGTGTGTAGGTCAAAGCGATCAAAGGGGCTTCATGAGTGTCGATAGGTCATATGGGTGTCTAGAGGGCTAAATAAAGGCTGAGCGTAATTTTTTTCACCTCATGTCCCTTAGAAAAGGTGAAAAGGGGACATGAGTATTTTCCTTCACTTGTTTTTTCATTGTGTCCCACTAGAAATCTAGTTAAGTTTCAAAGAGCATAGCTTGGTGGATGACTTAGAAAGGTCCTAAATTGAGCTCTCAAATTAGTTTTCAAGTGCTTCCTTATGTGATTTTGCAAAAATATTACCTTCTAAGAATAATGGTGGGAATACCAAAATTTGATTCTTCCTACAACACCTCCAAATTTCTCATTGTTTTGTAGGACTGCTAGGTGTGTGCAAAATAATGAGTTTCTAGAGAAACACATGGGGTTTCAAGATGTTATGTATTTTCCACCATGTATAGTATTGAAAATTATTTCGATAGGTACTTTGTTGGGCTTACAATTGTTATCAATTTCACCCCTCGGGTGAAATTGGACCCCAATGGGTTTCTTTGACCGAAGCAATTGCAGATGGGTCCTATTTTTGTAGGGAAAGTGGCAAAATATCAGGTACATGGCTCTAAGAACATCCCAAACATCTTCATATGGTCTGAAAACTATAAATCCCAAAGTGGCTACTTAAAATGTCTCGTAGGAAGTCAAATAAGCCGAACGGGAATCCTTAGTTCTAAAGGGGCTCGTTGAGCTACTTCTCCTAGCTTGGAAAGTTGAGGTCGATCGGGCTCCCCGAGTGCATATTAAATGACCAAGTTGTTTCATGGAAAGGGAGCTCACTAAATTTGTTTTGGGTATATTGGGCTCTAGTAAGACCGAGTCACTTGATTCCATTCGAGACCCGAGGTAAAGATCAGATTTTGTTTGAATGGTCGAGCACCTGAATTAGAGAAATCATGGGTTTAAGAGAACTCGAACTCGGATCATCGAGTGAAGAGTTCAATACAAATGAAAAAAGTCACACCATGGCTCATTGGAAGTACCGAGATCAAATTAGATCAATCGGCTATGGATGAGTCGCTCGAGAGAGAATAGTAGAAGAATAAAGGCGGGCTTGACAAGGGTGGGTAGGAAATACTTAGTAAAATACGAAGGTAAAGAGTTAGCTCACCAAGCTAACTTAGTGAGATGACGAGTTGAGTTTGAGGAAATAGTTTTTTCATGGGCCCATGGGAAAAGGTGGAGTCGATATCGGGGTTTAAGAAGAAAGAAGGATCGAGATCCTCTAAAGCCACGTGGGATTTCCACATGTCCCTTTTGTGTAAATTTAAAAAGTCAAGAAAAAGAGAGGCCCCAAAGTTGTGTGGAGGGTCTCCATGTGTAACAAGGCAATGCAGACACGTAGCGAGTCAATGCAACATAGTCAAACATCTAATGGAGAGGTGGGTTTTTGGGGATCTAGGTGTCAAATGATCTTAGTGGCACAAGTGCACCAATCAAGGGAAATGAAGTGGGCCTCGGGACTTGTGGATCAACCTCACAACGTAGGAAGAAATCTCCGCATGGGCCAAAGAGGAATAAAGGATCTCGGGATCTTGAATGATGAGCTTAGGATGTGGAAGATAACTTGTCGATATGGAAGAAACATCATGGCGATGACACAACTCAACGTATGGTAAAAAACCTCACCGGGAGGAAGAAAAGGTAGGGGTCAATGCTACATTAGAATAGCTCGGCACATGGATAGAGAGAGAGCTCAACAATCAAAGAAAAGTGCCCAAC
Source organism: Taxus wallichiana var. yunnanensis (assembly GCA_018340775.1). Taxonomy (NCBI): domain Eukaryota; kingdom Viridiplantae; phylum Streptophyta; class Pinopsida; order Cupressales; family Taxaceae; genus Taxus; species Taxus wallichiana. The sequence continues at coordinate 25,640,902 of CM031233.1, forward strand.
ATGGATTTGGTAGTGCAAAAGAGAGCCAAGTCAACCGAGTTGGTTTGAGATGGCATATAAAACATTAAAAATAAACATTCCCCCCACATATAGATAATGGAAAATCAATGATAGAGGGCCCACCATTTTAAATGCAAAATCATTTTAAAGATATGCGAACCATTTTTGAAGGAGATAAACATATTAAACTATCTTTTCCTAACCAATAATTTAATTCCTAGTCCCCTGTACTACAAGCAAGCATGTGTAAATCAAAATAACTGCATGTACTCAGGAAGCCATAACTTTTGCATCCCTTAATGGAGTTTCACAAAATTGGTCTCATTGGAATTGTGATTCGAGAAATTTGTACAAAAATCAATAAATATAGAAATTGATGAAGATTTGGTGATGTATTTTACAAAAAATAAACCCAATTCACTTTGGTGGTTGGATGGTGGTTGGGAGAGCAATTAATGGGCATGGGCAGCAATTTTCTCTCACAGCAGTTGCATATAAATAAAGGATGGATTTTATTGATTTTCTATCATTATTTCCACCCACTTTGGGTACCTTGTAATTGATGCAAAGGGAAAATCAGAGTTTTCTCTCTCTCCTCTTCATTCTATATAAATTGAGGAGTTGTCTCATTAAAAAAGGGAGGATAATTTTAGTAATAAAACTCGCCATTTTGGTTTTGGTGAAGCTAATGTGCTGAGACCTTTTTAGTGGAATCCTTTCATGGTGATCCAAGCCTTTCCCTCATAAGATTTTGAACCATGCATATCAATGAAGCAATAGATGCAAGTTTGTGGATGTATCTTCCCTTACTGTGTTTATTTGCATTCTTCTTTCCTCTTTAATATTATTGTAGGTGTATTGTGTCTACTCTATGCTTTTGTAGGGATTCATTATTATTGTGTATGCATGGAAATTTTGTTGTGAATGTTGTTGTTAGATTGTGGAGAACTATTATCACTCTTTCTGATATGCATTTTGCCCCCATTTTCACCCATTAGAGAGTTGTTCTCATACCCTTCTTTTGGTGCATCACCTTTGTAGTGTAGTTTTCCTTTCATTTCATGTTATTTCTCTCTCCTTGGTCACTTAGAAGTTATATGAAAGAGGTAGTGATGTAGTTTTCCTTCATTAGAGTTAGTTTGTACTAGATTAGGAGGAGAAACCAACCTTCTCTAGATTTCTATCTAAAGTAGCAAGTCCCACACTTAGAGATAGTACCCATGTTACCTAGTCACACCTTTGCTTGCCTTAACACATTCACATGCTAAACAATCATAGGGTGTTGTGATTTGGTGATAATATTTTTGGCACATCTGGTGAGACATGAAGGAAGTCTTCATTTTCTCGAGTGTAAAATTATAGCTTGTAAGAGGCTTTGAAATTACACATCTAAGCGACTCCAAAAGGGTAGGCTTCACTAGTTTAGAAACTCAAGCTTGTGAAAAATTTGAGAAGAATTCAAATAAGGTATAGAACAAGAGAAGAAGGTATTTTATAATACTTTCAGCTCTCACTAGGTAGAGGAAGGAGAGGAAGAAGAGCTCAAAGGTCTTTATCTCCACCAAATAGAACACTATCAACACCTCCACCTAGTAGGACTTTCTTTCAATCAACTAGAGCTCTCAGACCAATCATAATGGCTCATCAATAACAACAACCTCCAAATCCTTTTGTGAATTTCATGTGAAGTAGTCCACTTTCTCTCAATTTAAAAAACCCAATCTTAGTTACAACATTAAATAACATTCCATATTTCACTAGGGAGAACCATAAAACTACGATTGATCACATTCAATACATTACAAATTTTTGTGTTATACATGAAATAGACATGGATGTCAAATTATTGGCCTCTTTTTGAAAGGAAAGGCTCTGCAATGGTTCAGAAGTTTGGGAGAGGGTACAATTACAAATTAGAATCATCTATTCACAACTCTTTTTGGTCAATTTGGGGAAAAGGTAGACAATTTATCATTTTTGGAGCAATTAACCACAATCAAGAGAGCACAAAATGAGCAGATGGTTGATTTCAACTTTAGGTTTCAAATGACATGGGATAGAATTCCACTTGCTACGAGACTAGAAATTAAAGGTGCCTTTCTATGCTTCCTAAAAGCTCTAAATTCTTATATTGCAATGATGATACAATCCATGGGAGTTACAACTTTAACCGTAGACTATAACATCGCTATTAGAGCTGAAAATTACTTAATTCAAGATGATAAACTTGCTCTTATGCCACCATATCTCTTTATCTAGAATTAGGAAGTCCAAACAATAACCAAGAACCTACGTTATCTCTCATTCATTCCTAAACAAATCGAGTTTTGTTGAAGCTTCTACCTCTTCTTCTAGTACCTCAAATGAGCTCCAAGAAGTCATGAAGCAGTTACAAAACTTAGGCAATGAGTTGGTGACAATTAAGAGGCAACAAGCTCAAAATTTTAGATCATACTAGCCTCAAGCCCAACCCAATATACCTTCGTATCAGCCTAATAGGCCACCTGCTCAAGCTGAAAATTAGAACCAAGTAAAACCTTCTGCTAATAGATCATTTCAGCCCTATAATCCTAATGTTGTATCCACATCTAGAGTCATGGTACCAATGTAAAATAACATGGCTCAAGAATATGACTAGTGTTTCCCATGCAATCAACCCCATAATCAGTCAACATGCTTCAATGATGCTCTAAATCAAGCATTGATGGTGAAAATGACTAGTGTGGAACCAGAGACAAACCAAGAAGAAAATCAATAGCCATAAGCTACTCAAGAGGAACCTCCAAATGACACCACACTTGTGAGCTAGTAAGTTGAGGATTTCTATGGAATCAATCAGGCCCCTTCTCAAAGTGTGGAAGCTAATAGACGATCTAAGAAGAGAAATTTGGAGGAAGGAAAGTCATCTAACCCATGTGCTTCTCAGCCTTTTATCACTCTACAAGGAGGAGTAATCAAAGTGCAGCTCCAAATGTACAAAACCAGTCCAAACCACCTTCTAGACCAGCTCATACACCAGTTGTAGAAGATCATGCACAAGAGAAGGTTATGCCAAGAAAAGAAAAATAAAAAGATAGTTCCTCTCCATTTAATATTATTGAGAAAATGAAGAAAACAAATGTAAATATTTCAATGTGAGATTCATTGATGGGTGTCGTTATTCCCTTCATTTAATCTAGTCTTAGTTGATGTCATATTCAAACCAGAGGTGTGTCTAAAGCTATATGTAACAAGAATAATCCTAGTGATCTAGTAATTGAATATAGGTATTTGTTATTTATTTTCTAGGGGTTTTTGTAGTGTCCTTAGGATTCCATGGCCAAATCCTTATTATATCTATGCTAAAAGAAACTCTGAAATAAACACTTGTTCTTTGGAATAAATTGCTAGAAATAAACACACATTGCAGAATGAAATAAATTGCTGGAAATAAACACACGTTACAGAAATAAACACACTTTCTTAGAAATAAACACACATTTGAAAATGTTGTGAAAATACTTGCAAGGAAATAAGAGTCTAGTCTATAACACTGTAGTGAAAAGTACATAAATGTAATTCAACTAAAGAATCAAAAGCATTTACAGAATTAACAAGATCTACATGATTTTCTTAGAAATATAAATACCAATAAAACAAGGATCTTGGTTCTTGGAGGAGTGGGCCCTTGCTCCACCTTGAATCAGGATTTGACAAAGTATGATTCTCTCAAAACGAAGTGGCTATTTTATTACTGAAATGTTGTCTTACAAAAATTCATTGTATCTCTCTCACATATATCTCTATCTCTTTCTTTTATATATATATATATATAATCTATCTACAGGTCTTTATGTATATTTCATCATCCAAAGATGCATTTACAACCATAGTTGTTCTACCAATTCAAATGGAACTAAATAGTTCCCAAAATAGATGTGGAATTTAGAAACCTTGTTGGATGTACAACTATCTGATAAGTTATCTCTAGATCTAGAGTATGAAGAATCGATAATCTGTTGATCTGCTCTGATTGGAAGGCCCATTGATTGCTCTAAGATCATATTTTTTAAAAATAAATAGATCCCCATTGATTCTAGAACTTTGGAGAAGTTCTAGAACCAAAGGGAACTATTCCAGAACTACTTGTGAAAGTTCTAGAGCTATGCGCAATAGTTCTAGAACTAAGTGCTAGAGTTTCGGAACTAAGTGCTAGAGTTATGGAACTAAGTCCAAATATTATGAAACTAAGCGATAAATCTCCTTATATGTGTGATGGAGTTCAGAAATAAGTATGGAGGTTCCGTAACTAAGCCGTATTGAAGCCAATGCTCCCAAAAACATGTTGATTACTTCATACTTTGTTCTCTTGATTGATTGTGACCTATTTTATTACAAAAACTGAATTTCCACACACTTTGTTAGGAATTACATAGTTTTTAGACGTTATAACTAAATCCAAAAAAATATGGACAATTACATCCTAACTTATACTAGATCAAACAAAAGTCACAAAATGTAGTCAAACTTGATAAAAAGGAGAGTAAAATAAGATCATTTATTACACATTAACGAGACATATTTTGGCCTTATCATCTCCCCATACTTACTTGTTTGTAAGTCCCCTTAAAAACTTTACTCTTCAAATCTTGGGTTGTGAATTCTGCATTCCAATTGACTACTCAGGTCAAATGGCTGAAACTGAATATCTCAGTGCTTTAGTTCAGAAGTACTATACCCTAATCCTACTTCTATCTTCCTCTACCACTCCTCAAAGTGAGTGGGATCTTAAGGCTCTATGTTTTCCATGGAGACATGGGGGTGAGAAGGAGAGGAGGCCTTGTTCTCATTCTCATCCATATGCCCTTACATTTTCATTGACCTAAGGGATTAGTGTATATAAAGCTTTAGCTCTTTCCAAACTCCATATTAAGTTTTTGGGAGATATCACTTCTCTTCTTCTCAATGTAACTATGAGAAACTCCCATATTTTCAAACATCCATCATAAATATCTTCAAATTTTTCCTCCTCATAAGAGGTGAAGGCATCAATACTTTTCTATAAACTGGCAAGATAATGTTCCTTGAACTAACTATCAAAGGCATGGGATCGAAATGTATAAAAAAAGCAGATGGTTTTCCATAGTGATCCCTCATGCAGATGCTAGATGAACTAGCTTTTAATAGATGCTCAGAATCCCTCTCTTTCCATGCAATCTAATTTTGAAGTACAAAAACAAATGCATTTAGCTGGCTTTCCCCTACATACAAATTGATCATGAAGCCTGTATTCTTTTCCAGCATAAAATTGCGGAGATAGAAAAGAATATTTTTATGTTATGTCTTGGTTGGGAATATATTATCACGAACTCAGATTCATCTTTTATTTCATGTGGAAGAACACATGCAATTCTTGACAGCTGTCAACGAATAAATTGTTCTTCCAAAAAGATGTTGTATGTAGGAGAAGGTCTCTTGCATGTGAGTAATTTTTCACTCATTATATAAACCATTTGTATCTTTACTAGACATTTAAATTTGTCTTTTTCCTCTTTGTAAATTTTTTCTTCCCATTCCTTCCTTGCCTTCTTCTCCTCTTCCATCTTGCTTCTTAGCTTCTCATTTGATGTTTTAAATGCATTAAGTTCCCTGTAGGTATCATCCCACAACTGCTTAAGTGGCCAGTAAGTCAGTTCAATCTATATAACTTGATTCTTTGAAGATATATTTGACATAGCACTTTGTTTACTAGCCAATTGACATTCTTCTTCTTTTTCCATCATCTTCTATTTGACCATTGTCAATTCTTCAGTCCTATCTGTGAGATGAGTTGTTAGTTGCTCAATGAGCATTTCCCTCTATTCCAATTTGAGTTTGAGGAAATTTAATTCCTCATCTTTCTCCCTGATGATAAGTTCTGCTCTAGACAAGAACAGAGTCTATTTTAAGTGATGTTTTCCTCATTTTCTAAAAGTTCATTGGGAAATGAGCATTCCTCTTCTACCAAAGGGTATTTCCCTTTTCGTTTCCAAGATGCCCATTCCTCTTCTTCATGTGACTGCATTGTTGATTCACTCATCTCTTGAAAATCATGTTCTTCAAATCTCTCCTCTTCTTTTTCCACCTCAGTTTGACTTGTTCAAGGAGGATTCATTGCCATGCTTTGCCCAAAATATCAACAACTTCTTTCTCCAAACCATCATGTTCTTCAATTTCTTTTAGAGTTTCTCTAGACCTCTTATGAACTCTTCTTCTTTGAGGAGCTTCAAAATGTCCTGAAGTGGGTTTCCTCCTAGAGATTCTTCTAATTTTCACTTCATGATCTAGCTTAGGTGAATTGTCACTATCAGAGATAGATATTAGTTCTTCTATTATTGTTGCAGAGGAAGGGGTTTCTTTTGAAGGCACAATAGGTTTTGTAGTTTTAATCATTCTTTCATATCTCCTCCTCTTTGGTACATTAACCCCTCCTATTTCCTTCTTTTCTCTTCAGGGGGATCAATCTCCAAATTACTTTTAGGGGAGAAAGGGGTTGGTATTCCCCTCCTGATAATATCAAGGATTTGTTTGAATTTGTTAAGGAACTTTTCCCATGCTTCTTCTCCATTTTTCTTTGAAAGAAAATGGTGCTAACAAACCAAATGGACTAATCCATGATGTCTAATTATTCCAACTCCCCAAGAATACCTCTGAGCCATTATTTAGATGGATTCAAAAAGGAACCCTAGAAGGTTTACTATATATTCTAGTTTTGCAGCCCCATACCTAAGATATATTAACATCTTAAGGACTTCTCTTCCCACAGTCCCAAATTGGCCATCATAGGTTAGGTACTTAACTACCCAAAATGCTACCTTGTCAAAGGGTTTGGGAAAGCTAGCTCTTCTGACCCCCTTTATGATTTTCTTAGTGTTATAAATGTATTGGGGTTAAAATTCCCCTCTTGTATCAAGGTTTCCACTAGTTCTTTGAGGGTCCCTTTTACAGGATTAGGAACATGTACAATCGGTACCCCGATACATTACTCATTGTATTGATAGTAAAAGGAATTACAATGCTTTTAACTTTAGTTTTGGATTCTTCTAAATTTACAAAAATTCCCTTACCAATTCATCATTGTACCTTGAGAACATTTTCAAGAACTCCAACCACCCTTCTCATCTAAAAATGGCTACCACTTCTCCATCTACAAGAAGTTGTGTATCATCCTTTGGTTCTGACTTCTTTTAATCCCCATGGTCAAAGAGGATGATTCAAATTCTTCTTTCTTCAAATTTAGAATTAGCTATAGAACTACTAGATTTAGCTATGGAACTATTGGGTTTAGCTATGGAACTATCGTGTTTAGCTATGGACTTACTTAGGTTTGGCTACGGAATTAAAATATAATTCTTTTGCTTCTTCCTTGAAGTTATTCTACAACTTCTTCTCAACTTCGTTTATTCCTCCCAAATGATATCTCATTACAAATATGCCACCACATTCTTATTCCAATGACATCACCCTCATGATTACTTTATTTTAATCATAATGTACAATAAATGACTCATCATACCAACTTATTAAATCAAGTCTAATCACATATGCAAACTTTTAATTTAACCTTTAATAATATCAAGATATAATTATCATCCTTGCTAATGTAATCATTTTTCCTCGATGACTCATCATTATTAAAAGTGAAAAAGAAAAACAGTTAGAAAAGATAGCTGGAATTCTCAAAGCTTGACTTAGAATTTACTAGATAACACCCTAGTCGCTTTGGCACATCACTCGGCCTAGGACCGAGCTCTCACTCAAAGCACACAAAGGTATTGGGGTCCTCTTTATGGTTGTTATAATAGGATGTTAACATGATGAAAGAAGAAACATATAGATTCATAACTAATCCATCATTCTATAATGCATGTTATCCTCATATCTATGAAAGAACAAGCTTAAACAGTAATCATGATTGAATTAATAACATGTACTACTCAATTACACAGAATGACACTTAGATTCAGCCAATATCTTCCATCTATTAATAAATATAGAAGCTCCTTACAGTATTGTCAATCTATATCAATGTGCGTATGGAACTGATATAGTGGTTCAGTCATATGTGTATATTCTCTGTTACACATACATACATCCAGCTCTCTATCATCCCCTTCTTCTACTATGTAACTAACATCATATATATATGGTGGGGACTTTCCTTCACCACTTATCTATTCCAGAAATAGGTCGCATGATATTAATAGCCACACAACATTTACAATCATAGCCACACATGCAAGTGTGCTATCTATAGTCCTTTTGCAGTTTAACCAAAGTGTCAATTATATTCTCATCTTGTCTTCATGCATAAACACTTAGATCCACTTCTCCAAAGATAGATAATGCATGGCGCGCATATCTTTGCATTGTTGGTGTGTTCCCATGCCATCTTCTAAAAATAGGTCTTCATGCTCAAAATCGGCTAAGTCCGAAAAGCTGAACTTATCTTCCACATGCGGGTCCTTCTGTCCTTCCACGCCCTTAGTTTGGGCCTTCTATCCCACGCGGACTCCTTGTGTGATCTTAGACAAGTATTATTTGATCAACATTACCCCACACTAATCTCATTATCGTCCCGACAATGGGTATCTCCAAAAATTTGAAGGAAAGAATAAGAATGAAAGAATGTGGATAAATAAAGAATTTTTATGAGGTTATTAGGAAACCTCCTCTATATCAGTTTGTAGTATCAACTCTGGATACTCCTCCTTTATTTCAGCCTCTAATACCTATTAGTCAGTGAGTGCTTGTTCTACTTTTCGGGATGTCCACAACAATGGATTCCAACTCATCCCTCATAATTTCTCCTTTCTCATTTTGTAGAACCAACACAACACTAGACATGGATGTCATTCTTCCTTCTAAAAGGTCCATCTTCTATGCAATTAGCTTTCCAGCTCTTCTAGCCTGAGTCTTGTGTAGCTCTTGTGTTTGATAGGGCCTCGGATTTTGTTTAACCATTGACAACCTTTCTATGTGGCCCAATGTCTCATCTTTCATTACTTTCTAGACCTTGTTATTCTCTTCAAGGGTCTTGATGTTGATAAGCACCTCTGGAGCTGTGCATACATTTAAAGCCTAGTCTACTTTCTTCAATACTTCTGTAATGCTTGCAACAACCCTTCATAAGATGTAATTTTTCTCATCATAGATGCTTTCTCTTGATCGACATCTTGTTTAGAGCATTTCAACACTTTCATATGCAGAGTTTCATCTTGAGTACCAAGTCCACCAACTTTCCCACATAGTGTATCGTTGAAGGAAATGTCTGTGGTACCTTGGGCTCCAAGTGTGGCCTTGCTTTGATTACATTGTCCCCAATATCCTCTGTGATGCTTATGAACACCTCGTTCTTCTTCTGTGTGAAGTCCCTTTCCTATGTTATGCGTGTTATCTTTGTGTCCTTTTCTTCAACTCTTTGTGCAATGATTTGATCATGGCATATTTGTCCATGTTTCTTCTAGCCACCTTAGTAGAAACTTTCACTAGTGCATTGTTGACTTTGCTCATTTGACATGACAGTAGGCTTACAGTCATGTTTCTAGCTTGAGGTGCCTTCTTCAATCACCTCGAAATGTATGACTCTTCACACACATCAAATTCAGGCTCATCCATGTGGGTGTGCATTGACCATGATAGTTTCTTTCTAGTGTGCACAGTCACCATATCTTCATCCATCAACTCCCATCTGAATAAATCCTTGCACTACTATCCTTCCCTGCAGAAGTGGGTACAAAAAAATTTTCCTACATCCTCTACATACCCCATGGCTGGTGGAATGTGCTCTCCACTTTTCCTTCTAGACCTTTGCTACTTAGGAACTTTAGCCTCCAAATTTGGGACTTGTGTCTCCATGTCCTAAACACCTTCTGTAGCTTTCTTTTCTGGTCTTTTCTCTTCCCCTTATTTTTTCTTTAATGCCTCACCCTGTTCTTCTATGTCCTCTAGAAGTGTAGGAGAATTAGGTGGGCTCTCTTCTAACTCTTTTGCCTCCTCATTCAACTTCAGCTTCCTCCTCCTCCTCTGCGTGGTAGCTTCCTTACGTGAGAGAGTCTCGGGTGATTTGCACATAGTGGTTGGAGTAGCACCTTGGGTCCTTGTTCTCCTAAATACCCTTTTAAACCTATGCTCCCCTTGGACTGCATTCAATTCCTCTTCATCCCCCTCTTGTGGCTGAGGTGGGGTAACGACACACTTAGCTTCACCCTGACTTATAGGATGTCTCCTACCCCTATGCTCCAAACCACCACTATCTTCATGCTCTTCCTCCTCATCCTACACTTCAATTGGCTCTGTGGGCTTAGGTGTTGGGATGTTCTCCATTGTATGCTTTCCCTTTGGTGGTGATGGAAGTGTGAACTCACCTTCCACGTATTTTTATTCTCCATTTTTATCTTCAATTGGAGATACACCAATGATGCCCCCACATCTGCTACTGACCAAATTTATTGGTTTGATATTCAAAACCTATGAAATGATTCTCTCTGTATAAGAACTTCTACCAGGATACACATACTTCTTCCTCAATGTATGGTAGTCGTAGTCTACCTTATCTACATTGAATATCATTCGGTGCATGTCTATAAATATACGAACAAATCTTGAAAATACCTTGCAGTGAATGCGTAAGGTAACTTGCACTAAGGAACCAAACGCCATCTTTCATTGGGAAGTGCATGATAGAAATGCTGATATACAATAAACTAAAATTGTTTCCCTACCACTCTTTGGGAGTTCCTTTGGGATGCACCACTCTTCCCCAAATGCCGCATGGAGTTTTCATACCACTTCTCACTTCCCTCGATTTACATCATCATGTCATGGCCCCTTGCATAGGTATTTGCTGAAATTTTAGCTAGGGATGTGTTCTCCATGGGGTATTCCCATACTTTCTCCTTTAATCCATCACGGTACCCCGATCTCCATGAATACCAAGTGATAGAGAACAACCATAAAGCTAATCTTCCCTCCTGTGTGTACTTCTTTGACTATTTTCTCTGCAATATAGCCTGCAATGTTGTAGATTGTCCCTTTTGACATCTTACGTGCCACATGTAACCACATAGTATTCACTTATGACCACCACTCCTAATCATTTAACTTGGTAACAAGGTGTGTTGCAGCTTGTACAACTGGAAAGTTATTTAATTTATCTATCTCCATTCCGTGGACCCTTCAGGTACCCCAACTCTTGTTTGGTCTTTACAATCATGGCTTTATTTGCAAGGTCACCTTTTATGTCTTCTCTTGTGGCCTTTAGACACATGTAATCGATGAGACTAGCAAAGATAAAATTCTAACCCTATGTCATGCAAAGTAGAAGAAGTCTTCGTGTGTACCCGATCATGAGCCACGATACAAGGGCTCATACTTCCTTGAAATATGGAAGCTCATATAACTGGTAGACCCCAATTATCTTTAGGAGCTTCTCACCTGCATCTTATACACACCAGGATATCATCCACCATGATCTTGTTCGTTCTAGTAGTGAGCAAGGAATCGAGCTCCTTCTTGTTCTCTAGAGTCCCATGATTATATTCACTCACTTGGCTCTTTCGATGGGTGAATCCCATTCTTGGTGACAATGACTCCTTTTGGATATTACATCTCTAGAAAATGGCTTTGGGGTTCCATATCTTCTTCCTCAATGGCTACCTTCTTCTTTCCTTTTACGCTACTCTGAGATGCCTTCTTCAGTGCCATTTTTACCTTGTAAATGTCTCTTCTTCAACTCTATAACTCTCAAATCAAACCCTAGCTCGATTTAATTATGCCCTAGGTGGAAACTTCATAGCCTAACTCTTTTCGGTCTCCCTACTTCACTCAAATCCTTCTTCACCACTGGGGACGTAAGCTTCTTGTCAAACAGATATGGTTGTCACGCTTGGTTTCACACCCTTCGCACCTTAACTCGATCAATCGGCTCTTTGCACTTGGATATTTCTTCAAATTATCTTAGTTGTAATGGTAAAAATGAATCGCATCCCATCCTTATATAATTTTTCAAATTTTGATGCATTTATTGCTCCTTCACCTACCAAATATCCCTCATTCATTGACCAAATCTATTCATTCTATGTGGTACATCTTCACACCCAACTATAACCTTCTAGTGTGCCTTCCTACCCTCTAGTCACAGACTTACATTTAGTGCATGCTCCTACACCCAAGTACCTCATCAGTATACCTTCTCCTGGTAGCTAACATGGCCTCCACTTACCTCATGTTATACTATTATTTCATTCATCTCCATCCTTGGTCTCTTTTGAGAAACAATCTTTTTTTGACTTATTCCTTTCACACCCATAGCAGCTTATTCCTTTCACCTTTCAAATCCCAGTCTTTTTCTTGGACAACTACAACCACCCCACACAAAAAGTATGTGTAGTCCTCTGTGCATAAACATTATTCATACAGTAATTAGCTTCAGGTGCACAAACACACTTATTACACAAGAACAACAACTAAATTGACAAAGCATAGTGACAATGAAGTAAATACATTAAGGAAATACATAATTGAAAACCTAAACTAAATGGAAATACTACCGTATTAAAAACACCAAGAAGACTTATTTATAGTAGGGCTTTAGCCTACTTCCATTAAAGTAACCGGGTAACTGTGTTCCATCAAGTGCTTCTAATTGGCAAGCACTTGATTCAAGTATAGAAGTGATAACATATGGCCCCAACCAATGTACTTTTAGCTTTCTGGATGGCGCAAGAACTTTGATTCATAAAGAAGTACCATTTGTCTAATTTCAAACTTCTTATACCTTATTTTTGTCATGTCATGCCTTCGCCTCACCTTTTCCTATTTCTAACTCCATCGTGCTATGGCTTGGCACTCATCTAGTTGAATCATATTTTGATACATTTCTTCTAAAGCTTGTTCATCATCTAGACCTCTAGTGTGCGTAATGCGCAAAGAAGGTAACATAAATTCTATAGGGACAATAGCTTCCGATCCAAACACCAATCTGAAATGGTGTGGCTTTGTTTAATCTCTTGTAAGTAAGTTGTTCTATATGCCCAAAGCACAAATTGATACTTTGTCATCCCAATCCTTTCTTCCAACATCACAAATTTTTGTCAAAATTGGCTCAAAAATTATTAAAGGCCTCAACAGTTCCATTTTTTTGAGGATGATAAGGTTTGGTTTTATGGTGTGCAACCATAAACTCATCTAATAGGATCTGATTGTCTCATTCTAAAAGTGTGTACCTTGATCACTTGTCAAGCTTAAGGGACATCCATATCTTGTAAGAACATTATCCCACATAAACCTAGCTATTGTAGTTATTGTACAGTCCTTGGTAGGTGTTGCTTCTACCCACCACATGAGATAATCTATGCAAGTAATGATATAGCGTGACCAGTCTTGTGTGCACAATTTGGTGAAATAGGTCCTACAAAATCAATGGCCCATTTCTCAAATGGTTCAAGCACTAGTAATCGGTCTCAAAGGCATCTCATCTCTTTTCCCTGGTTATCCTAGGTGTTGACAATGATCACATGCCTTACAATATTCTTTACTGGTCCTTATACAATGTCTCCCACCATAATCCAACAAGTAGGATTTTTCAAACAATCGCATCACCTGCATAATGGCCTCCTACAATACCACCATGAGCTTCTTCCACAATATCCTTATGCTCATGCTCTAATACACAATGGCGTAATACTTCATCTCTACCTAGCTTGTAGAGGTCACCACCTGATTAACATAAATGGTGTCGCGTGCATAGCAAATTACTTCTTTTCTAAAGCTTTCATTCCTTTCAGTGCCATACATGTTCGTAGAAAGACAAAAATGTCTTCTAATTCCATGGGTACACATTAAAACTTATATAATTGTGCATCTGACATTGTTTCTTCAATTTTTTGTGCATCCTCTCCTAAATTGATTCTAGATAAATGATCTCGGTCCATAATTGCTTTCCCTAGCTTCACCAAAACTATGAAATCAAACTCTTGAAATAAGAGCACCCATCTGCATATGCACCCTATAAGATGGGCTTGTTTACAAGTACTTCAATTTCATGTGATTTGTATAAAACACAAATGGTGTTGCTTAACAAGTACTATTGAAACTTGTACAATGCATAGATCATTGACAAAACTTCATGCGCTCTATAGTTGTATAATTTCATTCAGCAGGAGTTAACTTCCTACTAGCAAAACAAATTGGATGATCTATAATACCTTCACTAGGTTGAGCTAACACAACACCAATGGCCATGCCAGAAGCGTCCACATGCACATGAAATGGTTTATCCCATGAGGGAAAGTGCAGAATGGGCACGGTAGTAAGTTTCTCTTTTAATATCTCAAACGCGTGTTGTTGTGGTTCTCCCAATAAAATGTACCTTTCCCCTTCAATAATTCTTCCAAGGGTGCAGTAATTTTAGCATACCCTTTTATGAATTTTCTATAATATCTGTATGACCTAAATAATCCATGCACCTCACTTTGATTGGTAGGTGCTTCTAAGCCTAAAATGACTGCAACCTTGGCTGGATCAACTAGCAAACCTTCCTTGTAGATTATATGTCCTAATAGTATCCCAAATGGCATAGAAAATATGCACTTCTTGATATTCAAAGAGATACTCAATTGTCTGCATCATTCAAACATTAAGTGTAGATTGTCATAATGATCTTTCACAAGCCCATATATTTTCCAATCATATAGGTAGACTGTAAGAAGTTGTGAATAAAATCCTTGAATGCTTGAACAACTATGCGAAAATACTGTAGGCACATTTTTCAATCCAAAGGCATCATAGTATAAGAAAAAATACCCCATTCAGTAGTAAATGTTGTCTTTTCTTTATCCTCCGAGCAATCCTAACTTGATGATACCCAAAAATCCTTTCGTGAAGGAGTATATATTTGCACCCTACAACTCCTAGTATTTCCTCGATGAATGGGGTATGGATATGTGATGCATGCAACATTCATCTCCTGTAGTCCACACATATCCTAATTCATTTGTCCTTCTTGATCTTGATCACCATTGGGCTAACACATTTTGACTCATCAAGGGCTTGATAGTTCCAAATTTCAACATTTTATCAATTTCTTCTTTTACCTTTTTTCATGCAAATTAGGATTCATTCTGTAAGGTCTCTTTCTAACTAGCCATGCACCATCCTTAATTTTGATCTTCATTTCCCCAAGTGATTCATGCACACCTTTAAGTTCATGATATCCTCGAGGGAATAAGTCTTGATAATCCCTGAGTAACTCGATGATCTTTGCTACCTCCGAGTTTGACTAGTAATCTCCAATTATGGCCTCCTTAGGCTCAGCCTCCGAACCTATATTCACCTTCTTTGTCTTCATGGGTTTATGGTAGGTGTATGTATCCTTGTCTACACTATCAAGACCTTACACACCCCATGTGAATGTTCAATATCTAGGTTCTCAACTTCCTCATCATCCATAATGTAAACCATCTTTCCTTTTTCTTTCTCAAGGCAAGTGCGTTCAAGTAGTATGGAGTCCATTTCTTCTTCCCTTTCAAAACATGCTCGAAATCTACCTCACCGAACAATTCCTAGATATGCTCTTATGTTTTTGCACTATCTCCCATAGTTAAGCACTTGACAAATTTTAATGCCTCTACTACAGGAGGTTTAGTTGAGAAGAAGTCAAAAGTCTGGATCATACCTGTAGTCAAATAATGCCAGTTTCTAATTTCTCGATGTAGTTCTACATATACATACCAAGTGCATGCACATCCTTGTAGTGTAAGAATACAATTTATGCACCCATAGTGAAGGTGGTAATGCTTCATGTCCTATTGTCCAGAGTCTCTCACACTACTGAATGTGATGTTGAACAGGTTGATCACCATGATAAGTGTAGATTTGTGTAGGTGCATTATTCCTTATAAACCTGGTAGACAAAGCTATTCCAATCTCTTCCCAGTTTATAAGATTATCTCTGTGGACTACCCACCAGTGCATTTTTGTCCTGCGTAGTGTATATACTAACATATCTCTCCTTGTAACTTGATATTCCCATTGTGTTTCCATGGCCTTCAGAAAGGCAGGAAGATCTTCTATCCCTATATACCAAGTCTTGTGCTACTGCTACCTATCTATCAAATTAAATGAAATCTATTCTTGCACGTAACCACTCTTTTCACCTTACGCCCTACCGATTCATATGTACCATGAGCCCAATTTTCACAAGCAATACTCGTAGTATCACTAATAGAATGAGAATCCTCCCACCGTAGGATACCTTCTTTGGATGGCTCATTGACCCTCAGGTCTGAATAACACGTACATAGAATCTATTTAAGTCCCCTCACTTAGAGGCTCAACATAGGGTGTAGAATTCCCATTGTCAAAGGTATCACAACCCTTTCCTCCTTTTTTCAAAGCTGATATACCCCTTATTGAATCTCAAGTTAGCATTATTCACATAACACCAAGGGCGTCAAAAGGCTGGAAAATTATCCACTTCTGCAAGTGCTAATACCTCAAAATCCCAGATGAACTTGGCCTATTGTATAGTTATAGATGCATCTTTCAATACTCCTATGGGATTGGCCTTAGTCCAGTTTGTCATGAATAACACATTAGATGATGGCTGCAATAGAGGCCTTTCCATTTGTACCCATGCATCTAATGTAAGCATGTTTACCTCGCACATGTATCGATCAATATGTTACTCAACAACCACCCATCTACAACAACATTCAAAGTAATTTCTTTGTCATAGTCAATGCTATCAGGGGGAATATTTACATGTAGAATCTATTATCTGGTCTCAAGACTTGCGTGCAGTGTTCCCTTTTAACCAACTTCCTAATAGTGGAATAATGTTCTCCTAGCACAACATCTTACACACCTCTCGTAGATCATCGATATCAGTTTGGACTGTCTCTAATGCTTTCTTTTGCTCCTTTAGGTATTATATCTCACCCTAAAGATTCCTTAGCACTTCCATGGTATCCTAGTAAACTTCTTTCTGATGAGCAAGATCTAGGTACCTTGCATGTAAAACCTCCTCCTTAGTGATCATAGGCTTCTAGTACAATGCCTCTCTCACGCGTGCTGCTTCATTACGTGTAGTAATCTTCACTGTTAATGCCTCAAGTCCTTCTATTATCTTGGGCATCCACTAATCTTCTACCATGCTGTTGGATTCTAACCATCCCAACACCTTTGTTTTCTTGCTTATGTTGCTTACTCAAATGCTCATATAAGTCTGGGAACTCTTCATAGCTATGGTTCTTCCTGTAGAAAGAACATGTAATATTTTGAGGACATTCATGCCTATAGTGGTCAGAAGATCCACACGTATAACATGTTCCACAAGGGAACTTCTCTTCCTCCACCACGGCCTTGTCCTCCATATCCACCATGATATCCATGTCCCCTTCCATGACCTCCTTCAAAATGCCCCTCATTCTTGTCATAACACGTTTGATTATGATCCCAATCCTGGTGCTCATTCTTACCCTTATAACTATCTATTATACTTGTTTTTCGTATTCCAATGTCTATAACATCCTGGATCTAACCAATCAACTGAAAATCCTCAATATCATGGGTCATGGACCTATAAATCTTGCAAAAGCAAGATACATTCTTCCTTATCACGCATTGTAACAAAGGATAGTGACTAGCATCATGATTCAAATGAAAAATTTCACAATCCAATAGTAATGAGCGTACATATTTGCGAGGGAAATTATTCTTGGTGTGACCTTCCACTTCACAATTTGTACACCAAATTCCTGAGCACGTTTCATGGGATGAATTTTCTGATAACTTCTCTAACTACTTTTCCATAGCTCCAATTTGTGCCTCTAGGAATGGATTAACACTAGTGTCAATGCTCCAACTACCTTGGCATGTAAAGATGATTCTAGTGCTTCACGCGGATCAGTGTATGTCTTATGTGAAATTGCCCTTCTAAAAGGTGTAATCACCCTCCAACGAACCATTGTGCATGTTGGCTAGCATGAATATCATAAGATAGATTAGATAGAAGTGTCTTAAAATGAGCATCATACTCACGTACACTCTCAGTAGTTCCTTGCTTGATATATTTGAGCACACTTATACTCTTTTGCTCAAACTCAAGGATATGGAACTCTTTCAAGAAAGCATCTCTCAATGTTGCATAATCCATGCAAGTTTGATCAGGGTCAAACTTCCTATATTAGTTACACGCATGCCCCTGTATTTTAGTGGTGAATTGACTTTCCTTTCACTCAACAACTATAATCCCTTTAGTGTGCCACAAGATTTCACACATATGTACATGTTCGTTAGCATCCTCTATACCTCTATACTCGAGAGACAAAGAGACATCTCCATATAGATATTTTGTGGTTACTATGGACCTTGACCACCTGATCTGGAACCTCCTGTGTTCCCTCTACCTCTAGAACCACCTATACCTCTTGATTTGTGACATGTAGTTGGAATAGGGCATGGAGATGTACTACTACGTGCTCCGATAGTAGTAATATACTATACCCATACGATGCTGTGAGGTAGTTCCACTTCCAGAGGTGAATCTAACATTCTACGCAATCACATTCTATGTGGATAATGTGCCTAATAATGCTCCTCCAAATGAAATTGAAGTCATCTATCCTACCATTGATGTACTTGATCCCTGAATTACTCCTACTTTCCTACTTCCCAAGTTAGTTTTTGGTTACTTTTCACACTAGATACTGAAAAAACCAAGTGCAAAGGCTAGTTCACCAAGTGGATTAAGATGCATTCCTGTGACCCAAGTAGTCTTTACTAGCACACTTCTGTGTGAGGATGAGAAGGGATCTCTATCATGCTTTCCAAGATGGGGGAGTTCCTAATGCTTTGGCTCCACATCTTCTATGTGAGTTGTAAATCCTTCACAAGCCATCTCTCTCCTCCATGCCTACTTAAGTCACCTTTCCTCTCTCTTGTTTTGGCCGCTAGGTCTGCCATCTTAAACCAAACATGTTCCTGCCTTCACGCATGGTGAAGTTTAGTTAGCCATCAGTTTACTCTCCAGGTTCAAAGTTACCATTAAGATCTTGATTGCCAGTGGAATACTGTGCAAATATGTTCCTCTTGGATACCACAAAAACTAGAATTCAACTACCTCTGGGCAAGAGTACATTAAAATTGAATATTCCAGAATATAATTGTTTAGAACACCATGAAACCATGTATCCACCGTGTGAGTCTAGATCAGATCAACATCATAAAGGGCCTGAAATTCTTCCTGTGTCCAAACAAGTGTGTGATACCTCTAATTCCGTTGAGATGCATAAGTAATAAGCCACTCATATATTTCTATTGGAAAGATAGTGAAAAAGCTCTCATATAAGTTGTCATACAAGTTCTATTCTATCCAAGTGTGTGCATTAAACTTAGATCCACTATTGAACCATCATGCATATTCTTCCTCCAGATCATGTATCCATTCTTCAATACTTACTAGAGTTAACTGGTATGTCTCCATTGTGAACCATCCTGAAAACAACTGAAAAGAGGTCTCGGTAATGGAACCAATGATGCAGCCTAGAATTTACTAGATAACACCCTAGTCGCACTAGCACATCACTCAGCCTAGACTGAGCGCTCACCTGAAGCACGCAAAGGTACCAGGTCCCTCTTTAGGGTTGCTGTAACAAGATGTTAACATGATGAAGGAAGAAACATATAGATTCATAACTAATCCATCATTCTATAATGCATGCTATCCTCAGATTTATGAAAGAACAAGCTTAAACAGTAATCATGATTGAATTAATAACATGTACTACTCAATTACATAGAATGACACTTAGATTCAGCCAATATCTTCCATCTATTAATAAATATATAAGCTCCTTACAATATTTTCAATCTATATAAATGTGCGTATGAAACTGATACAGTGGTTCAGTCATATGCGTATATTCTCTGTTACACATACATACATCCAACTCTCTATCATCCCTTCTTCTACTATGCAACTAACATCATATATATAGGGTGGGGACTTTCCCTTCACCACTTATCTATTCCAGAAATAGGTCGTATGCTATTAATA
The DNA here is from genome assembly GCA_018340775.1 of Taxus wallichiana var. yunnanensis. Taxonomy (NCBI): domain Eukaryota; kingdom Viridiplantae; phylum Streptophyta; class Pinopsida; order Cupressales; family Taxaceae; genus Taxus; species Taxus wallichiana. Next base: position 25,660,979 of record CM031233.1, read on the forward strand.
TCCACACACCATTTACAAGCATAGCCACACATGCAAGTGCACTATCTATAGTCCTTTTGCAGTTTAACCGAAGTGTCAATTCTATTCTCAGCTTGTCTCCATGCATAAACACTTCGATCTGCTTCTCCAAAGATAGACAATGCATGATGCGCATGTCTCTGCATCATTGGTGTGTTTCACACACCATCTTCTAAAAATAGGTCTTCATGCTCAAAATTGGCTAAGTCTTGAAAGTTGAACTTGTCTTCCACGTGTGGGTCCTTTCTATCCTTTCACGCCCTTGGTTTCGAGCCTTCTATCCCATGTGGTCTCCTTGTGTGATCTTATACAAGTATTATTTGATCAAAATTCCAAAGAAATTCCTTTTATTTTGCATTAGCCATTTATTGAAGAGACCAACCACCATTTCTAGTTTTCAATTGGTCTTTTGAGAAATTTTTATTTTTGGGGAAGAGAACGCCATTTACTGGTTTTCATTCCTTCCCTTTTTATTTTCTTTTATTTTTATTTATTTTTTTGGGAAGAGAATGCAATTTATTGGTTTTCCTTCTCTTCCTTTTATTTTGGATTCATGCATCTAATTATTTGATCATTTTGGAAGAAGCGGGTTCTTCTATATGATAAAAAATTTGTTTCAATCTACTTCAAGAATTCATCCCTAGTAGGAGGCTTCCTATAAAGTTTTAACTGGTGTCTATTGACCAAAAGTGTCCTTCTACTTCCATTAATGGGAAGTAGCTAAATATAGCCATTGTCAAATATCTTCTCAATTTGATAGGGTCCTAACCATTTGGTTCTCATCTTGCCTTTACATTGTTGGTACTTGGAATCAAATAGTAAGGCCTAATCTCCCATCTTAAAATTCCTTTCCTTGATATGTGTATCATGTCACTACTTCCTTTGGTCTTAGATTATCTTTGTCCGATGAAGTGCTTCCAATCTCATCTCATCCAACTCATTGAGTTCCGAGAATTCTTTCCTTTTTTATTACATCTAATTCAATACCCGGTTTAGTTATTGTCCTCAATGTTTTAGTTCAAATTCAATAGGTAATAAGGATTTTTCCCATAGACTAAATCATATGGTGAGAACCATATTGTAGTCTTCAAGTTGTATTATAAGCCCAGATAGCCTTAGGTCGTCTCTTTACCTAATCTCTTCTACATGCTTCCACTATTTTGGTAAAGATGCTTTCCAATTCTCTGTTTATTACTTCTACTTGTCCATTTGATTTTGGGTGATAGGAAATGACTTCTATGATTTATCGATAGTTAATTATAAATTCCTAGATCATATTAGACATGAACTATGGCCCTTGATCTAAAACTATACTCCTTGGTGCACCAAACTTCATCATAATTTTGTGCCAAAGGAAATCAACAACTACTTCTTCAGTAGCATTTTTTAAAGCTTGCACCTCTTCCCACTTTGTCACATAATTAGTACACACATAATTTTCTCCTTTCCTTATGAAGGAGGACTAAAGGGACCAACAAAATCCAGCCCCCACCTTTCAAATGGTTCAATTACTACTTGAGGTTGCAGAGGCATTTCATTGGTGAAAGTTGGTTGTCCCATCCTTTGACAAGGATCACACTGCTTGATGTATTTCTTCACATCTTTATACAGAGATGGACAATAATATCCAGTGTCAAGTATTTTGTGTGATTTTATTTTCACTGAAAAGTGTCCTCCACTTGGTTCATCATGACATTCCCTAAGTATGTCAAATATTTCATCTTCTCTCACACACCTAGGATAAAACCAAATCAGGACCACATTTAAATAACATTCCATTTAACCATTTAAATTGGGCACTGATTTTGATTAACTTCTTCATTTTTTTCTTAGTAAAAGGAGGAAACTTCCCTATTGTAAGATAATTCACCATATTAGCAAACCATGGTGTATTAGCTGAAATAACAAATAATTGTTCATTTAGAAAGTTGTCCTTAACTGGATCTTTCTCCCTGTAGTGGTTAATCTTGACAAGAAATCATCTACCACATTAGATTTTCTTAGATTATCCACAATGGTAATATCAAATTCTTGTAAAAGTAATAACCATCTAATTATCCTACCTCCAACCACCGGTTTGTTCATTAAGTATCTAATTGTTGAGTGATTTGTATGTACAAATATTTTGTACCCTGTAATATAATGTCTGAACTTATTAGTTACATAAATCACAACAAGAAATTATTTTTCAGTGGTGGTGTAATTTCTTTTAGTGGGAGTAAGATTTTTACTAAGGTAGTAAATAGCATACATTTTCCTTCTTCATTTTTTTGTCCCAAAACTACACCAATTGAGTTATTTGAGGCATCTATTTGGATGTGAAAATATTTCTTCCAATTAGGTCCTCTCATTATTGGGGCGGTGATTAATTTTTCTTTAATTTCTTCAAAATCATGTTAACACTTTTCATCCCAAAAATTCACAATCCTTGGTAAGTAAAATAAACATGGGGGCAGAAATTTTACTAAAATCCCTAATAAAACACCTATAGTATCCAAAATGCCCTAAGAATGACTTGATATCTATGGGGGTTTGAGGAACAGTAAGTCCGAAATAATCCCGATTTTTTTGTCAACTTGAATTCCTCTTTTTGAAATGTGGTGTCCTAATATCATCCCCTCATCAACCATCATAAAAATTTCTCACGACTAAGAGATAAATGGTGTTTCTCACATATTATTAGTACTCTATCCAAATTCTTCAAAGCATCATCAAATGTGTCTCCATGCACAATAAAGTCATCCATGTATACCTCTACACAATCATTTGTTAGGTCTATAAAAATTGCTAATACAACTCTTTGGAAGGTTGGTAGAGCATTACATAGTCCAAATGGAAATACCCTATAGGAAAAGGTACCCCATGGAAAAGTAAAGGTATTTTGGTCCTGATCCTCTAAGGCGACTACGATTTGATTATATCCACTAAATACATCCAAGAAGGAAAAGTATTGTTTTCCTGCAAGGTTTTCTAAAACTTGATCTATGAATGGTAAGGTAAAATAATCTCTCAGTGTGGCTTTGTTTAGCTCCCTATAATAAACAAAACTTCTCCATTTTCTATTATTTTTAGGTAAAATTACAAGAGGAGACACCCATTGAGTATCCGAGATAGGTTATATAAAACCTACTTGTAATATTTTTTCAATTTCTTGCTTGATTATGTCCCTTAAGGTTGGATTAATCCTTCTCTAAGGTTGTCTAACTGGTTTAATTTTTTTAGTATAGATGTGATGAGTGAAAATATTTGGATGGATTCCTTTCATGTATTTATAGTCCCAAACAAAATATCTAGTATGATCTTTTAGAATATCAAACAATTTAGCTTCTGCATCATTCTTTAACCAGCTATTAATGTTCAAAATTTTACCCAGTTGAATCTCAACATGTTTGGTTCCATTGTATGATGAACTAATTTTTTGACAGGTTTCCATTAAGGTGTTTAGTGGACATGAATGTGGTAATAACATATGATATGTAACAATATCTCAAAAATTTCCTTGAGAAAGAATACTGGAAAAAGGACAGTAGGCAAAGTTATGATACTTATCTCATTGTCGGTCAAACTCCTCATCACTGCTACTTTCCAAAAATTCCTCACCATTTCCTAATATATTTGAGACTGAAGCTACTGATTCCATAGCTATTTCTACCCCTCCCCAAGAGAAATCTCATTCCTTTGGAGTGAAATTATTTGCATTCACAGGGAATTGTTGTTGGTGTGGTTCCAGGAGACAAGTGTGAATGTTCGGAACTAAATATGATGGTTCGGAACTAAGTCCATAGGTTCTAGAACTAAATCGATGGTTCCAAAACTAAGTCCATAGGTTTTGGAACTAATTCTGTAGGTTCCAAAACTATCCCATATTTCTCCAAGGACAATTGGTGTTCATTCAATGGTTGATTAATCATATCTTCCACCTCATGTACGTGATCTTGTAACGTTATCATAGCCAAAGAAGATAGGTTTTTCTTATTAGTATCAGGATCATCTACCCATAATTGTTCTTGATTATCAATAAAAGGTCATGTAGAAGGATATAAGAAATTTTTATTAGAATTCTTACCATTTGAGATAGTCATATCACTTGATCTATAATCAATTAAGGCAACAACTATAGCTAACCATGGTTTTCCCAAAATAATGGGATAACCAAGTGTTTTACCTTTTGGCCATAATATAAGGAAGTCCACTAGATATTCCCATGAATCCACCATAACTTCCACATTTTCAATAAATCTTCAGTTTTGCTACTGATCGATCGTCATCCGTAATATGGTGCTAGTAGGTTGTATACCTGTTAATGGTAATGTTTTCAAAGTTTCCACTTTCATCACATTTATAGTTACTCCCAAATCAACCAAAACATTATGTATATCTTTATTCCCTATAGAGACAGAAATAACAGGTCTTCCAAGATCTCTATATTTGGGAAGTAAGAGTTTTCCTACTAATAAATCAACAAGTTTCCCATCTACCTTAATAGTCCTAGGGTACTACTTCTTTCTTCTAGGTATTTTTAAACATAACATTTTGATTAACTTGTTTAACTCAAGAATGTCCTTGATTGCTTACAACAATGGTATTTCAATATTTAATTTCCTCAATTCCTACACCAACTCAGATTCCTTGGTCTCTATGACTTCTTTAAATCTCTCTGGAAATGGATTTTCAGTAGAGTTGCTATCTAGATCCTTATATTTTTATTTTTCATCCTTCTTAGGAACAACCGAACTAGGGGTTTCAGTTTCTTCTATCATTTCAGTAATTATAATAGGTGGACTACTAATTATTTTTCTAGATCTAGTTTGAATATCCTTATAATCCATGACATTAAGATCAACTGGTTTTTCTTGTTCTTCCCCATAGATAAGATTTGTTTTTTATTTATGGGATTAGCCACTGGTTGTGTTGGTATTTGTGTTTGAACCACATTTTTAGTCTATGAATTTTTTGCTGGGGAACCCATTATGGCTTTTGATTACGATGGGATATGTCCTCCTCGAGCATAGTTATTAGGGTTCCACATAGGTTATGACCAAGCATATGGGTTACCTGTACTAGACCATGGTTGTTGGTGTCCTTGAGCATACCAAGCTTATCTTGCCCAATCCTAGGGATTCCATACTAGTTGAGGGGCCCAAGGTGGTTGTCCCTAATTTTGTGGTACTATTTGCAGCCACCCATGGCATCATCCAGGGGTTAGGAATTGACTTGGGCATGAGCGCCTTTTCGACTAGGTTGTCTCTGGACAAAGTTTACTTCTTCTACCTGTGGATGGAGTACTTGTTTTTTTAAGCTAAGTTTTTATAAATGGAAGAAGAGAATAAGCATTACTCTCATGTTCCTAGATTCACATATAAGACACACTATATAAGACATCTCTTATTGCATGTTTTTTCATGCATCTAGAACAATACATAGCTAATGGTTCATTTTTAGCATTTGCTTTAGCTTGCAATCCATCCATGGTGGAGGTTAATTGAACTAAAATGTCTATTTTAAATTTTTCTAGTTCATCCATCAATTTGTTCATATCTGGATTCAAACTTTTCACTATTTTTCCTTTCCTAGGTCCACCCCTTGTTCTTGAATAGCTTCTACAAATGTCTTTAATATCATTCATTCTTAATTGATCAATGTTTCCACCTCCTATTAAATTAAGGGCTTCCCTAGATTCATCATCCAAACCTTTAAGAAAAATGGTTTTTCTTAACTCTTCTTGAAGTACAAATCCACACCTTTTACTTACAAAGAGGAATCTGTCTAAATAATCTTCCATATTCTCATCCTCCTCTTGCTTGATTTTGAAAAATTCTTCCTTCATGTTTCTCCCTCTACAGTAGTCTTGATACTTGTCTAGGAAGGAAGTTTCCATTTATGCCCAAGTGGTAATAGAATTAGATGTTAATCCCATAAACCACCTCATTGTTGCATCCTTTAGAGTAGATGGAAACAACTTGAGCTTCTGATTATTTGTTTTGTAATCATAAGTCTGACACAGTACTTTAAATTCAAACAGAAATTGGTCAGGATCTTCAGATGACATCCCTCTAAATGTGGGTAAATGTGCAAGTGAAATATTCTTCATAGGTGTATCATCATCATCTAACTGAATTGGATAAGTAAAAGTCCTATCAGGTTCTCTTTCATCTTCTCGTGTCATTTCTAAATTACTTTTAAACTTTTTTCCAATCAATGTGGTATGTGATCTACTTTGGTGAAGGTGAGAAGTCAGGAGTAGGAGGTTGACTACTCAATTGTGAATCAAAACTTTCTCTAAACGGGTCTTGGGAGATAATCCTTCTTCTAAAGGTTCCACTCACTGTTGGTGATCCATAATTCCAAAGGTGACAATGGTGCTTCTAATTCTAATTCGGTAAACTTCCTTATTTAAGCTAGAGGATGCTAATAATTCTTGTTGATATATTTTTGGGAGAAATCTACCCTTTGAATCTCTTGGTCTACTCATAAATTTTATGATAAAGAGGGAGGATTTTTCAATTATTAGATGTATGATTTTTCTCTTGTTGACACCTAATTAGAAAATTCTAACTAGTGGGTCCTCAGAAATGGTGCCAAAAATTATGGGTGTTGTTATTCCCTTCATTTAATCAACTCTTAGTTGATGTCATATTCAAACCAAGGGTGTGTTTGAAGCTATATGCAACAAGAAGAATCCTAGTGATCTAGTAATTGACTATAGGTATTTGTTATTTATTTTCGGGGTTTTTGCAGTGTCCTTAGGATTCCATGGCCAAAGCCTTATTATATCTATGCTACAAGAAACTTGCTAAAATAAACACTCATTGTTGGAAATAAACACACATTGCAAAATGAAATAAATTTCTAGAAATAAACACATGTTACAAAAATAAACACACTTGCTTGGAAATAAACACATAGTTGAAAATGTTATGAAAATGCTTGCAAGGAAATAAGAGTCTAGTCTATAACACCTATAGTGATAAGTACATAACAAAATTCAACTAAAGAATCAAAAGCATTTACATAATTAACAAATCTACATGATTTGCTTAGAAATATAAATACCAATAAAACAAGGATCCTAGTTCTTAGAGGAGTGGGCCCTTTCTCCACCTTGAATCAGGATTTGAAAAAGTATGATTCTCTCAAAATGAAGTGGCTATTTTATTACTGAAATGTTTTGTCTTACAAAACTTCATTGTATCTCTATCTCTTTATATATATATATATATTAAATCTATCTATAGGTCTTTATGTATATTTCATCATCCAAAGATGCATTTACAACCATAGTTGTTCTACCAATTCAAATGGAACCAAATAGTGCCCAAAATAGATGTGGAATTTAGAAACCTTGTTGGACGTATAGTTTTCTGATAAGTTATCTCTGGATCTAGAGTATGAAGAATCAACAATTTGTTGATCTACTCCGATTGGAAGGCCCGTTGATTTCTCTAAGATCATATTTTTCAAAAATAAATAGATTCCCATTTATTCGAAACTTTGGAGAAGTTCTGGAACCAAAGGGAACTATTCCAGAACTACCTATGAAAGTTCCAGGGATATGTGCAATACTTTTGAAACTAAGTGATAGAGTTCTGGAACTAAGTGCTAGAATTCTAGAACTAAGTCTGAGGGTTCCAAACTAAGTGAGATATCTCCTTAGCTATTTGATGGAGTTTTGAGAACTAAGCCGTATTGAATATAATGCTCCCAAAAACATGTTGATTTCTTCATACTTCGTTCTCTTGACTGATTGTGACTTATTTTATTACAAAAACTAAATTTCCACACACTTTGTTAGGAATTACAAAGTTTTTAGACGTTAGAACTAAATCCAACAAAAGATGGACAATTACATCCTAACTTATACTAGATCAAACAAAATTCAAAAAATGCAATCAAACTTGATAAAAAGGAGAGTAAAATAAGATCATTTATTCCACACTAATGAGACATATTTTGGCCTTATCGTGCATTAGCTATCCCATGTCAAAGAGATTTGTTGTAGGTTACCATGGAAAATTTGTCGCATGAAATTAGTCATCCAAATATCAAGAAAAGGTGCTCACAAATGCAGCTCCACAAGGAGGTAATCAAGGATGTCAACAAGGTAAAAATATGAAACCTCATCCATTTTATATATCTCTAATCATTGGGAACAATCTTGTACACAATTACATGATTGATTCAGAGAAAGTAGTTCAGTCATGCCTAGAAAAATAGTTGATCAGTTGGGCCTTAAGTATGAAGTCATCTCTAGAGGAGTAGTGCAATTAGATGGAACAATAATAACAATTGTTGGATTAATTAAGGGTTTGAGCCTTACATTACATTCGTGCCTAAATGTTATAGTATTTCAAGATATAACTTGTCATAGACTTTCTACCACTCTTTGTATTGTGTTTTTCAAGATATTTCACCACTAAAATTGGAGGCTATTTGTCTCGTTGATTGGTCACACATGTTATTCAAAATGAGGTATGGAGCCAAAACTAAAATCAGGTCTAAACCAATAGAAAATTTCCACATTGAACCTCATATGCCAAGTCCAATCAATGCAAATTGCTTAGATTTTAATCAAGAATATTGCCCAAGTACTCTAGAGACAAATACTAAGGTTGGAGGCATTCCATAATTAACTCTTGATGAATGGGCAAACAAAATACATGCTTTTGATCCTTATAAGGAAATGGAAGAATTTGAGTTGGGAATTTATTGCTTGCATGAAGAAAATCCACCTCTCCCAAGCATCACTAAGCCATTTCATAAAGATGAGAATGAAGTTTGGAAAATATTCTTTGATGGCTCAAGGAGTAGGTAATGTGCTAAAAGAGGAGCAACACTTGTTTCTCCACATGGTACACAACACTACTCATCTTTCCACTTTCGGTTTAGTTACTTAAATAACACAACTTAGTACAAGGATTTGATTCATGGATTGCATTGGGAAAGAAAGAGAGGCATTAAAAACTTGCAAGTCTTTAGAGATAGTGAGTTGATTGTGAACCAAGTTAGAGGACAAAATGCTACTAAGAATGACCTTCGAGGAATTACGGGAGCGGTGGTATGGTACCTTATTGAATATTTTAAATATTTTTGCATCAACTCCATCCCGAGAAAGAAGAACAAGGAAGCAAAAATAATTGTAGCAATTGGGGCAGCGTTTGATGCTCTAGAAAGTATTAAAAATGAGCAAACTTAGCCTCATATAAAGGTTGTGGTAAGACCATCTATTCAGATAAGCAACACAAGTTGACAAGTCTTTGAAAATGATTAGGAAATCATAAACTTCTTGCAATAAGAAGTTGATTTATCCACTAAAAATCAAGACAAACTAAAGCAGAAATATGGCGATCAAGTGGTTGATTGAGAATAAATAAACTCCCTAGAGGTTTGGTGACTCTTGAATCAATCTTCAACCCCAAGCAATCAGTTCTGGAAAGAAAAGGAAAACATTCAAGTCAAGGGTGAAGATTTAGAGCCTATTTTAGTAGATGAAGGAAAGGTATTGAAAATTGGAAAATTAAGTACCCGCAAGAGAAATGTGATTTTATCCAACTTTGTCAAGAGTTTCCGATGTCTTTGCATGGAATTATAAGGATTTAAGAGGCTTCAATCCAAAATTAGCACAACATACTATTGAATTGGATCCATAATCCAAGCCCATCAGGTAGAAGCAAAGGTGGTGAATCCTCACATTGAACCTCTCATGAGAAAAGAATTGAATAAGCTAATTGAAGCTAGCATCATCTTTCCTATCAAGCATTCAAGTTGGGTAGCAAACTTGGTGCCGGTGAGGAAGAGAAATGGAGAAATCAAATTATGTGTGGATTTTTGGGATTTGAATAGAGCATCACTCAAAGATCATTATCTACTCCCTTCAATGGAGAAAATATTGCAATTAGTGGCTGGTTTGGAGAGGTTCTCATTGTTGGATGGCTACTCAAGCTACAATCGATAATGGCCAAAGAATAATATCATTCAAGACAACCTTCACTACAAAATGGGGCACATATGATTATAGAAAAATGCCATTTGGATTGTCACATCAATGTCATAGAAATGTTTTAGTAAGCTATATATATGTCATTCAAAGGGCTAATCAACAAGATATTTCTTGTGTATCTGGATGATATCACTGTGTTCTTAAAGAATGCAGCAAACCATCTCTTTCACCTTAGGAAAGTATTTCAAATATATAGAAGGTTTAGAGTATCTTTGAATCCAAAAAAATGTATTTTCTTGGCACATGAAGGAAAGTTTTTGGGCCACATAGTTTCAAAGGAAGGATTAACTATTGAACCCAAAAGATTTGAAGCCATATGTGATCTTCGTTGCCAAGTCACAAGAAATCTCTCTAAAGCTTCTTGGGGAGAATAAATTTTTTCTCGCAGATTTGTGCCTAATTTTTCCACCTTGGTGAAGCCATTGACAATGATGTTGAAGAAGAGCCTTGCATTCAAATGGACAAAGGAAGGCAAGGAGATTTTTGAGGCCATTAAACATGCTATATCTCAAGATCCCACTTTTATCAACCCAAAATTTTCCATGGATTTCATTATATATGCTTTTGGAGGTTCACACAATCTCAACCATTTGGTACAACTAAACAAACAATATTCAGAGTAGCCTATAACATTCTTCAGTCAAATCTTGGAATATTATGAAGTAAGGTATTCTTTCATTGAAAATCATGTTCTTGTTGTTATTAGAAGCTTGAAGAATTTCGACACTTGGTCTCTAAAAATAAGATTCCACGGTTAATGTCACATGCCAAAGTAAAGGACTTCCTTCTGAATAAGGATTTGAATGAAAAGAGGGTAGGTTGGATCACATGAGTAATGGAGTATGACATATACATCAAAGTGACCAAGCTGGTATGTGGTAAAGGACTGTGTGAACAACTTAATTCTAAAAACATGCTAAGATGAAAGATGAATAGGAGTTTGTCCTAGTGCTGCAAAATGATCAAGAAAAACCAATTGATGATGTGGTCATTCTATGTTGGACTCAAGATATGATGCATTATCTCCAAATAGGTTTGTTTATGCCCTCCAAAATGGAATAAAGAAAAGAGAAGATATTTCATATTTCAGTCCATTCCATACGTGCTCATTGATAGTGTTTTGTTAAGATAGATGTGAATGGATTTCTCTTAAGGTGTGTCCCAAAGAATTAGATTGAGAAGATGTTATATGAGTTCCATGATGGAGAAGCTAGAGGCCACTTTTTCTCCATGAGTAACAACTCTAAAAATTATGAAATATGGTTACTATTAGCCTATAGTGTTTGGTGATTGTTATTCATGGATTAAGAAATGTAAAAGTTGTGCATTCTTCACAGGAAAAGAAATGCTATCAACACGTTTCCCCTCCACCCAATCTCAATTGATCATCCATTCACGTAATGGGGATTGGACTTCATTGGATTCATCAATCCAAATTCAAGCCAAGGCCACACGTGGATACTTATAGTAACAAATTATTTCACCAAGTGGATTGAAGTGGTGGAACTCAAGGAAGCAAATGAATTAAGCATATTGTATTTCTATGAGGGGATAGTTGTCATATTTGGAGTCTTGGATACTATCATATCAGAAAATGCATTGGTTTTCCTTAGCATGAGAATCACTAAATGGGTTGTCAAGAATGGAATATATCTCAACACTTCTTTTAACTATTACCCCCAGAGTAATGGGCAAGCATAGTCTATAAACAAGAACTTATTGAGAATCATAAGGAATATTGATGAAAACCAAAAGACTTGGCATACAAATCTCAAATTAGCCTTGTGGGATGATGGAATTACACCAAAGAGGTCTATAAGTAATTCTCCATACAAATTGGTATACATAAAAGAAGCATTGTTTCCTATATCACTTGAGTTACTGACATTAGATCTCATGAAAAAATTGGAACTAGCTGAGTTTGACCCATGGAAATCATGCAAAACTAATGGAATTAGAAGAAACAAGAGAGCATGCAATGTAAACCATGGAGAAATATCAAGCACTGATCAAGAGAAGATTCGCCAAGAAAGTTAAAGCTAGGACATTCCAAGAGGGAGATTTGGTGCTAAAGTGGGATGTCGATTGGGAAAATTTGGGAAATCATTCCAAGTTTGATGCAATATGGAGTGGCCACTATATGATCACTGAGTGCAAGATTAACAATGCTTTCCGACTAGCCAAGTTGGATGGTGAGGAACTACATATTCTAGTTAATGGAATCTATCTTAAACATTGCTACTAGAAGAAATATTTCTCACCCTTGTACATATTAGTTTAGGATTTTCATTCCTCCTCATGCACAGTGCTTATGCGAGTAGTTTTTTATTTCCCTAAGTGTTGGTGCATATGTTCTATTACTTAAAGTATATGTTTTATACATATTCACCATGCTTCTAGAAGGAAAAGTTACACCAAGAAACTCATAGTAAGGTAGAAATTCCTATCTTCAAGAGAACTAAAATGCATAGAAACTAAAATCACGTCAAGGAGAAATTTTCAAATGATTCATTCCTTACTTATTTTGGCTAATAGTTGAGTTTCTTGACTTCCCGAATCAAAAAATCAGTTTGGGGCAGCAGTTTGGTAATAATGCAATGAGGTACAATATCATAAATGCGGGCATGCCCAAGTCAAGTTCCAAATCCTTATGTCCCATTCTAAACATCAGAGAGACAGAAAGGTTTCAAGTTTGAATTTTCTACTCGCATAAAACCTTCTCTTGAATATTTTCTTATAAAATTTGAAAAGAAGTGGTGTTCAAGTGGGCTTCAGTGGTACAAATATCCATGTTCATATCAGCTTGGGATTATCGGTGAGACTTTGTGCCTAATGGTTAATTTTAGCAAATTGGTCATGCTCCATTTAGTGGGAAAATGACCCCATGAGTCACAAAAAATCCAATTTGGGTGAAATTGGACAACAAGTTTCTTGAAGAAATTGTAGTAGGGCCCATTTTTGTAGGGAAAGTGGAAAAATATTAGGTATATGGCTCAAAGAACATCCCAAACATCTTCATATGGGACTGAAAACTATAAATCCCAAAGTGGCTGCTTAAAGTGTCTATAGGAAGTAAAATAAGCCAAATGGGAAGCCTTGGTTCTAAAAAGGAGATCGACGAGATAGTTCCCCTATCTCGGTGATTTGGTTCGATCAGGTTCCCTAATCCCATATTGAAAAATTGAGTTGTTTCATGGAAAGGGAGCTCATCATATCTATTTTGGGTATATCAAGATCCCGGTAAGGAGTCACCCAATTCCATTCAATCCCTAGGTAGAGATCGATTATGTTCAAATGATCAAGCCCCGAATCAGAAAAATCATAGGTTCAAGAGAACTCGGACTCAATCATCATCACGCGAAAAGTTCACTACAAATGGAATAGTGGTCGACCCTGGCTCGTTTTAAGTGAGCAAGCTTGAATTAGATAATCGGATATGAATGAGTCACTTAGAGAGAACTATAGTAGAGAAAAGGTGGGCTTTGACAAGGCGGGAAAGAAAGACTTAGTAAAATGTGAAGGTAAAGAGTTGGCTCACCGAGCTAACTCGGTGAGATGATGAGTCAAGTTTGAGGCAACAGTTTCCATCATGGGCCCACGGGTGAAAGTGGAGTCGGTATCTAGATCTAAGAAGCATGAAGGATTGAGCCTCCAAATCCATGCGGTATTTCACATGTCCCTTGGTGAAGCTTAAAAAATTAAAGAAAAATAAGATCCCTAAAGTTGTGTGGGGTATCCACATGTAATAAGGAAATGCGGACACATCACAAGTCAATTCCCGATGGTCAAACATCCGATGGAGTAGCGAGTTCGTGGGGATCTAGGCATCAAATGATCTAAGTAGCACAAGAACACAAAGCAAGGGAAATGACATGGGCCTAGGGGCCCGTGGAGAAACCTCACATTGTGGGAAGAAATATCCACATGGTTGAAGAGGAATAAAGGAGCTTGGGCTCTTGAATGAAAATCTCGGGACGTGGAATACATCTCACGATACGGAAGAACCATTATGGTGATGACATAACTCAAATTATGGTAAAAGAGCTCATTGTGAGGAAGAAAAGGTAGGGTCAGTTATACATTGGAATATCTTGGTGCATGGATAGAGAGAGCTCGATGATCAAAGAAAAGTTCCCAACATTGATTTGGTAGTGTAAAAAGAAATCCATCTCGGTTGAGCTAGCTAAGATGGCATATAAAACATTAAAAATGAAAATTACCCCCACATATAGACAATGGAAAATCAATTATAGAGGGCCCACTATTTTAAATGCAAAATCATTTTAAAGATATGAAGAAACATTAGAGAAGGAGAGAGATATATTAAATTGTCTTTTCCCAACCAATAATTTAATTCCTTCACAAGTCTCGTGTACTACAAGCAAGCATGTGCAAATCAAAATAATTACATGTACTTAGGAAGCCATAACTTTTGCATCCCTTAACGGAGTTTCACAAAATTGGTCTCATTGGAATTGTGATTCTAAGATATTTACACAAAAATCAAGAAATATATAAATTGATGAATATTTGAGGATGTATTTTACAGAAAATGAACCCAGTTCAGTTTGGTGGTTGGATGGTGGTTGGGAGAGCAATTAATGGGCATGGGTAGAAATTTTCTCTCACTGCAGGTTGCATATCAATCAAGGATGGATTTTGAAGATTTTCTATCATGATTTCCACCCAATTTGGGTACCTTATAATTGATGCAAAGGGAAAATCTGAGTTTACTCTCTCTCCTCTTCATTCTCTATAAATTGAGGAGTTGTCTCATTAAAAGGGAGGATAATTTTAGTAGCAAAACTCTGTCATTTTGGTTTTGTGAAGCTAATGTGATGTAGGCCTTTGTGGTGGAATCCTTGCATGGTGATTCATGCCTTTCCCTTGTAATATTTTGAACTGTTCATATCAATGAAGAAATAGATGCAAGTTTGTGGATATATCTTCCCTTGTTGTGTTTATTTGCATTCTTCTTACCTCTTCAATATTATTGCAGGTGTATTGTGTCTACTCTATGCTTTTGTAGGGATTCATTATTATTGTGTTTGCATGGAAATGTTGTTTTGAATGCTATTGTTAGATTGTGGAGAACTATTATCACCCTTTTCGATCTGCATTTTGCCCCATTTTCACACATTAGAGAGTTTTTCTCATACCCTTCTTTTGGTGCATCACCTCTGTAGTGTAGTTTTCCTTTACTTTCATGTTATTTCTCTCTCCCTAGTCCCTTGGAATGTATAAGATAGAGTTAGTCAATAGTTTTCCTTCATTATATTTAGTTTGCACTAGATTAGGAGGAACCAGCCTTCTCTAGAGTTCTATCTCAAGTAGCATGTCCCACACTTGGAGATAATACCCATGTTATACCTTTTTCTTAGATTGTTTCTTTAAAGTGTTGATGAAATAGATAGGGTAACGGGTGTAGGAGGAATACTGTTCAAATGTTGGTTGATGGGTTGTTGCATGTGTATGACTTCGAATCCACAGCTGATCGTGAGAGCTTCCTTTTGGCTAGGAGGAACTACCTGTAATGAAAACAAGACCACCAGAAGGAATTAAACAATATGGGTAGTGAACTGCCTAGCGTAAGCTAGATCCGGGAAGTATGATACTTCCTAGATGGCTGTCAGTCCACTATTTTAAACAATTCAATGTTGTAAACAAAGTAAATCCTATTGTTATTTTAAAATGATTTAGGTATCTCACTTAAAAACATAATAAGAAATAGATCTAATCTAACAGGCTAAGCTAGAATAGAATCCAAAGGTCAAATGATTGGTTTAGGTCTCTGTAGGTTTGATAAAGGTCTCGGGTAGATCACAGGTGAATGAGGGTGAGATAAAATTAGGTGGGTAGGTCTTTGTTTAGGGTTGTGTGGGAAAACACAGAGACCGGTGTCGGTCAGGGGTGACCGATGGTGGTTAGGTATACCGGTGCCGGTTACTGTGAGATCTGGAAATGTCATAGAACAAGCTTTTGGTCTCCTTTGTGATTGCACAAAGGACTTTGGTTAGTCAGACAAGGTATTGGGTGACTTGGAGTAGGATTTTGTGAGGTTTTAATGGGTATATGGAGGTGAAAATGTGGAGAAGGTCAATAGGGGGCAAGGTAAACAATGGATGATAAAATGATGATGAAATGAAATAACCTAGGAAAGTATGATGTTGTACTTACTTGGATTCCATTCCTAAAGGCCTGTGTGTGAGGATGGAGGTGCTGATGATGGGTTTGAAGGTTGCAAGTGATCACCAACTGAAGAAAATCTTTGCATGGGCTGCATGTACACTCCTCTTTGCTTGGATAGATCAGATCATGGTTGGGATGGTTGTGCAGGAGAAGATGCTCAATCTCCTTCCTTGGATGTGAGTTTTCACTGGAATTGGCTCTCTGAAGATGTGTTATCTCTCTGAGATGTGTTCTTTCTCATCAAATTTTTTCCCAATGTTTTCCAACCTTGAGAATAAGGTAGTTTAGGGGTTAAAAGGGGTAATCACAATGGCGGTTTGGCTTACCGGTGATGGTTAGGGGTAACCGACGTCGGTCAAGGTAGGATTTCCTAGGTTTACTAAACTAGGGAGATCCTCCTAATTTCCTTGGATCTCATGTCATTATCCCATAGATTAGACTGGGAGCTTCTTGTGAGCATGCGGGAATGTGGTTAGAGGGAATGTAGGCATTGATTTTTAGGGTTTGGGTAAGTCTTAGTTAGTTATGGGAACTTACTAAGAATAGGTCTTAGGTTGAGTTGGCTTGGTGAGGTGTCTAAGTGAACTGTATGTGTGGATATTATTTAAATAAGATATTTAAATAATAAATATAGTGAGGATAATGCATTAATTAATTAAATTAATTAAATTAATATTAGTGGGGTGAAGGGGGGGGGTCATGGCTAGGTAAATGATGGGGTAAAGAGCAAGTGCTTATATGGGGTCGAAAATGGAAAAGTAGTGTGACCTAATTTTAGGTTCTACATTTTCCCCCTTTTTTGGTAGCTTGTATGGATAAGCGATGTAAGGAAAAATGACGGTGAGGTAGCCCCATAAGGGGTGATGTGATGTCGTCAATGTGTGGGGAGGTGATCCCCCTCAATGTCGGTTAGAGTCGGGTTTGTATAAAAACAAAAAAAATCCACATTTTATTATTCATTTGTGAGTTTTGAAGTGAAGAAATGTGAGAGAAAAGTGAGAAAAGTGTATAGAGGAAAAAGGGGAAAAGTCTACTTGAGTGTGATTTGAAATGGTGGGGTTGGTGAGTAGCGGGTCATGGATCGCACAGTAGAGTTGATTGGTTGGAGGTTCTTGGTAGTTATTCGGGGAGGCAAGGTTGGAGAGGGATCATCATCTAAGGTCGATAGGTTTATCGAACAAGGTTGAAGTGAACGTAGTATCCAAGGTATAGGATATGGTCGGAAACACAAATGTAGGTGAGGAATGTTTAACTTGGTACACCAATAGTGTGATAAATTAGATAGAGTAGAGGTTAGGTAATAGTTGTTATTTGTAGGGTTTTGTGGGTTTTTGTAAAGGTGGGTGGGAAAAAGTTAATGTGGGTATGGGTAAATAAGGGAAAAAAGAGGGGAAAAAAGGAGGGGAGGGTAGTAAATTGGATAGGTGGGGTGGGTAGGGGTTTTGGGGTAGTGTAGGTCATTGTAGGTGGGGTAAAAGGGACAGGGGGGAGGGTTTTTAGAAAAAAGGGGGTTTGGGAAGTCATGGATTTTTGGTGGTAATGTGACCATGATGTGGTGGTCAAGGTTGGTAGTGGGTAAGGTCGGTTAAGAACCGAGGATCGGTCACCAAATAGGTGACCAATGCGGTTATGTGTAATGGTGGTGGTCGGTTAGTTGAACGATATCGGTCACCAAATAGGTGACCGATGCCGGTTTAAGGGTGACCGAGTCGGTTAGGATGAACCGACACCAGGTCGGGATTTTAGGCACAAGGGTCCAAAAGGGATGTGGGTTAGGTAGTGGTTGAGATGGGTAGGGTAAAAAATAGGGTGGAGGGTAATGATAATTGGTGAATATGGTCATGGTAAATGTAGATTAATGTTGTGCTTGGATTGGATGTAGGGGAGATCGAGTTACATATGCGGGATAGGGTTCTGCACTATTGGTGACATTGCATGGCTTAGTGACCCCTTTGGAGCTGTAGCACATGGAGGTAGTGGGCTTGAGTGGTATTTGGTGCTACTCAGACATGTTGTTTGGTAGCCTAGTTTGATGGTCATGCTCATCGATAGATGGGACTCCGTGACCAACACGTTCCACCTTCCGATGGGTGAGATGACTATCACCCTGGAGGACGTGTTTCAGATTTTGAGGTTACCCATATTGGGGGCCCAGGTGTACTCTATCTCCTCCGAGGCCTCAAAGGATCTGATCGGGATTTTTTTGGTAGAGGGTGGTAGGAGAGTTGAGATTCCATAGTGCCAATTTGAGCTATGGCGAGATGTACCTAGCCCGTCTGGATGAGACGAGGCTAGTGGTTTTATTGATGGAGGTAGTGTGCTGCTATGCACTACCCGATGCAGAGGGTGGATGCTTTCCCCGATCATTGATGGGGGTGCTCCATGATATGATGGTGCATGAGACATGCTTTTTGGCAGGCACATTCTTGGTGCAGCTATATAGAGAGTTGTGGGCAGTATGGGCGGTTGCGTAGGTTTAGCCTGTGTTGTACATTTATACTGCACTGTTGGGCCTATGAGCACATAGTCTATGTTTGACCTATAGGGATGCCCGAGTAGATGCATTTCCCATGAGATGTGTGTGGTTGGGATATAGGAGATGGGTGCGGTTGTAGGAGAGTGGAGGTCGGATAGGCCGACATATGATGTGGCCCATTTTTGGTAGTTGTTGGAGGGGTTGTCAGAGTGGACATTATCTGGAGGCCATATGTGGGATTCCCCTCATATAGGCACATGCATGAGGAGCTAGTTGAGCTCTAGCTAGAGAGGTGGATATAGGGTCACCATCTTAGGGGAGGATGAGATGATCCGGTAGACAAGGGTCGATGGTAGTTTGGGCTTGTATAGGATATTCCTCCATCCTTCCCATAGTATCGAGAGAGATGACGTGGAGAGGCCTCTACCTCTACCATAGCCTACAGTGCCTACAAGGGAGGAGGAGAGAAGCTAGTGGATGGTGGATTGATGATGTCGGATGCACAGATAGGTATAGGTAGTGGTGGGTGGCTCAGTTATGAGCCATACCACCTAGACCAGGGCAGCCTGACTTAGCTACCATTATAGTGTGAGAGACACCCTAAGGGTAGGTAGTGATGTTGATCATGTAGATAGGTATACTATGAGACATAGCTAGAGGGGTCAGAGGTAGAGGTAGTAGAGCTATGAGTACAGGTGGCTAGTCTAGCAGGCCCAGATGGTGGAGGGAGAGGGTGGAGGAGATGGAGGAGATGGAGACAGAGATGGTTAGGTGGCAGCCTTACTGGCTCAGGTGGTAGGTTTACAGGCCGAGTTTGGCCAGCCGAGCACTGGATTGGGGGCCTTAGGCCCAGATATAGGGCACATAGAGGGCAGGCACCACCAGGAGGCAGAGGCAGGGGCACCACCACGAGGCATAGGAGCTGGTCCCAGTTTACAGTGAGCAGGAGGCTAGAGTAGGGGTAGTATAGGGGCCGAGACCTATGGGACCACCACAGACCATGCCTATATCTAGGTTATGGGATGCCCTAGGTGAGGTGAGATATTATCAGGACCAGCTCATGGCAGCCGGGATAGACTTCCTCTCTTATGGAGAGTACAGGGCACAACAGGCATCTAGTGAGAGGATGAGATCCCACACACATAGTGTGGAGAGCACATGAGAGGTCAGCGAGCTCGAGGCCCGATCAGGGAGAGGCCACCAGTGCATGGTGACTAGAGCTAGGTGATGTGCTAGCAGGGACATAGGAGGCCGAGGGTGTAGGTGACACGAGATGGAGGACATCCGGTGAGATGTCTGATATGCGGCCACCCGATTTTTGATGTATACTAGTGATTATTTTTATATATATATGTCGGCCTGCATGCGAAGATAGTTGTATTTTTATCACATACCGGCTTGCGTGTGAAGATAGTGAGGATGTATGAGTGATTTTTTTATATATTGTGAGCATATACGGCCTGTGTGCCGAAGATTTTTTTGTATTGATTCATTCATTCTTTTTGTATATATGAGAGACTAGCTGCCTGCGTGCCGATGACATTTTGTATTATATATCGGCTGCGTGCCGTTTAACATTTTGAGATGATGATGGCCATGATGAGATAGGCATGTATTTTGAGATACACATTTATTGATTTATATGATGAGATTCATGGTATTTTGTGATGTGTTAATATGTTTATGAGATATTGGATGTATGGCTTGTGTTAGATGAGATATGGATTTGTTACTTTAATGTGGTTTGAAATTAGGTGAGTTAGGCATGATGGAGTTAGGTTGGTTTAGGCATGGATCGAGTTAGGTTATAGGCATGGATCGAGTCAGGTTTAGGCATGGTTGAGTCGAGTTGGTTATAGGCATGGATTGAGTTTGGTTTAGGCATGGATGAGAGGTTGGTCAGGTTAGTTAGGTTTAGGCATTGAGTTAGGTTAGGTTATAGGATGGATTGAGTGAGGTTTGGTTTAGGCATGGATTGAGAGGTTAGGTTATAGGCATGGATTGAGTTAGGTTATAGGCATGTTGAATGGAGTTATAGGCATAGGTTCAGGTTAGGCATGGTTGAGTTAGGTTTAGGCATGGTTGAGTTGAAAGTAGGTTTAGTTATGATTCATTATTTTTGCAATGAATGATACTATGGGTCATATGTGAAATGTTGTATAATCTATGCATAGTGATGATAGAGAGATGGTAGGTGTAATAAATGTATGTTGTGGTAAGCAACTTGTTATGTATGTGGCTTAATTTCCAATTTTGTTAGAAAAGGGGAACTAAGTGAAATGTGATGTAAATGGTGAGTTAGGCATGGTTGATGAATTTTTTAGGGTAGAGAATGGTGAGCTAACCTCCAAGGGCCCCATGCCCTCGGAGTGCTGCCTACATAGTCCGGTGAAAAGGGACCTCAAGCCGATGTAGTTCTCCCATGAGCTAGGGAAGAATATGAAAATGAGTTGGTAGGTTTTGGGCATGTTGTGGGTTTAGGTTTAATAGGTGTGGGTAGATTATAGGTAAAATGATGTAGGTGAAGGTGATTATGGTGAAAGGGAGGACTACCCCAAAGGTAAGCGTCGAGACCAAGTCTGTATAAGGTAATCAAAATGTAAACAAAGATGGTTAAAAGATAAGAGGGGGCAATAAAGCCACTGATTGGGTAGGATCATACCAGAGTAGATCATACCTTGGAGGGGGTGATGAACACAAGACCGAAAGGCATTACACATGATTAACTGTTCTATGATGAAGGTAGTCACAGGATCACCAAATGTCTAAATTCCAAGATGTCCCTTGAGGTGATTGAGGAAATGAGAGTGGAAATGGTAAGGTGGGTGAAAGGTAGTTAATTTTATATGTTTTGAGTGATAGGTCTTTTGGGCAAGAGGTCGAGGTCACAATGGGCAAGTCCATGACTAAAATTTTTTTTGTTTTGATAGATTGATCGATGCGGGAAGTCTATATGGGATAAATAATATGGTACTCCTTGAGGTCTTCGTGAAGTTGATCGATGCGGGAAGCTTTGGTTTCTCTCATTTTTTTTTTTTTGAAAGCTTCACATAGCTTGTCCTTTGAGGGAGCAGTCTATTTATAGTAGAAATTTTGTCGAGAGGAAGATGTCCTTTTGAGGGAGTCATCTTTTTTATTAGAAGTTTGACTCAAGGAGTTTGGTCCCATGTGAGGTCTTTGAAATCATGGACAAGACCAAGGTGAAGGATAGGACTCTTGTTCAAAAGGCAAGGTGGAATGACCATGGGATCTCATCTAAAGGTAGATGAAAAGTATCCATGAGAATCATGCTATGTGCAGTGCCGTGGTACACATATTCAAGAGAAGATAACAAGTGACGGGTACTCACATGATTCTTGTTTAATCGTTAGGGAGGTGTATGGAGTGGATAGTGCTCAAGGGATGAGCTGTAAAGAGACAAAGGGTGAGGTAGGACAATGAGTCAACAATAGAATGGTCAAAGATGCAATGCGTTAAGGGGCTAGGTTTGGGTTTACCCTCAAGTGAGGATAAATGATAGGCACCGATCCATAGGTATGAGTTACGATGTATGGTCCAAGCCAATTAGGAGTGAATTTTCCCCGTTTACTTTTTTTTACTTTGGTTACGTGTTGATTTTCTTTCAAGACAAGGTCACCGACTTGGAAGGTTTGTTCATGAACATGTTTTCATAAGCACGTTTGATACGTTGTTGGTAAACTTGAAGGTGATCAGAGCGTTAAGATGACATTCATCTAATAACTCTAGTTGTGTTAAGTGGTCTTAATGAAATTCATCATCAGTAAGCATGTCATGGAGAGAAATGTGGAGTGAGGGGATCTGGACTTTGAGAGGTAGAACAACCTCATGTACCATAGACCAGTGAAAAGGGTGTGGCCATAGTGGAAGTGTGAATACTAGTGCGGTATGCCCATAGGGAAAAAGGAATGTGTGTATGCCAATCCTTCCCAGTATCATCAACCACTTTCATGAGAATTTTGTTGAGGGTTTTGTTAGTGGATTGGCTTGGCCATTGGTTTGTGGGTAATAAGGTGATGAGAAACTAAGTTGAATGCGAAGGCATCACAAATTTTTTAATGTTTTGTTTTTGAATTGTTTTCCATTATCAGTGATGAGGTGATGAGGGACACCAAAGTGGAAAATGATGTGATGGTTAATGAACTCACATATTTTCTCGGCTTTTGTGGAGATGAGTGGTATGGCTTCCACCCATTTTGTGTAGTATTCGGTAGTAGTTATGATCCATTGATGGCATTGGGAAGAATGAGGATTGATTTCTCTGACAAGATCCAAACCCCATTGAGAGAAGGGCCAAAGGTCACGAGTGACTGTAAAGGCATGATTGGGTGTATGATGAAGGTTGGAATGTTGTTGGCATTTCACACAACATTTGACATAGTCGCAACAATCATGGTTAAGGGTCGGCCAGTAATAGCCTAGGTGAAGAATACACTTAGCAACAACAAGGCCACTAAAGTGACCTCCACATATGCCATCATGAACCTCCTTAATGGTATAAGGAATTTCAGAACTTGTGAGGCATCGTAAGAGAATACCATCAAAGCCACATGCTTATAGAGGAGTCCCCCTAGAATGATGAAATGAGAGACCTTTTTAAGGAAGGTGCGTTGTCCATTATGGGTGAGATCAGGAGGTAAGATGGAGAGGAAAGGTAGTCGGAGTATTGTTTATACCAAAGGTCACTCGGGTCAGGGGTGTGTTTTCGATTGAGTAAACATCATGAGGTAAATAAGAAGGTGAATGGAGGCATTGTATGGTGACAAATATTTTGGAATCGGTAGGGGAAGTGGGTATTTGGGAAGCTAAGCAGGCCATGGTATCTACAAATTTGTTGGTTGAACGTGGGATGGTTTGAAGGGTGTAATGATCAAAGGTGGTCAAAAGTATGTCTACATGATGTTTATACTTTTGAAGTATCTCATTATGACATTGGTACATACCATTGACTTGGTTTATGACCAATTGTGAATCACCAAAGATGTGGATTGATTTGACATCTAGGGCATATGCGGCCTAGAGACCTAGTATGAGTGCTTCGTACTCGGAAATATTGTTGGTGCATTCAAAGTCTAGTTTGAAAGACAAAGGCATGGGTTCTCCATCTAGAGGAATGAGGATAACACCAGCCCCCCCCCCCACTGACACTTGGAACCATCGAAGAACAGTGTCATTTGGTAAGGGGGTTCATCCAGGGAAAGAGTAGCAATTGACTCATCGGGAAAGTCAAAATTAGAGGGTTGATCCCCAGAAATAGGTGCGTCAGCTAGTTGGTGGTGATAGCCTTGGCCCTTGATGGACTTTTGGTGAATGAATTTGAGGTCAAGATCAGCTAAAAGCATAAGCCATCGCATGGTGTGCTGATTTTGATAAGGTTTGGCGTACATGAAGTGTAAGGGATCGGTGTTGGTCATGACATAGGTTTTGTGGTTGAGTAGGTAATGGCGGAGTTTGGTGGAAATGAAAACTAAGGCTAAGAAAATATTTTTGGATGGTTGTATCGGGTTTCATAGTCCAAAAGAGTATGGCTTATGTAATAAACCACCTGCTCCTGTGTTGTTCATCGCGATGAGTGAGCATGGCTCCCAAGGAATGATCGGTAGCTGATATGTATAGGTAAAAAGGTTGATCGTCTTTAGGTGGAATGAGTACGGGTGGTTGGAGAAGGTATTGTTTTAGGGCCTCAAAAGCTTTGTGATAGTCATCATCCCATTTAAAGGAGACATCCTTCCTAAGAAGATGATGAAATGGTTGACACCGATCAGATAATTGTGAAATGAAATGGTGAATGGACTGTAATTTACCTTGCAGGCTATGGAGTTGTTTAAGGTTAGTGGGTGGAGGCATTTCTAGAATGGCCTTGACTTTAGTAGGGTCAACTTCTATACCATGGAGGGAAACAATAAATCCCAGGAGCTTTCTGAGAGAACCATGAAGATGCACTTTTTAGGTTGAAGGTGGATGTAATATTTAATGAGGTGGTCAAAGATGGTTTCAAGGATGGTGAGGTGCTCGGAGTGACATGTTTAGATTTGGCCAAGAGATCATCCACGTAATCTTCAATATGTGATGCATGATATCATGGAAGATGTAAGTCATAGCATGTTGATATGTAGCACCAACATTTTTAAGGCCAAAAGGCATGACTCGATAGAAAAAGGTTCCCCAAGGGGTAATGAATGTGGTCTTGTGTTGATCTTCTAGGGAAAGAAAAATTTGGTTATAACCCGAGAAGCCATCCATGAGTGAGAGCATCTCATGACCAGTGGTGAGGTCAACCAGTTGATCAATACTGGGCAAGGGAAAGTCATCTTTTGGGTAGGCTAGGTTGAGGTCATGGAAGTCCATGCAAATGTGGAGTCCCCCTGTTGCTTTAGTAATAGGGACAATGTTAGAAATCCAATGAGGATAATCAATGGGTAAGATGAAGGAAATGGAAAGAAGGTGCTTGAAGTTCTTCTTTGATGAGAAGAGCAATGCGAGGGTGCATTTTCCTCAGCTTTTGTTTGATAGGTTTGGCATCGGGAATGGTTATGATATTGTGGACCACTATGGTGGGGTCAATACGGGCATGTCTGCGTAAGACCAAGTGAAAGCGTGGTTATGATCTCGGAGAAAAGAAGTGATGGCTTCTGTTCAGCAACATCTAAAGATTGTCTGATCTTTAGGATGTGTGGGTCATCTGAGTATGAATGTTGATCTCGATAGTCGATTCATTCAACATGGTTTGTGTCTCAGAGGGTAATGACCGATGAATATATGAGTCTTCTGCACCAAGGTAGGTGAGTATGGATTCATCATCCTGACATTGAAATGATGTTAATGGTAGGTGTGTCATCATCGATCATCTCAGGATACAGGAATGGGAGAGTGGAAGGGGCCTCGCCTTTGCGTTGATAAGTCAAAGGCCCCAAGGAAATGGTGTTTATGAAAAAAAAATTAGTTAGGGGGATAGATTCAGGATCCATCGACTTTGTCGGTGAGGGTGGTGATGAAGGTGGAGTGGGTGAAGGTAGTGATGAAGATGAAGGTGGAGGAGGGCTAGGGTCTTCAATGAGTTCAATGCGGGCTTGTTTGGTAGGAGGTTCGGGGAAGCCGATACCACTACGGTCATTATGTTTGTGGGTGGTACATGGAATAATGGTATGGTGGCCTTGCTCGTAAAATCCAAAACCAAAACCCTTCCACACACAGTGCAGTGTAGGAAGGTGTGGGTGAAATGGTGATTGGTAAGTGATTGGAAGTAGTGGAAAATGGGTGGGGTTGTGATGGTGGTTTAGGTGTGTAAGTGGTAGTATCAAGTCCCCCATAGGTGAGACTAGTACGAAGATGAGGAGGACCATAAAGGAGGCATTCTCCTATACGGTGATCATAGTGAGGGTGTTGGTGAAGGCTTCCATACTCGTGTGGAGTAAGGAATGTGTTGACACTATATAGGTGGTACTCCCCCAGAGTGAGGCATTGAAAAACACCTTCCAAGGGATCAGTGGTTGGTATGTAGGTAGCTGGTATGGATGATGTGTCGGAGGTCGATGCGGAGGTGGAGTTAATGGATTGGGAAGCTAATGGGTCAGCCATGGAGGTTATAGTAGTGGTAGGAATGGAGGAGGTATGTGCGGTGAAAAGTAGTGGTTATATTGGTAGGTGGAGGTGTAGGTGAAGTGGTAGTGGTTGTGGAGGTAGATGGCTTGACAGGTATGAGCACATCATTGGGTCGGTAAAGCATGTTGCATGTTTTGAAAGGTGATGGGTCAGCTGGAATGGTATAAGTGTGTCCTTCATGTTCAAACTTTACACAATGATGCAAAGTGGAAGGAACGCAACCCATGACATGGATCCAGGGTCTACCAAGCAACAAGTTATATTGGAATTCCCCCTCAAAACATAAAACAATTCTGGAATAGTGCGGGGGCCCCATGTGAATGTGAAGGATGACAGTGCCTAGTGTGGAAGGTGATAGCATCATTGAATGAATGCAACATGACCGGATGTTTATGCATGTAATTTATCAGGTATGCGCATTTGAGAAAATGCATGGGATGAAATGATGTTAATGCTAGTGCCTCCATCAATCATCACATGGTGTACCCATATGTCATCAATGTGGATAGAGATGAAGAGGGTTGGAGGTCGGGTCATCATTTTGGTGTGGCACGATCTCCTCCTCTGAGAAGCTAAGGGAGGCCACTTGGTGAACAAGGTGAGGTGAGGATGAAGGTGGTAATTTGGTGAGAGAGGCTACATGATGGGGTGTGATAATGGAGGCTACGGGTGTAGGGTCATTGGGTAAAACCTCAATAGATTGAAGAACCTCCATGAGGGCTTGATGATGGGATTCGAGGTTTGGATGAGGTCATATAAGGACATTTTGAGGGGAGATTGGTGTAATTGTTTGAGCATGGTGTGATGTGTGATGCCATTAGAAATGGGGTATGTGGGGCCATGGATAGTTATTTTAGGTATGGGTGTAGATGGTATGTTGGGTATAGGATTGGTTGGTGGGTCAGTTGCCTTTTCTTTTCCCTTCTGTGCATGTGTAGTGACGTGTATCATGTTGATTTGAGGGAAGTTGGAAAATGGAGAAGGTGTAGGGTGAGTGGTATAATGACATGAAGGAAAAAACCTACTGGAGGAGAAAACCCTGTGAGGTCAGTTGGGCGCAATGACATTTGGGTGGTGGCGTGGCAAGTTCTCTGATGTGAACCATGTTAATTTCAAATCTTGGGTGTGGCTCTAGGAGTTGTGAGGGTGGAGGTTGTGGTTGTTGAGTGGGTAGTGTGGGAATGGGTGTTGGTGAAGTAGGATCCTCGTCGAGAAGGTCATCATCATCAAAGTTGGTTTTTGGTGGACACAATTGGATAAGGATGGTTTTCAAGGCCTTGTAGTTCTCCACATCATGCCCTGGCACATGATGGTATGCACAAATTTTAGTATCATCAAACCCTTTTGGCTTGGGTTTGAGGGGGTCGTAAGGTGGAGTGGCGGTAATGTGATAATAGAAGTCTCGAGGAGGTTGGTTAAAATTTTGGCATAGGACCCTGCTAGTGGATCACAATGGGAAGTGAACGTGGGTTTGGGTGTAGGTGTGGTTGATTGTCGAGGAACTATTTTTGGAAGAGTAGGAATGGGTGAGCTATGGGTTTAGGTGCTTGGTGTGGTTTGAGGTATCGGTCGGGTTTGTTTGGGTAGGGGTATAGTAGATGGATGGGTAGGAGGGTGTGGGGTTGTTTTGACTACCTTGTTGTGGGGTAGTGGGGTTTTGTTTTTGGGTTGCACCTTCTTGGGTAAAGGTGATGTGGGTGTACGAGGTCTAGAAGGAAAAGTAGATGGAGGAAGAGGGTGAGTTACCCATGGGGATAATGGGGGTGCTGTGAAGGTAGATGATGTGGGTCGTACTTGGGGTGTGAGGGATAATGACTGAAGTGTAGTGGGTAGTGAAGCAATAGCTGAAGGTATTGGAGGTATTGGTGGTAAAGAGACTGCAGGTGTGGGTATAAGTCATGTTGTGTGCCTAGGTAGGTTAGAGGTTTGTGAGGAAGGAATGGGTTGTTGTGTTATTGGTTTATGGATGGGTGAAGGGTGCTTGACCATGTTGGGTAGTTGAGGTCTTAAGGTAGATGGGACAAGTGCGGGTGTGATTGGTGTGGTCGGGGTATGAGGTCGATGAGTTTGTTTCTTTGGTTTGGGTGTCGGAGTAGGTGTGGTTTTGACGTTGGAGGATGTAGCTAAATCCAGTTTAATAGGTGGATGAGTAAGGTTGGTGGTGGGGTGACCCCTAAAGTGGTAATAGGTTTAGTTGGAGGAAAATGTTGTGGGTATGGGTTTGGGTTTAGATGTAGGTGGGTTATGGGTAAGGGTGTGGTGTGAGTGCTAATGGGTATCGTGGAAGGGGTTGTGACAAGTAGTGGTTGTATTTGGTTTGATGGGTGAAATGTGTTTGGGTAGATAGTGGAGGTATCAGTGAGGGATCTCTGCATCTGTGTTGAGATAGGGAGTAAGAGGCACCCCCATAGTAAAGCCCTATCCACATAATCTAAGTGATCGGCCAAACGTGAGAGAATGAAACATCTGTGGGTGGAGTTGGTGAGGACCTAATGGGAATTCCCATAAAATGCATCTTAGAGATGGGGAATTGGCAGCTTCAGCTTCCGTGGGTAAGAGAGCCGAAAGTAGGTCTATTGGATTTTGGGTAGCTGATGGAGAATGCTCGCCAAGAGGAAAAGGTATCTCAATTGGGTCTATGATGGGTGGAGGAGATGATGGGAGCTCCTCTATAAGTGGAGGAATGGATAGGTGCTCCTCTGTGGGTGGAGGAGGTAATGGGTGCTCCTCTGTGGGTGGAGGAGGTAATGGGTGCTCCTCTATGGGTGGAGGAGGTAATGGGAGCTCCTCTATGGGTGGAGGAGGTATGGTAGGTAAAGGTTCTCTAAGTGGTGAAGCTAGGGGTGAGATGGTCTCGATGTTAGTGGAAGACCCCTCCGTAGGTGATGAAGGAGATGAAAGGTGTTCCTCTATTGGTGAAGGAACAGTGGAGGTTGGTTCAATGTGGAAGGAGGATTTGGGCTAGGATTTCCTCTATGGAAGGGATGTGAGGTAATTGAGAGGTGATAGGTACCTCGTTAAAGATAGCGTGAACCTCATGGGTATGGGTATCGTGAGTGGATGTCTCACCGGTTTGATTGGATGAAGGGGCATGGTTGGGAAATGGTTTTTGAAGATTTGTAGATTTTGGTTGGGGGTGGCATTGGGATTATCCATAGTTAACTCACCTTTCTCGAGCATTTCTTGGACAATATTCTTGAAAGTGATGCAGTTGCCATCACTATGACCCTTTACTCGATGATAGTTACAGAAATCATGTTCTTTATACCATGCGGGCATGGGGCGAGCAGGGTCAAAACAGTGTGTGGTTTTATGGGTGGAAGGGTGATGGCTCAGCTTTGATAAGATTTTCTAAGATAGAAGAGTAAGGTTCCCCAATTGGGGTATATTTTTTTGCTCTATCTGAATTGAAAAAGTCTGGACAGGTGAGAGATTAGATGAGGGTGTAGCCTTGATTGATGGATGAGCTGGGCGGCCTTGAGTACCACTGCGTTAGTGGTGCCCTTAGCTTTTGAATAATTGGTTTGTGGTTTGGAAGAGGAAGAGGTATCATTTGACTTGAATGTTGAATTCTTATTGCGTAATTGGATTTTCTTCTCTTCGATGGCCCGAATCTCTAACTTTGTGCCATAGTGAATGCCTCATCGAATGTTTGGAAGGTTTGGACCTGCAAGGTCGGGGAGATATGTCTAGTGCAAGCTCATGTGAAGAGCTCGATGAGTTTAGTTTGTGGTAGTTGGAAGGTAAGTTGATTGATCAGGTTGCGCCAGTGAGTGACAAAATCTGTGATAGATTCGTCCTCATACTGACGTGTGGAATATAGATCGGTCATGGTAACCTTCTTGATGATATTGATAGAGAAATGATCCAAGAAGGCTTGGGCTACCTGATTGAATGAGAATATAGAGTGTTTAGGTAACCCACTATACCAATCTAATGCAGGTCTAGTGAGGGACATGGGAAAAGTTCTCAAAAGCAAGGCATCATCATGAGTGATCAGATAACACCCATGTTTGAATGACCACAAATGTTGTTGTGGGTCTTCTTTGCTATTGAAAGCATGATTGAATTTAGGCATTTCCCAATGCACAGGGTATGAACGGATAGGAATGGATGGGTGAATAGGCTCATTGCAAATCTCATCATAGGTGAGAGTGTTGTGGGAGCTGAAAACCGATGCCTCAATGTCTGCATCTTGTCCAACATCAATTTAATTAGGTCATTGGTGGGTTGTGATGATTGGATGCCTCCTGTAGTGAGGAGGTTGGTTTTGGGCATATAATGGGGTGGCACTCTAGTGTATGGGGCTGCCATGTAGGGTGGTGGAGAAGAAGGTAGTGAAATAGGGGGTACGTACCCGGAATGAATAATGGATGAAACATGAGAGGTTGTTGGTAGTATGTATATGGGGGTGGAAGGGTCGTGGTAACCCTAGTGGCAATAGGGGCTAATGATTGTGGAATGGAAAGAACCACGTTCTGAAATGGGGTAGGGGTCACCGACACTGGAGGTGGGAATGTAGCTATAGGTATGTATGAGACATTAGGGGTGGATGAGGTTGTGTTTGGGGTAGTCGTCGAGGGTATGGTGGATGTAATGGGTGCCATAGAGGTAGTAGACATGGGACAGTCATAGCGGGTATAGAACCTAACTACGAAAATGACTAGGGGTAAGGTGGATGCGGGCAAGCATGGAGCCTAGATGGGGCCGATGTGGAAGTGGGTGAGAGTCGGGGGATAGATATGGGCATGTCGTATATCAAGCTGACCCGAGGCATCTCGAGTGGATGAGTGGGAAAGGTAAAACTGCAAGGTGGTAGGGTTCTAGTCAAGGAGTCGTGTGAACTCCTCATCTCTAGTAGTGATAGTAGTAGGTTGGATGGGATCCATGGCTGGTGATAAAATAGAAGGTGGTGAAGGACTAGGTGGGAGTGGTTGGCAACTGGCATGGAATACGAGGGCACTTGCTTGTCTTGGGTCAGCACCATGTGAACTAGTATTGATCAGGTAGGGCTACTTCTCTGTAAATGATACAGAGAACAACAGGAACAGGTGAATCTGGTGATAAAAAGTGGATGAAGTAACAAATGGTGGCTGGAATGTGAAATAGGCTAACCGATGCCGGTTAGGAAAAACGCGTTAGTCGGGGGTAACCATTACTTGAGTCACTTCATAGAAAATGGACAGTAAGTAAACAGTGAGGCAGAAGGTAAAATATGATAGGTATGCCAAATCGAGGATGTTTAAAATGTCAATGGGAATAATGACAGTGACAGAGACTATGAAAAGTGGAAGAAAGTGAAGTAAAATGTCCTTTTGAGTAGGTTAGCAAAAGGACTGGAACCGACGTCGGTTGGGTATAACCGATGATGGTCGAGAGGTAGAGGTAATGATGGTTATTGTGAAATTGAAATAGTGATGAAAGAAAGTGGTTGTGAATTAAAATATGATGTAGAATCAGACCCAGAATTCTAGGAAATGATGATGATATGGCCCAGGCACACTCAGGTGAAGCTGGAATACACCAGCTATGATGAGGAGTGTGCAAGGATGAACAAAAAAGTGATGAACGTGATCTCTCACCTCAAAATGCAAGCCAAGCAAAAACACTAAGAAAATGTGATCCTAGGAGTGCCTTTTCTATTATGTTTGTTTAGCTTATGCTATTTAGAGGACTGACACATGAATTGTGAAATAGATTTTTTTGGTGAGGATGGCTTCCTACAAAGAAGGAGATCTAAAGGTGAGGTTTCAGGTATGTTATGGTGGGGTGGGCTTCGCTCGAAGTATGACTCAGAGAAGCAAGTAGGTGCCCTTTGTGTCGTGATCATGTGATCACCTACAGACTTCTTCAGGTAGGATGTTGTTTAAGAATGTATGTATTTTGAATTTTTGTGTGGTTTGGTAAGACTCAGAGAAAGAGAAAAGGATAGAAGTGCTTTTCTATGATTCGTTTGTCAACCATCAGTTGGTCATGACTTCAGCGTATAGGTTGCCCTCAATTAATGTGAGCTAATGCAATAAATCAAGAATGGAATGCACTTGTTTTTAAACCCAAATCGAAAATGTGAAATTGGATGACACAATAAGATGAAGAGGAAGAGGGATGCTCTTTCACTATAATGCAGAAAACATGAAGAAATGATTCTTTTAATTACACCAAAAGAAAAGTTTCCTTTAGAGCAAATAGAAAGAGAGGTGGATTACCAAAGAAGAAAATTAGTGTGTATGCTTTTTAGAAGGGAAACAAACACACAATTTTTTCCTAGGAATGAATGAAATGCAAGGAACCTGGATGGGTCCCCAGGTGTGCCAAAATGTTTCACCTTTTTCTTAGATTGTTTCTTTGAAGTGTTGATGAAATAGATAGGGTAATGGGCATAGGAGGAATACTGTTCAAATGTTGGTTGATGGGTTGTTTGTGTATGACTTCCGAATCCACAGCTGATCGTGAGAGCTTCCTTTTGGCTAGGAGGAACTACCTGTAATGAAAACAAGACCACCAGAAGGAATTAAACAATATGGGTAGTGAACTGCCTAGCGTAAGCTAGATCAGGAAGTATGATACTTCCTAGATGGTTGTCAATCCATTATTTTAAACAATTCAATGTTGTAAACAAAGTAAATCCTATTGTTATTTTAAAATGATTTAGGTATCTCACTTAAAAACACAATAAGAAATAGATCTAATCTAATAGGCTAAGCTAGAATAGAATCCAAAGGTCAAATGATTGGTTCTGGGTCTCTGCAAGTTTGATAAAGGTCTCGGGTAGATCACAGGTGAATGAGGGTGAGATAAAATTAGGTGGGTAGGTCTCTGTTTAGGGCTGTGTGGGAAAACATAGAGACCGGTGTCGGTCAGGGGTGACCGATGGTGGTTAGGTATAACCGGTGTCCGATTACTGTGAGATCTGGAAATGTCACAAAACAGGCTTTTGGTCTCCTTTGTGATTACACAAAGGACTTTGGTTGGTCGGGATGAGGTATTGGGTGATTGGAGTAGGATTTTGTGAGGTTTTAATGGGTATATGGAGGTGAAAATGTGGAGAAGGTCAATAGGGGGCAAGATAAACAATGGATGATAAAATGATGATGAAATGAAATAACCAGGAAAGTATGATGTTGTACTTACTTGGATTTCATTCTGAAGGCTGTGTGTGAGGATGGAGGTGTTGATGATGGGTTTGAAGGTTGTAAGTGATCACCAACTGAAGAAAATCTTCTGCATGGGCTGCATGTACACTCCTCTTTGCTTGGATAGATCAGATCATGGTTGGGATGGTTGTGTAGGAGAAGATGCTCAATCTCCTTCCTTGGATGTGAGTTTTCATTGGAATTGGCTCTCTGAAGATGTTTATCTCTCTGAGATGTGTTCTTGCTCATCAAATTTCTCCCAATGTTTTCCAACTTCAACTTCCAACCTTGAGAATAAGGTTGTTTTGGGGTTAAAAGGGTAGGCAGTGATTTTTGGGGTTAGGGTAAGCTTAATGGTAACTTGGTTAGGTCTTAGGTTGAGTTGGCTTGGTGAGCGTGGTCAAGGTGGGATTTCCTAGGTTTACTAAACTAGGGAGATCCTCTTGATTTCCTTGGATCTCATGTCGTTATCCCATGGATTAGACTGGGAGCTTCTTGTGAGCATGCGGGAATGTGGTTAGAGGGAATGTAGGCATTGATTTTTAGGGTTTGGGTAAGTCTTAGTTAGTTATGGAACTTGCTAAGAATAGGTCTTAGGTTGAGTTGGCTTGGTGAGGTGTCTAAGTGAACTGTATGTGTGGATATTATTTACTTGAGTCTAAAAAACTACTACTTCTGAGTCTAGTGTAGTATAGTGTTTTAAAAACTACATTTGCATGTACGAGTGTGACTCTCTATATGTATTTTTATAGAGAAAAGTGTAGCTAATATGACATGACCTATAATGACCTAAAGGTGAAACAAAGTGACACAAAGAACCAAATCCTTATTTATCCTACAAACACTATCACCCATAATAGAAGTTAGTGCCTTGGTGATTATGTCCTCTCTCAAGCACTCATGTCCATGAGATGGTCACATGCCTATTTTAGAATTAGAGCTTACATAGTCTAGAATATGACTATTCAAATCATTCGCCAACCTAGAATTAGTCCATACCTAAAGTTACAAGGTGAGTCATCTTTGTCTCATATCTTTCAAGTATTTCTAACACTTATTTAGTCATATATTTCTTAAATACTATTATCTTTATCTAATCGGTAGTGTCCTTACTTATATTTACATTTCATTAAATAATTTGGTGAACGAAATCCCTTAGATGTTCTTTAATTAATCCAATCTTCTCCAAACTCAAACCCTAGTTATATTATGGTTCATATCTACATCGTATCTTCAAATCCAACATTGATTTTAATCTATCACCTTTCATGAATAGGATATGCAAAGACTCATAGGATTTCATTTTTCATCCCACACTTTGGATCACTTTCTAGGGATCTGAATATTCAAATCACCTTTTGTTTCATATCTCGAGCATAACAAATCTATTTTCAATGTACTTCAAGGTTATTTTTCATTTTCCATATCTATCAAAAATATTTTTTTGTGTGCCCTTTTTTGGATTTTATTTGGAAATTTAAAATTATACTTTTTACTAATTAAGACATAATTACAAAAATACACACTTTTGGCCAAATCCCTTGGAAGTTTTTCTTTCAATTTATAAAATTCAAATTCTATTTCAAGATATGGTCATTTTATTAATTTTATGATAGTCACTTTTTGTTTAACATCATTCTTTGGGTCTTATCCCCATGATCTCTTAATTTTTAGTCCCATATCCAATTTTCTATATAATTTGGGGTTATCTCTATCATTTTATTTTCTACCATTATGTCATGTGAATCTATTTCTTAAGTATGTTTGTTTCTTTTACTTCAACAACACCCATCATATATATATTACTCTAACACAATTGTTGAAACAAGTACATCTCCCTGATAATACGACACCTTCCCAAGTGAATGTAATTTCCATCCATATTTCAGCTCCTTCTATTAGCAATGATGACACTTCTCATAATTCTATCCTAGAATCTATTCAATTTTTTCAACATGCCTTTCAAGACCAACTATAAGCCATAAATACTATAATCACATCTCTCAAGGCTGAAATATAACCCCTTAAAGATACTCTCAATGCAAATATTCATTCTCTTTTTATGCTTCAAGATACCAATCCTATGAAATTTTATCTAGGTGCTACATGTTCTCACATAAGTAAGGCTAAAATCCTCTAACATAACACACCTCTTTTGTTCGATGAGCATGCTAAACAACATGATATCTTATTTGAGCTCCTCAATCATCGATTAATTACTTTGTTTCCCAATCATTACTATCCTCATTATCAGTCTTACCAAATCCAAAGGCCAACCTTTCTACAATTATCATGGCATTAATGGACATCAAGATAATGATTTCTATGCTTTACAATGAAAAATCCTACAACTTGAGCATAAGGGCTTTATTTCATTCTCTAAGCAACATTTTATTACACATCTATCTCTAGTTTCCACATCTCAATGGGTTCCTAAATATAATTCATCTATGACTCATGAGCATAATTCCATATCGAATGCCTCAATTTCTACCATACTAAAAGTCTCACCACTTTCCAATTTGTATCAGTTGAGCCACCACAAGCCCCATCTAAGGCCAACACAACAAAGAAATATAAACATATCTCTACTCCTTCACCGCACATTGAGATAGATTATGCAAACACAAGTATCAATGAATTACCAAATGATTTATGGATCTCCATGGGCATGAAAGCCTATAAGATAAATCTTAAGTATACTTCTATACAATATTCTAAGAACAACACTAATTCATCCCTCTTACTCAAATCTGATGATAATGATGATTCTAATCCTTCTTACTATTGTGATGACTATAAGAACCTTGTTGAGAATTTGCCACATCTTGATCCTATTGATGAAATATGACACTATTTCACCAAAAGCATTGCAAAATTTTCACTATCTAGTTATAGAGTATAAAACAACATGAAAATCCAAATATAACATCTCATTTCCATCACTAGTGTCTTATTTAGCACCATCCAAGCCTCATGTTTATGTATGTTCATCTTATTTAGCATCTCATGAGCCCTGTCCTAGTATTATTGTTGCATTCACACTTGGTAGAATCCTAATTACCTCACACCACCCGATGATGCACTCTTGTTGTTGGTTCATAATTGATTGACGGAATTATTAACATGGATCTCAATTTTCTCACACCCATCAAGGGAGGAATCCTTATTCCTCCCTTCTAGATGGTTTTATTTTATATATTTACAATAAAAAATCAAAAATAGTTACTCAAATCTTGATTGGATGCATTATTCCTTTCTTATAATACTTAATGCTACACATTTTCTTATCATGTTATTATTGTTCATATTATGCCACACATGCATGTTCACATGGTATTTTTAGGTGAATCTAAAAAACACTTACATATTGTTCAACGATGTATGATGTTTGGTCCTATCCACTACCAAGTCCCAATAAGGCTCTGGGGATTATCTACCTCTTCTCACTTACTATCAAATTATATCATTACAATATTACACATTTATCATTCTAATGCAGAGCACTATTCACTTACAATTAATCCACACTATTAGAATATTCAAAACACTTCAAAACAAGTTATATCTTCAACTCAAGAACCCCATGAATCATGAAAAATTTGGATTCATAACCTTAATTCCCTTAATAAACTATTATACTATGTTTCTAGACCTTATACCAAGTCAATTCATCCATCAAAATGATTCAAATCAATCAAAAAGTTCAATTTTCTTACCTTCTCTAAAACTACCCTTCTAGGTTTCATAAGAGCATTCGACGGGTGAATTGGTAGTTGGAGAAAACCACACCTAACCATAACAAACCAAATAAATTTCCAAGTACCCTTTGTTCTCCTTGTTGTGTATGTCAAATTTATTTTCTCAACTCCTTTTCTAGATAACTTTTCCTTTTACATTTGTTTTAGTTCCTTAGAGCACTATTTTTTTAGTTTTTCTTCCCTAAATTTTGAAAAATGCACTTAAATTACAAAATAATCATCATTCAAGATACACATTTATCTCTTATCCATGTGTACAAATTTTAATGGGACCTTCTTTGCAAAAATTATTCCAAAACCACAGTTAGAGTCTTCCAATTAGGTCTTCCATGGTTCATTATAGTTTTCTAGTAGAATATCACTTTTTCCCACTATTATAGATCTTCTTAAGGCATAAATCATCTTCAATCTTGATGGATAATTTGTGAAGAGGATTACTTCTAATTTTTCAATCCCTAAGAATGAGCACCAAGAATATAAATTTGATTATGTTTATAAACACTAGGTCTCATAACACTCCTTACATGTCTCGTAGCCATATTGTCAACAAAAGGGGAGATTTTAAGAAATTCAAACCCCAAAGTATTTCCAATATGCTTCCATAAGTTGTATATATGATAAATAGAATTTTGTAATCTTTGAATTGATCCCTAACTCCTTCAAAATCACTTTCATCTTTATACTCTACGAGGGTTTCTAAGCTGAACCAAAGAATGAAAATATCACTACAAAAACCCCTAGAACCAATCTCAAGGCATGATATACCTTCTCGAGGTGTGTGCCAACATTCTTGAGTTTAACATCTTACTAGTGAGATTTCTTACTTCTTTCTTTGTGGAAATAATTCAAATTTCTTCCTAATCTTCCCCTAGAAATAGAGTTTACTATGATTTGAAAGGGTTTCCAACCAAAATAAATTATTTTCTATCACTATAGAGATTCATAAAAACTACACAATAAAACACCAAATATATATATTGAAGAAACTAAATTAATTCGGTATGTATTATCCATGTATGAGATTACAATATATAGAGTTGGATCTCCTTGATTCTAGGATTCAATAGTCATCCCTCATATCTCTCAACCCCTTCCTAGAATCTCTCAAATCTATATCCTAATATCTCTCAAACATCCCTAGGATCACACACACTACAAAATAGGTATGTGAATTGTTCTCACAACTCACTCAAATAATTAAACTATTACAACTATATTATTAATATGAGTTCTATAAACTCATTATTAATAATATTACAATTTATTTAATAATGTTACACAATATTTTAGTAACATTAACTCCTCTATTGGTAACATTATTAATTCCCAATATACACTCCCCTAATGTTGACATTATAGAAACAACAATCACACTTCCTTTTGCAGCTTGTCACCCATGCGTGCTCATGATCTAGATGGTTTTGTAGGACAGCCAACAACCTTAACAAGGATGGTTTTACATGAAAACCAACAACCTAAAACAAAGGATGGTTTTATAGGGAAACCAACAACCCAAATATCATGTTGTTGTTTTTCCTTTGTGCTTTCATCTATCCACTATGTATTTCCTTGGGGAATATGTAGGAACCACGCTTATTGAATACAAAATGAATAGAGGGAAAATTTAACATTGAGACCATGTTCCAGTTGCCCCCCTCAATGTGAACATTTCACTTATTCAAACAGGAACATTGAAATCATACTAAAAATCTAAAATAAAAGAAAACACACATACACACACACACACATGCCACCACATTTTCATGCAGCCCCATCGTTGGTGGTGACAAGAGGTCATTGATTGACCTCCAGCCTTCATTTCTCTGTCCTCCATGAATTTTTGCTAACTCAATAGAAAAGTATAGTCGAGGATGATATGTGTTCTCGTCGTAATATAGGGTAGTGTCGAGGGTAGAGCCCCAAGCAAGGAATGGTTTTCATTTGCATTTTCTCTTAAAAATTGAGTGTCGAATTACACCAAAAATGCACTCATTTGTCCTTTTTTACAAACAACATGACTTTTACAATAACAATACTTGACTTCAACTAGACAATAATTAATGATTCTGACATTGACAATATGAATTTACTTTTGATAATGACATTAACTCTAACTATAGACACAACTATTAACATTACTCATAATATGATGAATTTTACAAAAAAAAATGACTTAAAATTTTGACACGAGAGGACGGTTAATTATACAAAACTAATGAAAAAATAATATGAAAATACGAAAGACATTATAACATAAAATGTAATCTAAATACAATAACGACTCAAAATTTAAGCTAGACCTAAACACATGAAAAGAAATACATTTTAGAGGAATGAAATGTTAGTATGACTTCGCACCCTTAAATTGTATGACTTAAAACTAATAAAAATAAAATAAAACTTTGTTGACTATGGAAACTACACGGGAAGAACTTTTTCTCTGCAAAAACAATGATGCCAGCAGCCTAACATTGTCAAATATCCACATGAAACTAACTTGACTTTTTTCCTATCGGAATGCTCCAACAACAATTGTTGAGGATTATTCTGAAGAAAACTAAGCACATGAAGATTTTTTTGATGCAGACGCATCTAATTAGAGGAGACCATGGACAATTCTAAGTAGTATGGAATGTTATGTTCCCAATCCACCGAGAGGAATCACACATCTATTGGTGTAAATGGGGAGGAGAAGGAATATTTATAACAATACAAGTGTGATTGAATCTGTAGATGCATAAGCATGGTATAAAACACACTTGAGCTTGATAGATTCTAGATCTAATCAGCTGTAGAAATATATAGTTGACTCAAACCTTCCAACGTGGCGCTGATAAGATGCACTTTGACAAGAGTGTATAAGAAACTACAGATCCCAGTGAAGATTGATGCAAAACCACAATACGAGTCCAAATTGAAATCCGCAACTAAGTCTCTAAAAAACTGAGATGAAGATCAAAAACATCGACCCAATAATGCACAAGAGAATTATTTTTCTGTTGACGTCTCCTCTTCACTGAATTCTTCTAGTAAAGTTGTGCACTTCTACAAAAACTAATAACAAATATTCAATCCTACACTCAAAAGGAATATATCAGAATTTCATGAATTGGGGCAGTAATGAAATCAAATGTGCCCTCGATTTCTCTCTAATTCTCCATCAAAGGTATGATTGAGGTCGATCGATACCACTTTGATATAAAAACACACAATAAAACACCGAATATTATATTGAAGAAGCTTAATTAATTCGGGATGTAATATCCATGTATGAGATTACAATATATAGATTTGACATCCTTGATTCTAGGAGTCAATAGTCATCCCTCATATCTCTCAACCCCTTCCTATAATCTCTCAAATCTATCTCCTAATATCTCTCAAACATCCGAGGATCACTCACACTACAAAATAACTACGTGAATTTTCTCACAACTCACTCAAATAATTAAACTATTACAACTATATTATTAATATGAGTTGTATAAACCCATTATTAATAATATTACAATTTATTTAATAATGTTACACAATATTTTTGTAATAAAGATTCCTAAAGATTTATCAAGTATTAGTTAGTCTATAAAACAACTCCAAACTCTTAAACTTTGAATCTCACCTCCCAAAACTCATTCCACTTTTTTCCTTAGGACGAATTTACTCTAAATACATCATACTATATGTTTCCCAAAGAAATTCCACAACCAAAAATAACAAACCCTATAAGTACATGTATTGATTATTATGAACATAGGTTTAAGATATTTACCAACCTTAAAGGTCACTATCAACGAGGCTACTAATCTTGAACACATGCATTTCAAAGCTTCAAAGTAGTAAAACATAGAATAATATTGTCACACGAGTTATTTTTCAAACAAAAAATCCTCTTCATTCAAATATTGGAGTTCCTCTACACCTTTCTCATTCAAATGAATGATGAGAATAGTTACATTTTTTAATTTATAGCCCTTAAATCAATTTCAAACTGAATAGAATCCCTTAAGACCTCTTGGTCACATGATTAGCTCTTAATACATCACTAGGATTCTTAGCTAGAATTTTAAGTACTAAACTCCTAAGCACACATTATGACTCCTAGACATCTATAGGTATTTTCACATGCATGATAATGCATGAATAACCCATAGAGTACATTAAAACCCTAGATCAAGCTAAAAAGGCCATCAAAATTTAAATGTGCACTTTTGAAGGAAAAATGTATAATTTAAATTTGTGAAGTAAAAGACACAAACTATCAACTCTAGATGAATCCAAGTGATTCCCTAAACCTAAAAACACACTTCCAAACCAAGATTTGAAGTTTACAAGCCAAAATTGCATATTTGGAGTGATACTTGTGCATCATACTCTTAAGGGAAAAAATATATTCCCTATAACTTCTTATTACAAGCATGTATTCTTCTTCTTCCTTTGTTTCCAAATATGATGATCTTATTAAGATGGATCTTAACTGAATACCATGCATACTTTTCATTCACTATCTCCTTCATTCTTCTCACATACTTCTTTGTCTCTGAAATAGTCATATTCTTGAGTAAGATGATGCTTCTAAGACTATGTGTTATCTTTCCCACCTCATTCTTGAGGATGTACACTTTTTCCTTATTCACATGTGATGAATCTTCATCATTCAATACTATTAAACTTTCCATATCATCCTCTTTTAGTCTTTCTTGGTTCATTTCATCCTTGAGATTGTAAAATACTAGCTTTTACTTGAAATAATAATCTTTTCTTGATTTTTCTACCTCCTTAATAGTTGATAAACCTGTATACAACTAGTTAAATGAAATATTAGATTGCAAACATTTATTTTCATTCACCTTCTTCTATCCATTTCCATTTCATGTTTGTTTTCCTCTTGATTTTGCATTTTTTTCTTCTTGGGTTGTTTTTGTACATTTTCCAAGACTATTTTCTTCATTTCCCATGTCTAATTTCTTCATACCTATCATCAAATGATTTAAATATTCATTCAAATCACTTATACCTACACATTAAAATCTCAAAGCAATATAATTTTGATCAATAGGAGGCTTGAATGCCTCTTTCACCTTCTTCATGGCCTATTCTTTCTCATCTTTACTCATGGCTTCTTCACATAACATGTTCACTATATCTTTCTCTATCTCACTTTCCTCATCACCTCCATTAACTACATCATTTGATTCATCATTTAATAGAAATTTCTTTGGGTCCACAAGAACCTTTTCATGTGCTTCTTCACTCTTTCTTTCATCTCTCTCTTGTTTCACTATGTCATCTTCTTCTCTTTTGAACTTCTCTTTCCTTGAGCCCTTCTCCATCTCTTCACAAACCTTATTTTCATTCTCTACTAATAAAACATGTTTCATTCCTCTCATTTATTCCTTAGACTTCTCTTGACCTTCCTTCTTAAGTGCCTTTTTGTGCACCACATCATCCTTGCTATCATAAAGATGTAGAAACATGTTTAAGGCATATTCCAAGACCTCTTCATCTTCTTGTTCACTTTATTTATGCCTATGACTTGACATTTGATTTTTATTATCATCTTTTCTCTCAAGAATCCCACAAATCTGAAAATATTCCTTTACCTTCATACCTATACCATCATCATCCAAAATGATGTAGGGCATTATCACCAAGGAAAATCTAGGCATGTTGAGTCCAAATTTTTTGAATTCCTAGGTTCATTAGGGTTTTTAGAGGGTCCGTAGGTGGTCTTCTTAGGTTCTATAGATTCACATTTTGAATTAGGAGTTTCCCTCCATTTTTTTCAATTTGAAAATTTGAACTTATAGGGCCAATTTTGGCTTGTTTAGCTTAAATAATTCTTCTAATGAGCCTTGTAGGGGTCTTAAAGTGTTCTAGTTGATTTTTGTGTGATCATTGGAGTCTCTTTTGAGGGTCATTTTGACTTGTGACTTTTAAACTTGCTTTTGAGCCTTCTTAGCATATACTTCTTCTTGAAATATTGCCTTCATAACTAAGAATCAGTTATGGAGGCACTCGATCCAAGGGGAGATATATATTGATTTTGTAACTACTTTGTATGCATTGATCAATCAAGCATATTTTGGAGCTCCAAATTTCAAAGGAAGGGTTTGAATGTACATTCAATGTATTAACAAATTGTTTGTCTTAGTAGTATAGATAAAATAACATTATTCAACAAATAAGAGATGTTTCAGAGTAGAAGTTCTTATTAATTATTAGTACTAAGTTAATAATAGATATTTATTCAATTAGTTGTAAGTGAGAGTCGAGAGTACATTGGAAGCCTTTGTGAGAGTAAACTAATATGCACAAATCAGGTTGAGGCCAAAAATGTTGGGATGAGGATGAAAGAGTGAGAAATCGGAGGAATAAGGAGAGGAGAGAGTATTCCCACAATTAATCCTTCTTTAGGGACCTTTAATGAGAGCTCGAAAAAATTGGTTATTTGAATAAACCCTCATTGTTAACCAAAAATCTAGATTTAATAGATAGATAAGAGTATCTTGAAGAAATAGCATGTGTTTTAGGTTGAGACCAATCTTATTGTTAAGATCTTAAGTGTTTATAACCCCCTTAGACATATTTGAAGTGGTTTGAACCCTATAATTTGAATATAAGAGTTTTTGTGAGTTAATCTTCCTTCTCGTGCATGTAGACTATAAACCCTTAGGGTTTTAATATAATTAGTTATTTAGAGGGTGTGGACTCCATTTCAAAGGCTAATGATTAACTAAAATCTGAATTTTAAGGGTTAATCTAAGAAATATAGAAGTGAAATAAATGCCTAAACTAAATAAGGAAAGTGACCCAAGTAATATAAGCTATGAAAATATGAAACCTAAAGTACAAGAAGGGTTAGATAGAGCTTAGATGATTTGTGAAGTTGTTGAACTGTATTATAGTGTGAACTAGGAAAATGGGAGGGGAAATGATCAACTGTAAGCTCGAGAAAGTATATATTTGAGATCTCTGGCTGGGAATGGGGTGCCTCAAGAGGAACAGGGATCTTGTGGGTGCCCTGGTCTATGGAAATAACCTAAAACTCTCCTCTGAGGTATCATTGGATGTTCACCTATGTTTTCTTCCTGTCAAACTTATGTTGTTGAACTCAGCTATATTTTGTTACAAACCATTGATGAATATGAGACTTGTAAAACCCCAAGACAAGCATCAAACCCCTAAAAAGAAATATGCATATGAAAGGTTCAAACTATCCTCAAAGACCACAATAGTGGACTTACTAGATAAGCATTGCTATAAATCTCGGACATGATGTAGTTATGTGTGTGTGTAATCATGCCCTAGGTTCTCTTGTTCCAGTCACACTTTTTGAAAGTAGTGAGCAATAACTATGTGTAGAAATGTAATAAAATAGTGGATGGAATAGAATAAACTTCCCTCCTATGTAGT
Source organism: Taxus wallichiana var. yunnanensis (assembly GCA_018340775.1). Taxonomy (NCBI): domain Eukaryota; kingdom Viridiplantae; phylum Streptophyta; class Pinopsida; order Cupressales; family Taxaceae; genus Taxus; species Taxus wallichiana. The sequence goes on from CM031233.1 coordinate 25,705,586, forward strand.
GTGATGCAGATGAACTAGCCTTGTGCCTTGTGATGGAGCTAGATGGATGCAAATGGAGAATTTGATGGATGAAACCTTAGGTGATGATAGTAGTGCTTAGTCCTTTGTCCCTCATTATGGTCTCATAACTTTATTTATATGGTTCTCTTTTTCTAATTTCATAATTAACCCCAAAAAGGCTGACCACTAAAAAGATAGAAATATCTAATAGCTGAAAGCTACCAAAAAGTGGCAGGGAAAGTGTAAAAAACTTAGAGCACCCTAAATGGGACTATGGCACCTAGGCCACCCCAATACGGCACAGCCGAGTGCCCCAATCAAAGATAAAATGATGCCAAATGGCCAAACTAACTGGGCAAGTAGATGTGGGAGGTCGGTAGTGATGATAAAAAGCAAAGTAAAATGGCCAAAGGACATGGGTTAATTAGTAATTTCTTCACTCAAAAACCATATGAATAGTAGTATGATATTGAGACTAAATAATGTCTAAAGTGTGTGATTTTATGACTACATTTTCCCCCCATTTTCTATTGGTGAGCGAAAACTTGGTAACATAAAGTATATAGAGATGTGTACTTGATAATCCATGTAGAGTGATGTAGAAACATGCTAAAGGACTAGACAAAGTGTGGAGTGACAAAAATATGGAGCATGGAAACTAAATATGTAAAAATTAAAAAGTGGTGAGAGTCAACCTAGGGTGGAAACACGTGTGTAGTTACCGATGTGTGTGATGTACTTGCATGTTAGTATGAGGTGTGTGATTCCGCATAATTTTGTTGTTTGTTGTTGTTTTTATTGACACCTTTGTTGTAGTTATTTGTTGTTGACTGCTTGCTTCCCATAGATGGACTTACAAGGAGAAGATGATCAAGTAGTCAAATACACATGTATATATGTCAAAAACACATGTAAAATATGCATGTATATAGTAAAAAATCATGTAATGAAAATGAAAAATGTAAAAGGAACATGTGCACCTGATCCATGATGAGATAAAAAGGGTGTAAAGAGGATATCATATACTACGAGTTTTTTGGGAAATCTCACGCCACCCTAGTCGAAGAAGTGTAGGGAGAAAGTTGCATTATTCTCCAACCTGTAATTACTTCCCTAAATATGTGTGAAGAGATCTCTATACATCATGGTTTTTCAAGTGATCGATGCCAATGGTTGAAGTAGTGTAGAGAGGAAATCCATTGTATCCTCTAACCTATAACTGCTCCCTAGAATGTTAAGGACAACCATGTCTTGTAAAAGTTGTTGTATATAGAATTCGTAGAATGGTTTGAACCTAATTACTATATAACCCACAATATCAAGGATGGAAACTGAACTAAATTATACCAGTAGAGAGTGCTTTGTAATGTGTAAAACCCCAAATGATGCCTCCTCTTTAGGGGCGCATGAGATGTCATTGATAGGAGAATACAACCCCAAAAGAGGACCAAATGTATAAACATTTCCTTACGAGGGGAAGGGAATGCGCTTGGTAGAGACCAAGACACACATAAAAAAATGGCTATAAATCAAGGGTTAGTATGAAAAAGCATGCATGTAAAAGACAAGTGTACGCTACTAAACAATGTAGAATCCAAAATGCAAGTAAACATGCAAGAAAGCAAGTATAGACCACCAAAGTGGGTTGCAAACATGGGACACCACTCACTCACAATGTCATAAAATTACTCAAGGCCATAATGGCCACATACAAATAAACAAGTGTGCACACCAAAAAAAGGGCAATTCCCGCATACAATAGAAATAAAAACAAGCAAGTACAAACAATAGATAGGCATGGAAGCAAATAATCCTACAAAACAAATGTTGTACATGAAGCACCCATTAGCATATTAGAAAGATAACCCATATGTCAAAATCATTTATAACCAAGTAATGTAGAGTGTTAAGTACAAAATGAAACAATAACACTTGGAAAAGATGAATGTGGATGCCCCCGATGACCCTTGTAGGAGTGGTAGGAGGAAAACATCTATGTTGCATGTAAAAGACACGTATCTCGTGATCACAACTAGAGAAAGGCATGAAAATACATGTGTGTATGAAAAATATAATGGCATAAAATATACCTATCTAGCATGTGTAATAAGTGAGCATATACAAGAAAAAGTAAGAAAAAATAAAAACAACCAAGATATGCAATATGTTTTTATGGATGGAGTGGAATGCAAGATGAATAGTAGGAGCGCATGCCCCCAAGTGGATGGAAATGTATGCAATGAAGTTCATTTAGTTTTTCCTATCAACATTCAAGAATCAACCAAAAAATAAGATGCATCGTCGGGAAATGGTCAAAGTATGTGTGGTGTATAGTGCATTGTGATGAGTGTGTATGGGTATTGATGATATACGACCTAGAGATAAATGTGTGATGATTTAGACTAAATCGTATATCATGACATGATGAATAGAGGGAGTGGTGATGTAGCCTAAAGTGTATACCACTACAAGATGAAGGAATAGTTGACCATTTAACCTATATTGTATGTCACTAGCCTAATAGTGTCGTATGATAAATGGTGAATGATGAATGTATATGTATGCTAAGGTCCATTTGATTTGTAAACCCTCAAGAGTCGATTATGGACTGAGGAACTAGAGTGTGTCATAGGGTGGTGAGTGTAGCGTGTGTGAGGAGATATAGTATATGCAATGCTAAGAAATGACCATGTGATTAGTAAAATGTGTAAATATGTGATGTATAATATATAATGCAAGATATATAGATAGTCTAATAGTGTGAAATGTGCACTATGTAGTATGTATGATGAGAAGTATCAAATTCTAGACTCGTAGACAATAGGAGTGGGACATATGTGTGATGAATAGTGGTATATCTTATATAATATGAATGATTTGTAAATATGCAAATGTTGAAATGATATAGAATAAATATAGGATATAGAATATAAGATGTAAGATTTTTGATGTGAGATGTGTGAATAGATGCAATGTGTAGTACCTATTGTGTAGTGTTTGGGGTTCATGTGTAGTATTCCCTCAACATTCAAGTGTAAACCAAACCACAAGAGTGTTTCATCGGGTAATGGTTGATACTAGTATGATGGATTGAGTGTGCGATGTGAAGAGGATGTAACTTGGGCTTTCTAAGAGTATAATATGTTGTGTTCGATGATGCTAGGTTCGAGGGTTGTGTGAATGTTATGCCCCCAAGTGTGGAAGATGAAGGATCAATCATGTAATATCATCTAAGAGATCATTAATTTTAGGGTCAAAGTCATATGGATAAGCATTGGTTACTTGATAAGAAATAGTGTCTGGTTGATCATGTAATGAGCCATTGAGGCATAAGTTGTACATACCCATGGCATATTCCTCATCAGTGAAAGGAGGAAGTGGACAACCATGTGCATACCAATGAGTGAGATTTTGCATATAGCCAAGAAAGGAACTATTGAAAATAAATATATGACCAAAAGGAATGGGAAAATATATTTCTTTATGGTCATAATCTAGAGTGCCCCAATGCAATCAAGCCATGATTTCCTAATGTGAGTGGATAAGAGAAAAGAATGAACAATAAATATATTGTAAGATGGAAAACATGCAATCCATAAGCAACAATAATAGTGATGAAGCCATAGTATAGATGAGGAGCATGAGTAGGAGGATAGAGGTCCTTAAAATAAAAACCAAGTCGAGCTAGACCATCATGTGAGAAAATGGTGTCATCACAAGTAGGATCAAATGGAATATGTTCCCAATATGAATCATTCATGAAAAGTGTGCAAGTAAATGGTGGGCGTGCTAGTGGAGGCGGTACATGTGAAGGTGTAGGTGATAGAGTGACGTCCATAGACTGGACATGCCCTTGATAAAGAATCATAGTAGTAGTAGTAGTAGGTGGCGTAGAAGAGACTGCATCTATCACATAAATAACACCTTCAAGTGGTGGAAAATGAGGTAGTTCATCCATTGGTTGAGGGTCATCTATAGTATTAGTGCATGGAATAGGAAGATTAGTATTAGGATCTCGGTCACAATATTGGTATGCATCATGGTCACAAAGTATAGTATATTCAACACCTTCATGTATGAATTTGACACAATGATGTATGGTAGAAGCAATGGCTTGCATGGCATGGAGCCATGGTCTACCAAGTAAATAATTATATGAGACTAGAAAATCAATGACAAAGAAAACGATGTTGAGGTTTTTGGTCCTATAGTAATAGGAAGAACAATGTGACCTACACATGGGTGAACTAAACCATCATATGCACAGAGTGAGAGGGATGATGGAAAACATCACGAGTAAAAAGACCTAAATTTTCAAGGAATGACATAGGACATAGATTAAGTTTAGATCCATTATCAATTAAAGTGTGCTTAATACCCATATTGAGAATGTGAATCATAATATGCAAGGGTGGGTCATTATCAAAAGTGTTTAAATCAGTGGGAAGATTAGATTTGAATGATAAGTGTTGAGAAAATGCATCTACAAAAGTTTGATACACTGAGTTAGGATGCATATCAAGCATGAATGTGGGTAGTAGCTAGAAGATGTTGTTACAAATATATTGTGAAATTATTAATAAATTGAAATATTATTAATAATGAGTTTATAGAACTCATATTAATAATATAGTTGTAATAGTTAGTATTTGTATTTGGGTGAGTTGTGAGAACAACTCACGTAGCTATTTTGGTGTGTGAGATAATAAAGGGATGAGAGAGATATAGTAGGGATAAATCTAAGAGATTCATGGAGAGAGATTGTAGGGTTTGAAGATTAGTGTTGACTCCACCTTTGTAGGAGATCAAACACTATAAATTGTATGCTCCATCTATGTAAAGATATCCCGTGATTAATTTTATATAGTATTTTATATTTTGTGTTTTTATGATATTATTATGTTAGATTATTTCTAATAATCTGAAACAAATTTATTATTTGGTATCAGAGAAAAGATGATTCTCTGAAAGTGTGTGAGGGGCATGTATAAATCTGGATTTCCCCATTTGATGAGATATTTATTCTATCAGAAATTTTGTATTTGTAATGTAAGCTTAGTTTTGTTGGTATTTGTTATCCTCTAGTCTGTCATTCACGTGATCCCTCAATGCAATAGTTCCGGGTCATGTCATATCCTTCTTTGATCCTACAAATTTATATTGCATCTGGTTGGTGTTAGTACTCAGACTTGGATCGAGCATCAAATTTGGTTCATTGAAGCATTCACACACTCTTCGAGATCTCCATTTATCTAAAGAATAAGGGTAGAGTTTCCTTTTGAGTAGAAGTCAGAGACAAAATTTATTGTACCGAGAGTTGGAGTCATCAATCAAATTATTCTAGAAACATGGGGTTTATTGAGAAAAATGAAAAATATCAAGAAAGAAACAAGATGCTTTCTATTTTATTTTTCTACATTGCATCTCCATTGGGCAAATCAATTTTTAATTTGTATCATTTCTCGGATGTTGTTGGCCTTCCAAATACCGATAGTTTGGCTCCTCTCTATGGCATACTCGGGCTCAACAACATATTATACAGATAGATCTACAACGGAAAAAGCATAGCTACATTGAATTTCCTTCTCGATCAACTTGTTTGGTTTCACAATCTCTTTTTATGGTCCGAGGATCATGGAAAGCCTCTTTGCATGCGACTCAAGATTACCAAATTCTCGGAGATCCAATTGTACTACAACCATGGAACCCCTTTGGATCCCCAGGATTAGATATCCATTGGTTTTTTAGTCACCATCTCGGTGGAAAATGACCTTTAACTCAGATTTAGTGTAGTATTTTCAAGTTGCATTGGAAACCAACTCTCAACTTTGCATTGGATTTCCACCTTGGGATGGTATTCATTTTCCGATTAGCTCACATATCATCTTGAGATAATCTCACCACCATTGGAATATGTAATCATCCTTTTGCGTACCAAAACAAAATAAAATCGAGGTCAAGGTATTTTTTGTTTAAATTGTTTAGGTATGGTTTCTTAGTTTAGAGAAGTTATTTTTTATGTAGTCTATGTGTTTTAAAAAGAAATGGGTAAGGAGGTCAATTCTTTTGAGAATTAGAAAATTTGTGTCAAGTGTCATTGTAAAATTCTAGAAAATTAAAAAACAAATTTGCCTCACGGACACATTATCGGTATTACTTGACGTTTGATTTGTAAATGAGCTTCAAAATTAAATCTTGTTGAGTTAAGTAGTGACATCATGGAAGACAGAGGCAATAGAGGTTAGAGTTCAATCAGCGACCTTTCGTCGACCACCAATGATGGGGCCAAACGAAGTTTGTGGTGGCAATGTGTGTGTATGTGTGTTTTATTTTATTTCAGATTTGCAATATGATTTCAAAGTTCCTGTTTGAATAAGTGAAATGTTCACATTGAGGGGGGAACTGGAACATGGTCTCAATGTTCAATGTTACCTCTTTTCAATTTTTATTCAGTAATCAGTGGTTCCTACATGATTCCTGAAGTAAAGACATAGTTGATGACGAAAGCACAAAGGAAAAGTAGCAACATGATATTTGGGTTATTGGTTGTCCTATAAAACCATCCTTTGTTTTAGGTTTTTGGTTGTCTAGTAAAATCCATCCTTTGTTTTAGGTTGGTTGTCCTGTAAAACCATCTTTTGTTTTAGGTTGTTGGTTGTCCTACAAAACCATCCAGATCATGAGCACACATGGGTGACAAGTTGTAGAAGGAAGTGTGATTGTTGTTTCTATAATGTCAACATTAGGGGAGTGTATATTGGGAATTAATAATGTTAACAATAGGGGAGTGAATGTTACAAATATATTATGACATTATTAATAAATTGTAATATTATTAATAATGAGTTTATAGAACTCATATTAATAATATAGTTGTAATAGTTAGTATTAGTATTTGGGTGAGTTGTGAGAACAACTCACGTAGCTATTTTGGTGTGTGAGATAATAAAGGGATGAGAGAGATCCTAGGGGTAAATCTAATATATTTGTGGAGAGAGATGGTAGGGTTTGAAGATGATTGTTGACTCCACCTTTGTAGGAGATCAAACAATATAAATTATATTCTTCATCTATGTAAAGATATCCTTGATGAATTTTATATAGTATTTTATATTACGTGTTTTTATGATATTATTGTGTAAGAATATTTCTAATAATTTGGACCAAATTTATTAGATGTTGGGCTCTACACCTTACATCAGGATGCATAAGAAAATAATCAGTGATTGAGATATTCATGATGACGAAACTTTAGGATGAAAAATTGTGAAGATGGAGTATGTAGGTTCACCAAAATGATTAACTAAAATCTGAATTTTAAGAGTTAATCTAATAAGTACAACAGTGAAATAAATTCCTAAACTAAATAAATAAATTGACCCAAGCAATCTAAGTTATGAAAATATGAAACCCTAAAGTTTAAGAAGGGTTAGATAGAGCTTAGCTGATTCGAAAAGAAGTTGAACTATATTGCATTGTGAACCAAACAAACCGGAGGGGGAAACGATCATACACAAGCCCAATAAAGCACAAATTAGAGATCTCTAGCTAGACTGGGGTGCCTCGAGAGGAATAGGGGTGCCTGTGGATCCCCTAGTCTTAGATATGGGCACCATGGTCTATGGAAATAGCCTAAAACCCTCCTCTAAGGTGTCGTTGGATGTTCTCCATGTTCGCTTCTTGTCACACTAATGTTGTTGAACTTGGTTGTATTTCGCTATAAATCAATGATGAAGATGACACCTAAAAAGCCCCAAGATAAGCATCAAACCCCTAAAAAAAGATGCATATGAAGGGGTTGAACTATCCTTAGCATTCATAATGGTGGACATACTAACTGAGCACTAAAATACATCTCACACCCAATGTAGTTCTATGTGTGTGTGCAATCATGCCCTAGGTGCTCTTGTGTCAGTCACACTTTGTGAAAGTAACAAGCAATAACTATGTGTATAAATGTAATAAAATGGTGGATGGAATAGAATAAACTTCCCTCTTATGCAGTGTGATGCAGATGAACCATCATTGAGTCTTTTGATGGAGCTAGATGGATGCAAATAGAGCCTTTGATAGATGCAACCTTAGGTGATGATAGTAGTGCTTAGTGCTTGGTCCCTCATTATGGTCTCATAACTTTATATTTATATGGTTCTCTTGTTCTAATTTCATAATTAACCTTGAAAAGGTCAACCACTAAAAAGACATAAATCTCAAACGGCTAAAAATGTCCAAAAAGTGGCGAGAAAGTGTAAAAGGATCAAGGCACTTGGGTGCCCAAGTATGGGGCTAGGTGCCCCAATCAAAGATAAAATGATACTAAATGGATGAACTAACCAGGTGAGTAGATGCGGGAGGTCGGCAAAGATTGATAACACACAAAGTAAAATGGCCAAAGGATATGGGTTAATTATTATTGTCTTCACTCAAAAACCATATGAATAGTAGTATGAGACCGGGGATAAATAATGTCTAAAGTGTATGATTTTGTGACTACATATAATAACTTCAAGAAATCATCTACACACTCCAATTATCATGAATTTAGAGGTATTTTTCGTTAATAATTTTTCACAAGGTAGATAATCACGATGTAAGTTGGTAGATAGTCTTGTAGTAGAGGCAGAGAAGCCTAATTATAGACTTAAAGGTGATATTTTAAAATATATTTCCCAAATAAGGTGGTGACAAGATTTTTCATTCAATAACTATGCCCAAATGGGTATTCTAAAAACTATCTAGTTGGAAAATTGATTCATCCAATCAAAAGATACAAAGTGGAGTTTACTCAAAGACAGATTTCGGTAAGAGTGAGTGGGCTTGGAGAGGTAAGTTATGAAGGAAGTAGGAGAAGATTCAGGAGTTGGATCAAATAAATGTACCAACACCTCAAAATCATTAAAGGGTACTCAAAAACATTATCATGTTCTTTAGATGCCTAGTAGATCATTTTAACCTATACCAATCCAATAACATTGTCTCAAGAAGCCAAATAGAATAGATTGTGCCAAGGTGAACCAAATAGTTGAATTTGGGTTGTTTTAACCATGTTTTTAGTGTATTGGCATGGTATGAGACTCTTAAACAAGTTAATGAGGAGCCAAGAATCCATTTGAAGCCATATTGCAAGCTTTAGAGACATTTGAAGCGGGGAAAATTTTAGTGGCGAATATTTGTAATTTGGCAAATATTCCATATTTGGAAAATATAAAAAGGTGAATTTTTTAGAGTAGGACAATGTACCATTCACCTAAATTTTCTAGTATAAATTTTTTTAGGGGTCGGCTTCACCTACTGTTGAAAACTACTCCTATATAAACATAGGTAATTCATCGGGTAGTATACTACTAATTTATTAGTAAGGTATCATCTAAAGTATAATAAAGTACAATGTGAACTTGTGAAGTACCATCGATGCATGATATGGAAATTAAGAGGCAAGGTTGCTGTCGAGGAGACAACAAGGTTGTAGTCGCACGACAAATGACAAGGTTTTTGTTGTGTGACAATAAGGTTGTAGTCACACAACAACAAGTTTATCTTGTCGTGTGAAAAAAATTATGTCCCACGCTAGTAAACTTGTTGTCGTGCAATGTAAACTTGTTTTCATGTGATTTGTAAACTTGTTTTTGTGCAACCGCAAACTTTCTTTCATGTAACAACAACCTTGCTACCGTGCGACTTGAATATGAAATCTTATGTAGGGTGAAAAAATTGCACTCAAACCCTAGAAAATTCACCTATTTCACAAAAGTGGTTCTAGGGATATTTTTAGGATATTCCACCTTCAATTTTCTCATAGGTCTCTTAAAATGAATCTTAATTTGAAGTTGACAAGAATAAGAAAATTACTAGTTAATTGTGAAAGCATTGATAAGATTGAACTACTTGTGTTGGTTGAGTGGTTGATAAACCTAGATTCTCTACATCACAAACCAACTATTAAATCATAAATATAAGGCTTAACATCCCTTAGTAATGTCTCTTTGCATGCTTCTTTAGTTCCCATCAAGAATTTCTTAGCTGACATCATCATAACCAATCATGTTTGTGGCTCTTGTTCACCTATAATGAGTAAAAGAGTATGCTTCTCTCCATTTGACACAATAGTATATGTATTTTTCTTACCATCATGCATTTTTTCCTATCATATTTCCATGTCATGTCCAACAATACATGACACATGTCCATAGGTAACAAATCACACAATACTTTGTCCTTATATCTTCCAATCTAAAATTCTATTTGACATTGTTCCCTAACCAAGACATGATGACATCTTTGAATCCAAGACACTTGATGAGGATTATGTCACATTTTTGTTTTCAGATCCAAATTCTCTACCATCTCATAAGAAACCAAATTGTTAGTGTTTCCACCATCTATAATCATATTACAACATTTGCCCTTAGTTTTACACCTAGTTCTAAACATTTTTTTCTTTGAGTCACAACATGATTTTCCTTATTTAGATTTAATAGAACTCTTCTAAAAATAGAGAATACCTTCAATTTGAAGAATAGGATGAACATCTTCTTCAATATTTTTCATCCTTACCTCTATCTCGTGTCATCATATGCCTTATGTCTTGCAAATCTTTGATACTTGTAACATATTCCTATAAATTATACCTTGATATTTGTCCCATTTCTCTTCATGAGACTCATATCTTCTCTCATTATTCTTTGTGTTTCCTTGTATCGTCCAACCTTCTCATCAAAATCTCCATCATCCTATCCATCTTCTCTTCCAAAGATGGCCTTCTCTCTTCTCTAACTTGTACCATCTTGTCTTCTCTTTCCTCTTCTTGTAATGTATCACACTTTTCCAACTTTTTAAAATATCTTTTCCTTCTCGGATACCAAATGATGTAGATCACTATTCACTTACAATAAATCTACAATGTTATATTATTCAAAATACTTCAAAACAATCTCTTAGACCTTCCAAACAAGTTATATCGTTAACTCAAGAACCCCCTGAATCATGCAAATTTTGGAGTTATAACCTTAATTTCCTTAGTCAACTATTGTACCCTATTTGATGTAGCCATATAATTTGTAAGATAACACCCTAGTCACACTGGCACATCACTCAGCCTAGACTGAGTGCTCACTCAAAGCACGCAAAGGTACCAAGTCCCCTTTAGGGTTCTTTGTAACAAGATGTTAACATGATGAAGATAGAAACATATAGATTCATAACTAATCCATCATTCTTCAAAGGCAAGCTACCCACATATCTATGAAAGAACAAGCTTAAACAATAATCATCATTGAATTAATAACATGCACTACTCAATTACACAGAATGATACTTAGTTTCAGCCAATATCTTCCATCTAGTATTAAATATAGAAGCTCCTTACAATCTGTCAATTTATATCAAATCGCGTATGGATCGATACACATACATGCCGCTCTCTTTGTTACATGTATTTTTTATCTATATATCTTATACTATGCACCTAACATCATAAATATAGGGTGGAGACTTTCCCTTCATCGCTTAACTATTCCAGAAATAGGTCGCATGTTATTGATAGCCACACGTCATTTACAATTATAGCCACACATGCAAGTGCACTATCTATATTCCTCTTGTAGTTAAATAAAGTGTCAATTCTATTCTTAGCTTGTCTCCATGCATAGACGCTTTGAACCGCTTCTCCAAATATAGACAATGCATGGCACACGTGTCTCTCCTTCGTTAGTGTGTTCCACACACCATCTTCTAAAAATAGATCTGTATGCTCAAAATTGGCTGAGTCCAAAAATATGAACTTGCTTTCCATGCAAGGGTCCTTCATGTCCTTCCACGCCTTTGATCTTGGCCTTCTATCCCACGTGGACTCCTTGTGTGATCTTTGGCAAGTATTCTTTGATCAACATTACCCCACACTAATCTCATTGTCATCTTGACAATGGATATCTCCCAAAATTTGAAGTAAAGAATATTAATGAAATAATAAAAATGAAGAATCTGGACCAATAAAGAATTTATATGAGGTTATTTAATCAACCTCCTTTCAGATCATTGGTAGCATCCGATCTGGGTACTCCTCTTTAATTTCGGCCTCCAAAACCTATCATTCAGTGAGTGTCTATCCTACTTTCTCTAGGATGTCCACAGATATGGATTCCAACTCATTCCATGCAATTTTCCCTTTCTCATTTTGCAGAACCAACACAAAACTGGACATAGATGTCATCCTCCCTTCCAAAAGGTCCATCTTCTACACAATCAACTTTCCAAGCTCTTCAATCCTAGTCTTATGCAACTCTTGTATTGTCAAGGCCTGTCATGGGCCTCACGCTTTTTTTTAACTATGGACAACCTTTCTGCATGGCCCAATGTCTCATATTTCATGGCCTTCTAGACCTCATTGTTCTCTTCCAAGGTCTTAATGTTGATGAGCACCTTTGGAGATGTGTATATATTTAAAGCTTGATTCACTTTCTTCAAGACTTCCCTGTAATGCCTATATGTTCCCTTCATAAGATGTAATTTTTCATCATCTTGAGAGGCCTTCTCCCATTTGGCACCTTGTTTTGATATTTCCGGTGCTTGCACATGAAGAGTTTCATCTTTGAGCACTAAGTCCACCAAATTTTCCACATAGTGTATCACTCAGTGTGCAAGGAAATGTTTGTGGTACTCTTGTGTTCCAAGTACGGCCTTTCTCTAATTATAGTGTCCCCAATCTCCTCATGCTTGGATGCTTATGAACACTTCATTTTTCCTCATTCGTGAAAAGTCCCTTTCTTGAGTTATGTGCATTATCTCCATGTCCTTCGCCTTCAACTCTTTGCGTAGCACTTTGATTGTGGTAGATTTATCTATGTTCCTTCTAGCACACCACTATCTTCGCTCCTCCTCTCTTGCATCCCCCGCACTTCAATTTGCTTTAAGGGCTTAGTCTTGGGACATTATCCATTATCTTCTTTCCTTTTGGTGGTGTTGGAAGTGTGAACTCACCTTCCACATATTTTTTGTTCTCCATCTTTAGCTTCAACTCGGAGATACACCAATGTTGCCCCAAATCTGCTGCTACACCAAGCTTATTGGCTTGATATTCGATACCTACGAATAATTCTCTATGTAGGCACTTTTTCCGGGATATACATACTTCTTCCGCAATGTATGGTAGTCGCAGTCTACCTTATCTACATTGAAGTTTAGTCTACGTGTGTCAGTAAACCTATGAACAAACTCTTGAAAATACCTTGCAGTGAATGCATAGGGTAACTTGCACCAAGGGCTCTAGACTCCATCCTTCATTGGAAAACGTGTGATGCAAAAATGCTGGTATACAACAAACTAAACTTGTTTTCCTACCACTACTAGTAGGTCCTTTGGAATGTGCCATTCTTCCCCAAATGCCATGCGGAGCCTATCATACCACTTCTCCACCCTTTGCTTCACTTCATCTATCATGGCCCCCTTACATAGGTATTTGCTAAATCTTTCAGCTGGGGATTTGTTCTCCATGGGGTATTCCCATATTTTCTCCTTTGGTCCGTTTGGTACCCCAATCTCCATGAACACTAGTGATAGTAGAACAGCCCCAAAGCTGATCTTCCCTCCTATGCACGCTTCTTCGACTATTTTCTTTGTAATATAGCCCATAATGTTGTAGATCATCCCTTCGACATTTTTCATGCCACATGCAACCACATAGTGTTTACCTATGACCACCGCTCCTGATCATTCAACTTGGTAACCAAGTGTGTTACAACTTGTACAACTGGATAGTTCTTAAATTTGTCTATGTCCATTTCGTGAACCCTTTAGGTATCCCAACTCCTGTTTGGTCTTTAAAATCATGGCTTTATCTGCAAGGTCACTTTTTATATCTTCTCCTGTGGCCTTCAGACCTATCACTGATGAAACAAGTGCAGATGAAATTCTAACTTTGTGTCCTACAAAGTAGAAGAAGTCTTCGTGTACCCTACTCATAAGCCACTGGTACAAGGGCTCATACTTCCCAAAATATGGTAGCTCATACAACTGATATACCCAATCCTCTTCAAAAGTTTCTCACATGCATCGTCATACATTGGCATGTCATCTTCCATGCACTTGTTTGTTCTAGAAGTGAGCAAGGAATCGAGCTCCTTTTTGTTCTCCGAGGTCCTATGATTATATTCACTTACTTTGCTTTTTCTAATGGGTGACTCCCACTCTTGGCCGACAATGACTCCTTCTAGGAAGTGTATCTCGAAAAATGACTTTTCAAGTGTCATCTCTTCTTCTTCAACGACCACCTTCTTCATTTCTTTTTGCTACTACTATAGATGCCTTCTTTGGTGCCATTTCTACCTTGCAAATGTATCTTCTTCAACCCTGCAACTCTGCAAATCAAACCCTAGCTCGATTCAATTATGCCCTAGGTGGAAACCTCATAACCTAATTCTTTCATGTCTTTCAATTTCACTCAAACCCTTCACCACTAGGGATGCAAGCTTCTTATAGCACAGATCTAGTTTTCACTTTTGGTTTCACACCCTTCGTACCTTAACTTTATCGCTCGGCTCTTCACACTTGGCTCTTCTCGCGAATACTCTTAGTTGGAATGGTAAAAATGAATCGCATCCCTTCCTTATATAAATTTTTCAAATTTGATGTATTTATTGCTCCTTTCCTACCAAATATCCCTTCATTTATTTACCAAATCCATTCATTTTTTGTGGTACATCTTCGTGCCCACCTATAACCTAGCTAAAGCACCTTCCTACCCTCTGGTCACAAAATTCTCTTTAGCATGCACTCTTGTTCCGAGTACATCGTCACCGCACCTTCTCCTAGTAGCTAACATGGCCTCCACTTACCTTGTGTTATATTTTTCCTTCATCCATCTCCATCCTTGGTCACTTTTTAGAAGCAATCTTCTTTTTATGTAAGGTACACCCATAGCAGCTTATTCCTTTCATCTTCCAATTCCACATGTTTTTTTTGTCTTTCTCTTGGATCACTACAACCACCCCACACTAAAAGTATGTGTAGTCCTCTACGCATAAACATTCTTCATAGAGTAATTAGCTTCAGGTGCGCAAGCACACTTATTACACAAACAACAACTAAATTGACAAATCATAGTGAAAATGAAGGAAATATTGAATTGAAAACCTAAACTAAATGGAAATACTACCGTATTAAAACACCAAGAAGACTTATTTATAGTAGGGCTTCACCTACTCGTTAAAGTAACCGGTAGTTGTGACCCATCAATTACTTCTAATCGGCATGCACTGATTCAAGTATAGAAGAGATAACATATGACCCCAACCAATGCACTTTGAGCTTGCTCTGGATGGCACAAGAACTTTGAGTCATACGAAGTACCATTTGTCTAATCTCAAACTTTTTATCCCTTATGTTTCTATCATGTCATGCCTTCCGCCTAGCCTTTTCCTCGCTTCTAACTCCATCTTGCTATGGCTCAATGCTCATCCAGATGAATCATCTTTGCAATACGTTCTTCTAAATCTTGTTCATCAAATATACCTCCAGCGCACGCAATGCGCAAAGAAGGTAACCTAAATTCTATAGGGAGAATAGCTTCCTTGCACAAACACCAATGAAATAGCATGACTTTGTTCAATCTCTTGTAAGTTGTTCTATATTCCCAAAGCATAGCTAACACTTTGTCATCCCAATCCTTTCTTCCAACATCACATATTTTTGTCAAAGTCTGGCCTAAAATTTTGTTGAAAGCCTCAAGCAGTTCCATTTTTTTGAGGATGATAAGGTGTAGTTTTATGGTGTGTAACCATAAACTCATCTAACAAGATCCTTATTGTCTCATTCAAAAAGTGTGTACCTCTATCACTTTTCAAGCTTAAAGGACATCCATACCATGTAATAACATTCTCCCATAGAAATCTAGCTATTGTAGCTATTATACAGTCTTTTGTAGGTGTTGTTTCTACCCATCGTGTAAGATAATTTGTGCAAGTAATGATATAGCATGATCTAGTCCTTGCACGTGGCTGGTGAAATAGGTCCTACAAAATCAATGGCCCATTTCTCAAATAGTTCAGCACTATTAATTGGTCTCAAAGGCATCTCATCTCTTTGCCCTAGTTTTCCCAAGTGTTGAAAATGATCACATGCCTTACAATAATCTTTACAGTCTTTATACAATGTCTCCCACCATAATCTAGCAATTAGGATCTTCCAAAGCAGTCACATCACCTACATAATGGCCTCCTGCAATACCACCATGAGTTTCTTCCATGATATCCTTGCGCTCATGCTCTAACACACAGTGGCGTAACACTTCATCTCTGCCTAACTTGTATAGGTCACCACTGATTAACATAAATGGTGTCGCGCATATAGCAAGTTGCTTCTTTTCCAATGCTTTCATTCCTTCTAGTTCCATACATGTTCGTAAAAAGACAACAATGTCTTCTAATTTTGTGAGCATGTGTTTTAAACTCGTATAATTGTGCATCGGGCATTGTTTCTTCAATTGTCTCATGCATCCTCTCTTGAATTGATTGTAGATAAATGGTCTCGGTCCAATTACTTTTCCTAGATTCACCACCACTTTGTGAAGTCAAACTCTTGAAATAAGAGCACCCATCTTCATATGTGCCCTTGTAAGACGGGCTTGTTTACCAAGTACTTCAATGCCATATGATCTGTATAAAACATAAATGGTGTTGCTAACAAGTACTTTGAAAATTGTACAATGCATAGATCATTGACAAAGCTTCGCGCTTTGTAGTTTTATAATTCCTTTCAATAGGAGTCAACTTCCTACTAGCAAAACATATTGGATGATCTATAATACCTTCACCAGGTTGAGCTAGCACAACGCCAATGGCCATACCAAAAGTGTCCACATGCACATGAAATGGTTTATCCCATGAGGGGAAGTGCAGAATGGGTGCGGTAGTCAGTTTCTCTTTTAATACCTCAAACGTGCACTTGTTGCGGTTCTCCCCAATAAAATGTACCTTTCCCCTTCAACAATTCTTCCAAGGGTGCAGCAATTTTGGCATACCCTTTTATGAATTTTCTATAATATCCTATATGACCCAAAAATTTACGCACCTCACTTTGACCGGTAGGTACTTCTAGGCCTAAAATGACTATAACCTTGGCTAGATCACCTAGCAAACCTTCCTTGCAGATTATATGTCCTAATAGTATCCCAAATGGCTTAGCAAATATACACTTCTTGATATTCAAGGAGATAATTAATTATCTGCATCATTCAAACATTAAGCACAGATTGTCACAATGATCTTTCACAAGCCCATATATTGTCCAATCATCTAGATAGATCTGTAAGAAGTTATGAATAAAATCTTTGAATGCCTAAATAACTATGTGCGAAAATACAGTAGGTGCATTTTTCAATCCAAAGGGCATCATAGTATAGGAAAACCTGCCCCATTCAGTAGTAAATGTTTTCTTTTCTTGATCCTCTTGAGTGATCTAAACACGATGATACCCCGAAAATCCATCTCGTGAAAGAATATATTTCTCACCCAACTCCTTCTAGTATTTCCTCAGGTGAATGACATAGGAAAGGATTTTTGAAGCATGTAGCATTCACTCCCGTAGTCTACACATATCCTAATCCATCTGTCATTTTTGATACGATCACCATTGGGCTAACACATTCGACTCATCAAGCGCGCTTGATAATTCTAGATTTCAACATTTTATCAATTTCCTCTTTCACCTTTTCCGCAAATTAGGTTTCATCCTATAAGGCCTCTTCCTAACTGGTCATCCACCTTCCTTAAGTTTGATCTTCATTTCCCCAAGTGATTCATGTACGCCTTTAAGTTCATGATATCCTCGAGGGAATAAGTCTTGATAATCCCTGAGTAACTCAATGATCTTTTTACCTCCGAGTCTGACCAGTAGTCTCCAATTATGGCCTCCTTAGGCTCAGCCTCTAAACCTATATTCACTTTCTTTGTCTTCATGGGTTCATGGTAGGTGTGTGTATCCTTTTCTCCACTCTCCAAGACCTCATGCACCTCGTGTGAATGTTCAATATCCAAGTTATCAACTTCCTCATCATCCACAATGTAGACCATCTTTCCTTTCTCTTTCTCAAGGCAAGTGCACTCAAGTAGTTTGGAGTCTATTTCTTCGTCCTTTTCAAAACATGCACCGAACTCTGTCTCACCAAATAATTCCTAAATATTCTCTTCTACTTTTGCACTATCTCCCATAGTTAAGCGCTTGATAAATTTTAATGCCTCTACTACAGGAGGTTGAGTCAAGAAGTAGTCAAATATCTGGTTCATACCTGCAGCCAACTCTTTCCAGTTCCTAGTTTTAGATGTAGTTTTGTGTATACTTACCAAGTGCGTGCGCATCCTTGGAGCATGGAATACAATCTATGCACCCAAAGTGAAGGTGGTAATGCTTCCTATCTTGTTATCCGAGTCTCTCACACTACTAAAATGTGATGTTCAATGTAGATTTGCGTAGGTGCATTGTTCCTTATAAACCCGTAGACAAATCTATTCCAATATCTTCCCAATTTATAAGATTATCTTTGTGGACTACCCACCAACGCGCTTCTATCCCACACAGTGTATACACTATCATATCTCTCCTTGCAACTAGATATGCCCACTACATTTCCATGGCCTTCAGAAAGGTAGAAATATCTTTTGTCCCTACATACCAAGGCACTGTGCTTCCTATCCATTGAATTGAGTGAAATTTATTCGTGAGCGCAACCACATTTTTCACCTCGCGCCCTACTAGTTCATATGTACCATGAGCCCAATTTTCACAAGAAATATTAATAGTATCACCGATAGAATGAGAATCCTCCCCCATAGAATGCCTTCTTTTGATGGTTCATGACCTCTAGGTCCGAATAGCGCGCACATAGACTTTGTTTCAAATCCTCTTCACTTATAGGTTCAACATATGGAGTAGACTTCCCATCTATCAAGGGTATTACAACCCTTTCCTCCTTGTTTTCAAATTTGATATATCCCTTGTGTAATCTCAAATCAGCATTATTTGCATAGCACCAGGGTGTCCAAGCAATCTTTGGAAAATTGTCTGCTTTTGCAAGTGTTAATACCTCAAAATCCCGGTGAACTTGGCCCCTTGTATAGTTATAGATGCATATTTCAACACTCTTATGGGAGTGGCCTTAGTCTGGTTTGCCATGAATAACACATTAGATTATGGCTGTAATGGAGGCCTCCCCATTTGTACCCATGCATCTAATGTGAACACATTTACTTCTACACCTATATCGATCAATATGTTGCTCAACAGCCACCCATCCACAATAGCATTCAGAGTAATTTCTTTATCATAGTCAATGCTATTAGGGGGAAGATTTACATGCAAAATCTACCATCCAGTCTCAAGACTTATGCGCAGAGTGTTCCCTTTTAACCAACTTCCTAACAATGGAATAATGTTCTCTGACGCAACATCTTACACACACTCTTGCAGATCATCGATATCGGTTTGAAATATCTCCAAGGCTTTCTTCCACTCCTTTAGGTACTGTATCTCACCCTGAAGATTCCTTAGCACTTCCATGGTATTTTGGTAAACTTCCTTCTGATGAGAAGGATCTGGGTACCTCGCATGTAAAACCTCCTCCTTGGTGATCGTGGGTTTCTAGTGCAATGCTTCCGTGCATGTGTAGCCTTAGCGCATGTAGTAATCTTCACTTCTAATGCCTCAAGTCCCTATTTTATCTTGGGAATTCATTGGTCTTCTACCGTGTGCTAGATTCTAACCATTCTAGTGCCTTTGTTTTCTTTCTTATGCTTGCTTGCGCAAATGCTCATATAGGTTCGGGCACTCTTCATAGCTATTGTTCTTCCAAAGTAGAAATAACATGTATTATTCGAGGACATTCGCACCTGTAATGGTTAGGATATCCACATGTATAACATGTTCCATAAGGAAACTCTCCTCTAACTCCACCTCACCTCATCCTCCGTATCCACCACAATATCCATGTCCCCTTCCACGACCTCCTTCAAGGTGCCTCTCATTCTGTCATAGCACATTTGATTATGATCTTGATCACGGTGCTCATTCCTACCCTTAGAATTATCAATTATACCTATTTTTCATACTCCAATGTCTATGGCATCTTGGATCTAACCAATCAATCGACAATCCTCAGTATCATGGGTTGTGGACCTGCAAATCTTACAAAAGCAAGATACATTCTTCCTTATCACGTGTTATAACAGAGGATAGTGGCTAGCATCATGATTCAAATGGAAAATTTCACATACCCAACGAAGAATTGAGTGTATAGATCTGCTGAGGAAAATATCCTTGGTGTGACCTTCCACTTCACAATCTGTACACCAAATTCCTGAGCACGTTTCATGGGCTGAATTTGCTGACAACTTCTCTAACTGCTTAGCCATAGCTATGATTTGTGCCTCTAGGAATGGATTGAATCTAGTGTCAATGCTCCCAATCGCCTCAAGATGCAAAGTCGCTTCTAGTTCTTCACGTGGATATGTGTATGTCTTATGTGACAGCCTCCCTCCTAAAAGGTGTTATCAATCCTCCAACAAACCATTGTGCATGCTTTAGCTAGCGTGGATATCATAAGACAATATAGATAGAAGTGTCTTAAAATGAGCATCATACTCGCATAAACTCTCAATAGTTCCTTACTTGATATCTTTGAGTGCACTTATACTCTTCTCGCTCAAACTTAGGGATATGGAACTCTTTTAAGAAATCATCCTCAATGATGCATAATCCACACAAGTTTGATTAGGTCAAACTTCCTATACCATTGTGTGCACGCACCCTACAATGTAGTACTTGAATTGACTTGTCTTTAGCTCAACAGCTTGTAATCACTTTAGCACACTACAAGATTTCACACATATGCACATGTTTGGCATCATACTATATACCTCTATACTCTAGGAGATAAAGAGACATCTCCATATAGATATTTTGTGGTTGTTGCAGGACACTTGACCACCTAATCCAGAATCCCTGGGTTCCCTTTGCCTCCAAAACCACCAGATCACTGAACTAGAACCACCTATACCTCCTGATCCGCCACTTGTAGTTAGAATAGGGCCTGTAGATGTACTCCCCTATGTTTCAATAGTAGTACTATACATAACCCCTATAGTCTATGAAGCAGTTCCACTTCCAGAGGTGAGTCCAGTATTCTACGTGCTTACATTCTATGTGGATGATGTGCCCAAGAATGCTCCTCCAAATGAAATTAAAGTTTTCTGTCCTACCATTGATGTACTTGATCCCTGACTTACTCCTTCTTTCCTACATCCCAAGTTAGTTTTTCAAGTTACTTTGTCGTACTAGATCTTTGAAAAACCAAGTGCAAAGGCTAGGTCACCAAGTGGATTAATATGCATGCCTATGACCCAATTAGTCTCTGCTAGACACTTCCATGTGAGGCTAAGAAGGGTTTCTATCATGATTTCCGTGATGGGGAGTTCCTGATGCTCTAGCTCCACATCTTCTATGTGAGCCGTAAATCCTTCACGAGCCAGCTCTCTCCTCAACACCATACTTTCTACAACGGAACGTTGCTTCTCTATTTCCCTCTCACACACCTCATTATACTTAAGCCACCTTTCCTCTCTCTGATTTTCTACCGCTAGGTCTACCATCTTAATACCAAACTTGTTCCTGCCTTCACGTGTGGTGAAGTTTAGCTAGCCATCGGTTTACTCTCCAGGTTCAAGGTTACCATTAAGATCTTGATCGTTAGTGGAATACCGTGCAAATATGTCCCTCTTGGATACCATAAAAACTATAATTCAGCTACCTCTAGGAATGAGTACGTCAAAATTGAATATTCTATAATATAACTATTTAGAACACCATGAAACCATGTATCCACCATGTAAGTCCAGATTAGATCAACATCATAAAGGGCTTGAAATTCTTCTTGTGTCCAGATAAGTGTGTGATACCTCCAATTCCACTTATATGCATAAGTAGTAAGCCACTCATATAGTTCTACTAGAAAGATAGTGAAAAAGCTCTCATATAAATTGTTATACAGGTTCTGTTCTACCCAAGTACGTGCGTTAAACTCAAATCCACTGCTAAACCATCATGCATATTCTTCCTCCATATCATGTATCCATTCCTCAATACTTGCTAGAGTTAACCGGTATGTCTTCATCACGAACCATCCTGAAAACAACTGAAAAAGAGGTCCCGAGAAATGGAACCAATGATGTAGCCTATAATTTGTAAGATAACACCCTAGTCACATTGGCACATCACTCAACCTAGACTGAGCACTCACCAAAGTGTGCAAAGGTACCAGGTCCCCCTTTAGGGTTTTTATAACAGGATGCTAACATGATGAAGATAGAAACATATAGATTCATAACTAATCCATCATTCTACAAAGTGCAATCTACCCACAGATCTATGAAAGAACAAGCTTAAATAGTAATCATCATTGAATTAATAACATGCACTACTCAATTACACAAAATGATACTTAGTTTCATCTAATATCTTCCATCTAGTATTAAATATAGAATCTCCTTACAATACTGTCAATTTATATCAAAGCACGTATGGATCGATACACATGCATACCGCTCTTTCTGTTAATTGTTTTTATCTATATATCTTCTACTATGCACCTAACATCATATATATGGTGGGGACTTTCCCTTCACCGCTTAACTATTCCAGAAATAGGTCGCATGCTATTGATAGTCACATGTTGTTTACAATTATAGCCACACATGCAAGTGTGCTATCTATAGTCCTCTTACAGTTAACTAAAGTGTCAATTCTATTCTTATCTTGTCTCCATGCATAGATGTTTTGAATCACTTCTCCAAATATAGACAATGCATGGCACGTGTGTCTCTACTTCGTTAGTGTGTTCCACACACCATCTTCTAAAAATAGATATGTATGCTCAAAATCGGCTAAGTCCCAAAATCTGAACTTGCCTTCCGCACACGGGTCCTTCATGTCCTTCCGCACCTTTGATCTTGGCCTTCTATCCCTGCGTGGAATCCTTGTGTGATCTTTGCCAAGTATTCTTTGATCAACGCTATTTATAGACCTTATACCAAGTAAATTCAACCATCAAAATGATTCAAATCAATCAAAAGTTTCAATTTTCTTACCTTCTTTAAAAGTACCCTTCTATACTTCTTAAGAGAATTCAACAAGTGAATTAGTGGTTGGAGAAAATCATACCTACCCGAACAAACCAAATACATTCCCAAGTACCCTTTATTTTCCTTAATGTGTGTGTCAAAATTCTTGGCTCAACTCCTTTTGCTAGATAACCTTTTCACCTTCACTCCTTTTACACTTGTTTGAGTTCCTTGTTGCCCTAGTTTTATATATTTTCTACCCTAACTTTTTACTCAGAACTTAAATTAATAAAATTTCCATTCAATCCTCTTGAATCTTGATGGAGACTTTTTGAATAGGATTACTTCTAATTTTCAATCCTATGAATGAGCACCAAGGCTACAAATTTAGTTTTGTTTATAAACCCTTGGTCTCCTAACAAGTATGTAGCTATATTGTCAATAAAAGGAAGATGTTTTAATAAATTCAAACCCCAAAGTCTTTCCAATATGCATCCACAAGCTGTATATATGATTAAAAAAATTAATCTTTGAATTGATCCCTAAATCCTTTAAAATAATCAATTTCTTTGTTTTACTCTAGCGGTTTCTAGCTGAACTCGAGAAAGGAAATATGATGAAAAAAACCC
The DNA here is from genome assembly GCA_018340775.1 of Taxus wallichiana var. yunnanensis. Taxonomy (NCBI): domain Eukaryota; kingdom Viridiplantae; phylum Streptophyta; class Pinopsida; order Cupressales; family Taxaceae; genus Taxus; species Taxus wallichiana. The sequence goes on from CM031233.1 coordinate 25,729,314, forward strand.
CTATAACCAATCTCAAGGCTTGATATACCTTTCCAAGGTTTGTGCCAACATTCTTGAGCTTAACATCTTACCAAAGTGAGTTTTCTTACCTCTTTCACTATGGAAATAATAAAAATTCTTCCTATGTTGCCCCTAGAAATAGAGTTAACTATGTTTCCAAGGGTTTCAACCAAAGTAAAGTCTTTTCTATCACTATAGAGATTCATGAATATTGATCAAGTCCTAGTTACTCTATAAAACCACTCCAAAATCTTAAACATAAAATATCACCTTCCAAAACTCATTCCACTTGCTTCCTTAGGATGACTATACTCTAAATACACCATGCTACATGTTTCCTAGAGAAATGCCATGACCAACAATAACAAACCCAACAAGTACATGCATGGATTATTATGAACAGAGGTCTAAGATATTTACTAACCTTGAAGGTCACTATCAATGAGGATCATAATCTTGAGCACATGTATTTTAAACCTTCAATGTACTAAAACACAGAATAAGATTGTCACACATTTTGTTTACAAACAAAACTTCCTCTTCCTTTGAACCTTGGAGCTCCTCTACACCTTTCTCATTTGAATGAATGATGATAATTAGTTAAATTTTCCATTTTATATCCCTTCAACCAGTTTCAAACCAAATAGAATCCATTAATACCTCTTGGTCACATGATTGGCTCTTGATACATCATTAGGATTCTTAGCTATAACTCCAAGTCCTAAACTCCTAAGCACACATTATGACTCCTAGACCTCTATAAGTATTTTTACATGCATGATAATCCATGAATAACCCATAGAGCACATTAAAACCCTAGGTCAATCCAAAATGTCTTCAAATTTCAAATTTTCACTTTTGGAGGGAAAATGCATAATTCAAATTTGTTAAGGACAAGACACAAACTATCAACTCTAGATGACTCCAAATGACTCCCTAAACCTAAAAATACACTAACAACCCAAAATTTGAAGGTTACAATCCAAAATTTCATGTTTGGAGTGATGGTCCTTCATCACATTCCTATATTCAAATATTATATTTTCACATATTATTTATCTTTCCTAACATGCTAACGGGTGCTTCATATGTAGCATTTTACTTTCAGGACTCCTTCCAATTATGGTTGTATGATTTTCTTGTACCGGTTTGTCATTTTTGTGAGGTATGCCCTATGTTTTATTGTTACTTTTTTGTAGCCTTGATGGATTTGATTATATTTTTACATCTTGAGTGGTGTCACATGCATGCAACCAAATACTCATTGTCTTTTTTTTTCTATTTTACTATATTCCCTTTCCTAGTTTTTATTTCTATGTGCATTTCTTGTTTCTCACTAACACTTGTATGTTATAATTTTATGATTGTTTTTCTTTTTCCATGGTAACTACCATGAATAACCCCTATTCCCTATAGGATTCCTATATTATATCTGGTCATTAGTTTCATCCTTCCTCGTATGGGCTCTATTCACTTTTGTTCATCTCACACACCCCAAATAAGTGAGGGAAAACATTGAATGAACCTTTTCACCCTCCCAACAGTTAAAAAACACATGAAGAATGATTAAAATAGAAATCATTTATAGAAAAAGGCCGAAGTAGACTTGGCCAAAATTCAAGTACTAGATAGAAGTGCCTGTAATGACATGAATGTTTTGGTGCTCCTCTTCTAGAGGTAAAAATCATTATAGATTAGTTTTAGTAGTTACATGGTTACAGTACTATCCTATTTCAGTAGTTATATAGTTATATTTATATTGCAATCAAGTACTTATAAGAGCTAGTTACTTACTCAAGAACCAAAGCATGAACTAAAGCAGAACCAAATAAGGGAATATTACCTAGGGAGTACGCAAGACAACAATATGCTTGTAATAATGTGTCACCCAAGGGAAGTTACAAACTAGGTTTTTGATCATCTGTAGTGGCACTTATCTATAGGTAAGCATTAATGGTTGGAGGGAAGAACAAACCACTCTCTCAATAAACGATCTCTTAGCAAAGTGATAAGACACATGAATCTAAAGTTTAGCATCGGGATGCTCAAATCCCTAGTTTGGCAACATGATGCCCAAATCCTTATTATGATCAAATCACATAGATAGTTGATGCTCTAGACACTCCCAAACATCTCCTAAGCATCAATTCTACTAACAGAATAAATTTCTATCCCCTTCTTCTTTTAGCATTTCATGTGTACTCTAACCCTTGGTTTATATTTTCCAAGACACATTTACATTTTTTACATTTTTTCCAATTTAAATTTTAATTGCATTTACCTAGAGCATTGGATACACTTATTTTATTTTACATTTCATATCCTATCCCAACAAAGTAAAAACACACAAGCATACATGAAGAAAATATTAAGAAAACTTCAAAAATATGATATCTTAAGGAACCGCATGCATACATCACTATCAATTCATGCACATAAAGGTCACCCTAGGTACAAAATCCTACCCTTCCTTTAGAGTTCCACAAGATGCATTTTGTACATTTCCATTCGGTATGCTAAAATAGTCTTTCATAATTCTATTGGAAACAATATTCTCTTGACTCCCCAAGGTATTCTTTTTTTCTACTTTCCCAAACCAACATAAAGTGGGGAAATGTAGTCACTAAATATGTTTTTATTACCATTACAATATGCCTCTAGTATGTTGTTTTATACATGATTTCTAAGTATGGAAAGTAAGCACTAGTGACACTTATTTGGTCCTTTTTCTTGCTTGTTTGGATCTTCTTACGCCTTTTATTTGGAATTTTCATATTTTTCCTCAAGTCATAGGGATCCATGTTCCTATATTTTGTTATTTTTATTCTTCCTTACTTGAGGATAGTACCTCCCAAATAGGATAATAATGCCTAGACACTAATATCCTTCTAGGTGTTTCTATCATATTTTCTTGGTTTTGTCCTTTGTCATCTTTCTTTTGACTTGGGTCTTTTCTTATCTCCTTTTCACAATCTAGGTCGTCTTTTGATGTCACTATGTGCCAAAAATCAAACAAATAACTCATATATACATAGCCTAATAAATATTATAGGGGCAATTGGGCTATCATTTTTTATATCTACCACATACAAAGAACAACACAAGGGACTACATTTTGGGATCCATTATTATTTGCATAGGGAGGTTATTCTCGAATTCTATACCACATATTTTTACATTAGTACAAATTATTTTTATCTTGTTATTCATTTGTTAAAATTACACTAAGGAAACTTATCTCGAGGGACACAATTTCAATAACACACCACAAGACCTACATGGAGCCCGAAAAGTAATGTAGTGCTCGACAACAAGATCACATTGTGATTACTTCGGGGCTATTATGACTCTCTTAAATGCATTTTTTATCAATATAATGTGCATTTGAGCCTTGTTTATATATCTAGGGTTTGTTTTTCATGTACAAGTGTGACAAAGTAGAAATAAAATGAACATGACATGACCTATAATGACCTAAAGGTGACATAAAGCAACACAGAAAGAACTAAATGTTTAGTTTTCCTACAAACACTAGTGCCATAATAGACGTTAATGCCCATGCACATGTTTCCTCTCCTAAAAATAATTTCCATGAGACCCTAATTCCAATCTTATCTCAGTGTATTTACATATCAACATGCAAGATTTAAAATCAAGAAACCCACAATCCTCTTAAAGTTCATCCTTGTTATATATGACAAGATCATAGTACTTTGTATACCTCTCATATTTGGAGTTTCATTAAATGAACTTCCTTAATTATTTTACCCTATTCCACACTTCAATCTAATGTCAATTAAATCATCAAGTTGACTTAAAAATAATAAAACCATCAAACTTCACTTATTTTGTCAAAATTGTCATTCTTGTGCACAATTGCAACAAATTTCTAAGACATATATATTTTTATTCACAAATTCAATTGTTCCATATATATATATATATATATATATATATATATATATACACACACACACACACACACACACACACACACACACTTATTCTATAAATATATTCAGGTATCATATGTTCCAAATTTCAGGTCTTAACTCCTAAAAACATAGGAGTTATACTCATTTCAACATGACAAACATTTTGTCAAACAAGTGGCATGCATCCTCAAACCCACTAGTAAAACACATCATATATTAAAAATACTAATCATAAAATCAAACTCTTCCATACCCAACTGAATTTTAGGTTTTTCATCTATGGTTAAGATTTCAGCTTCATTGGAATTTAAAACCAAAAATTTATGGTGACTAGTTTGAAACCCTATTTTAAGGAAACAATAAACAAACAACACAATACAAGTTGTTTGGAGGTATATCATGACAATCTGAACATTATTATTAAAATATGAAATCATACCATTGAAATTGATTCTATATACACCTGATAAGATGATAAAAACCACAAAATACATGCAATCCCAAGCTTTGTCTTCTTATTTCTTCAAATCTTGTCATACAGTACAATCAATATTCTTCATGGCTGCCTTGTTCTTCATTTTCCTACTCACACACTTATTCTTCTATATTTCTCACCTATCTATTCATGGAGAGTTAGACCTCTTATATTCATAATACATACCATTTTATCTATAAAATATTATTTTCATTCTAAATTAAAACATCTTATCCTATTCCTACTCCTTAGGATAAGACTAATCCTTTTTAGTTGAGATATTTGCTCAACTTCCACATAAGGATAGATATAGTCGTTTGTGACAACTATAAATTATCTATGACATGATTACATAATATTATAATCAATCTAATCATTCCTCCCACATAGTAATAGGTGTGATGTCACGCATATCCACCTAGACAACTAACTTTCACCTTTTACTCTTATCACAAAGAGTAATTATATTACATAACTCAAATATTAAAGCTATGACATTCTTGGAGGGAAACTCATTTGAAACACCTAGTACATGTAATTCATGCCTTTTATGGATTACTATCCTTGTTTTATTCTTCACCAAGCATCATGAAGGATTCTCTTACATCAGACCCTCACATGCTAGTTTCAAAATCAGAGCTTACATGTTCCATAATATGTCTACTCGATCATTCACAATCCCTTAATCAGTCTAGACCTACAATTACAAGATGATTCATCTTTATCTCATATATTTCACTCTTTCGTATACTTCTTTAGCTACATCTTGATTAAATATTGTTATCTTTATCTCGATCAATGGCTTCCTTACTCTATATTTAAACTTTATTAAATCAACTAGTTTAATATTTGCATAGTGTGGAATGGGGTTGGCTATGATAACCATGTCTGGATTTGTACGATATCAAAATGGTTTTATATGTAGTCTTAAACAATTGGAAGTGTCATGGGAATTAAGGGGATCGTAGGAATCTAGATGTAGTTCAACAATAGAATTGCATGGAAGTTGGTTTGAATGTGAGGGGGACCACAAAATGATTTGGGATATATGTGATCATTTTGAACATTAAATGGAGAATTCATAGATCATTGTCAGGCAATAATCTTACATAATGGCACACATGAAATATCTTTATGGGATATGGAATATCATATTTACAAAATGTTTGTTCAAGAATATGAGGTTCCTTCACAAAATAAATGATAAGGATGTTTGTGAAGGTGTTTAGAAGATAAAAGGAAAGAGGAATGTCTATGTAAATATGGCTAAGGAATGCAAAATTATTCTAAATTGGGATTGTGCATCAAGTAAAGTAAAGTTTGGGTGTGCAATTATTATTTTCCTTGAAAATTACAAGAGGCTCCTTGATTTCACTTGTGAAACTAGGGGTATTTTGTTGACACAATTATAGATTCCACCATAGAGTTATCTAGATAGAAAGGTGGTTGAGGAGGAATGTATGTAGTATTATGATCATATGGGGTTCCAAGGAACTATAAAGGTTTTCTAGGACACATATAATTATCTATTTGAGAATATTTGCAATATATGTGCATATACCTAGGTATAGTATTTGAAAATGTGTTTATGGGTATCAAGTTATGGTTATTGGTGGTTACATTATTAGGAATGATGTGTGAGGCATAGTTGTTTAAAGATCCCTAGATATGGTACATGTATAGAGGATGAAAACCTATGCCTAATGTACCTTACCCTATGAGAAGGTATCCCAAGTTTTTTTACATTGAGTAATTGGTTTTTTTATTGTTTTAGTTTTTATACATAATGAGTGGGAATGTAGTATTGGCCATTTTTCACATATCCCACATTTTGACAAGCCAACTAGATAGTTAGAGAAGGCTAAGAAGTCTCTAGTTATTGAATACATTCTACCAAGTTAAAGATGATATCATTTAGTGAAGATTATATTGTTTGTTTAGGAACATGGTTGGCATTAGGATTTATGAGGGAAGGATAATTTCCTGTTATAAATTTTTTAGGATCCGTGTTTTTGTCTATACGTACATGATTCGGTTCAAGTTGCATAGGTGTGAAATTATTGTTTAAGAAGATAGAAGTATAAGATTGGAACCTCTCTAATGACTTGTCTATAACATGAACTGAATCATCACTTTGTTCGATTCATGGAAAGGGTTAATTATCATATATTTTTAATTTATGTGCATCCTTAATAGGACTTTTGGGTAAAATCTATTTCCACTAGTAAAATTCATGGTGTTTTAACTATAATGACCATCTTGAAAAATGTAAGGTTGGTCAATTTTTTCTATCTATATATGAGTATCCAATTGTAGAATGTGGGTAGAGGAAGTGTGCACCTACACATTATTAGAGTAGTTATTAGCCCATTCGACATAACAGGATTTGTTGGGATCGAACATATGCATAATAAACCTCAAGTCCTAAATGCCTATAAAACTCTCTTCCTAACATATTTGGGAGTTAACACATAAAATAATGAAAGAGGGAAAGGTGGAATGAAATAAAACAAATAAAGTAAAATGAGAAATAATCTAGTATTTCATGTCAAGTTCACTAGGATTTTTACACAAGAAAATGACACATTTAACTTGTGCACTCGGGTTTCCTAAGGCCAAGCCAACATATCAAAAATATAATAAGATGATGTGAAGATGGAGATAGTGTGTGGTGATGAAATGTATAGAAGATAGTATACACCATTAAGGTATGGATTACTAGTAGATGAGGAGAGGTTGGTAATTGATTTTCTATTGATGGATTCATAAGAATGTGACTTGTTTATCCAAGGTAGAAAAATTCTCACATATATCTTCACAAGAGATGTTATGCTCAAAAATGGTGGAAGTGTGTAGTCCTCGATCTATGTCAGTTATAAGGAATAAACTATGACCAAGTTGTAGGACCTTAAGAAACTATGTATCTCTTCTAATACGTTTCTCTCTAAAGAGGGTCATACAAAAATGTGAATAGTGTGATACGATAAAACTAGATTCACATGCCTTTTTGGTTGTAATTGATCAAACCAAATTTGCTTAACAATAAAGAGATGTTTGTTTAATGCATCAAGATGGTTAATGATAAAAGGTGGTAAAGGAGTAGATAAAAAGACTAATTTCCATAGTTCTTAGTCCGTGTCTCCTCGATAAGGATCAATACAAAGATGGATTGACTATACGCTCAAAAAATCTCCTATAATATTTATTTGGAATAGGAATGGTTGATGCAGATATCAACTCATGAGGGGGAATGAAAAAAGAACTAAAGGATAATCAAGGGCTAAGTACGGGTAATATGAGCTCCTAATAACTATGTGTTGTGTTTTATTTGATAATTAGTTTAATTAAACACTAAAAACAAATGAATAATAATAATAAAATTTATTTATATTAATAATAATGCCTTTAATTTATTTAATTCACCTTAGCTATTTACTAATAAAATAAGTAATGATTTACCCTAGTTTCTTTTTTTTATTTTTACAAAATGCACTTTTAAACTAAATGAAATAGAATGAACAACTAACTAATGTTTCTAAGATTTTCAAATATTTAGAAATGATTGAAGAAAACTAATGAACTAGGAAGAAATATAAACTAGTGCTTCTTCCAAATAAAATAAACTAAAAAAAGAATAACTAGATGTAGTTATTACTCTATTGCAAAATATGAACCTACATTAAATGAAATATTTCTAGTAAATATTATGTAATTTTAATCCCTTATTAAAAGAAAGATTTTTATAACAAGACTCTTATCAATTTCATTTAGATAAAAATATTCTTAGAAGATTTTTCTCTCAGCCCAAATGAACTTTCTTAAGAAAGGATTTCCTATTGAAATGGAAAACAAAAGAAATTAAGTATTTCTTCCTACTTATAATTGTTGTTGCAAATCAAGCAAAGACCCCGGATGCAAATCAAGGTTCTAAGTTGATGTTTAGGGCATCCAGTGTGATTGCACAACATTGAAACCTCTCTCCAAGTGTGGGACTTGCAAGATGAGAGAGGAATCTCTAGATTAGAGGTTGGTTCCTCAAACTCCTATAATTAGATCTATATTTGCACAACTGCAGAGGTTCAGATCCTAATTTTATCCTAATTTGCAAGGAGACAGGGATAAGAAATGCAAAAATTGAAACTAAACTGATAAGGGTGATACACCAAAGGAGTGGTGAGCACTTCTTGTTCATGAAAATTGACACAAATCAGAAATTGCAACATAAAACATCATGCACAGGTTGATAAGTGTAATCAAGGGTTTGAAATGAAGCAAACAACACATACAAAGGACTGAAAGCATTCACAGAGCCTGCATTGTGATTTTCAACATCAAAATCCTTGTATTCCAACACCAAAGAGGTAGAAAAACCTATTACAATCCTTGGAAGGTCTGATACTTGCCAAAATCACTTGTCAAGGTGAAAAAAAGAAGCTTTCTCAGTGCAAAAAGTGTTCCCCTTTGAAAAATGAGCCAAATCTGGCTTTTTAAAGGCATGGGTCGAACCTAGGAGAGAGAAAACATGAAAAAATGTGGGAGCCATTCCTCATTGACCAAAATGCATTAAAAACAACATGGGTGACCTGACAGACCCATCCCCGACATTTTTGACCATGCTGGAGAAGAATGCGACCCATTTTGCATTAAAATTGGTTGTTGAAACATCAGTTCTGTCCATGGGCACGTACCAGAAGAATTTTTTTGATTTTATCCCTCCAAACTAAACCAAAATTCAAAATTGACCATGGAATCATGTAGAGAATTTTACCAGATTTCCATTGATATAAAGAACGTGAAAATCCGAGCTCTGGATCGAAAGATATGGCGATTTGAAAATTTAGGCAAAAACAAGCCAAAATCGGATCGGCGGGCAAAAAGTTTGAATTTTTACCCGTTTGGTCTTTGGAAAATTTTTCAAATTTTCCCCGTGTCGCCACTCTAGGTGCCATGGCATGCTCTAATTGGTCATGCAGCCCTCTAAGGGAAAATTTCCCACAAAAACTCCGCCGAGCCATAACTTGAAAAATATGAGGAGTTAGGAGGAAAACTTTACCTTTCTGGAAAGCTGAGAGAGAGCTCTATCCAATGGTGCCATTTCCAGAAGGTTTTGAGTGCCTGGAAAACAAAATATTCTGACTGAGGCACAAGAGAAGGAAATATGTAAAGGAGTTAGCCACAAAATGAGTAGGGGGCACATTTGGGATAACAATTTTGGCGACTCAGAGGGGTCATCTACCTGCTGGATGAAGTTACCAGTTGCCTAAAGCAATCCATTGGGCATGGAGTCACTTGATTCTCTATTTAATACCCCAACTGACTAGAATGTTGCAAAGAGGAACATGGAAAATCACCTGATGGAGCAAGGCCTGCAAACACATTCCCAGGAATAGCAAGTTGTGCCAAAGCACTTAGGGAAAGCAAAACAACCTATAACAAAACAATGTGCACAAGCACTTAGAGGAATGAAAACCTAAGCTAATATTTACAAGGTGGAGAATTTCCCTTTAGTAGCAATGCTTTAGATAGATTCCATTGACTGGAATCTATAGTTCTTCACCATCCAATGAAGACAATTGGAAGGCATTGTTGTCCTTACACTTTGTGACCATGTATGGGCCACTCCAAATGGCATCAAATTTTGAATGCCTTCCCGATTTTTCTCTATCTACATCCCATTTTAACACTAGATCTCCAACTTGGAAAGATCTACTCTTGGCCTTCATATCAAAGGTCTTCTTGATCAAAGCTTGATCCTTCTCCATTGCTTGGGATGCCTCGATCTCCGATCTCTTGAGCTCCATTAACTCGCATATCTCACCTCCATGGGCCCAAACTCTAGCAACTCTAATTGCTTCATGAGTTCCAATGTTGGCAACTCAAGTGACATGGGCAAGATTGCCTCTCTTCCATAAACAAGCCTAAATGGAGAGTTACCTATGGATCTCTTGGGAGTTATCCTATCAACCCATAAGGCTGATTTCAGTTTGGTATGCCAAGACCTCTGATTCTCATCAAGAGTCCTCCTAATGATCCTCAACAAGTTCTTGTTTGTAGACTTAGCCTAGCCATTACCTTGAGGGTAATAGTTTGATGAAGTACTTAGGTAGATCCCGTTCTTGACAGCCCACTAGTCACCTTGGATCCAATGAATGCCAATGCATTATCTGAGATTATTGTAGTAGGTATGCCAAATCTGGTTACTATGCCCTCGTAGAAGTCTAAGATGCTAGACTCATTTGCTTCTTTGAGTGCTACTGCTTCAGTCCATTTGGTGAAGTAGTCTGTGGCTGTCAAAATCCATTTGTGCCCTTGACTTGAATTGGGATTAATGACTCCAATGAAGTCCAAACCCCATTGCATGAACGGCTGGTCAACTGAGATTGGATGCAATGGAAGGGCAGCAAGTCTCTCTTTTCCTGTGAAGAATGCACAATTCTTACACCTCTTGATCCATGCAAAGAAATCACTGAAAATCTTGGGCCAATAATAACCAGCCTTCATAATTTTTAGAGCTGTCACTCTCGGTGCAAAATGACCACCAGCTGGTCCACCATGGAACTCTTCCAACACCCTATGAATCTGATTTGTGCTAATGCATCTCCAGCAGCACTCCATTCACATATTTCTTGAACAAAACTCCATCAACAATGGCATATGGGATAGCCTGCAATCTAAAGTATCTTCTTTGGGTCTTGTTCATCTCCGGAGGGCATAGGCCTATGCTTAGGAAGTGCATTATACCTTGGGTCCAGCAAGGAGTGGGGACAGCATTATCCTCTTCTTGAGTGCTACCTTGCACATGGCTGTCTTGAACTGTCAAAACAGCCTCTTCTTTATTGCATACTCCTTTTTACTTACCTAGAATCAGTTGCTCACACAATCCTTTTCCTCTTACCAGCTTGGTGACCTTGAACTCAATTTCATACTCCATGACATGAGTGATCCAACCTGCCCTTTTCTCATTCAAATCCTTATTGAGGAGGAAGTCCTTTACTCCCGCATGAGAGACCAACAACTGAACCTTGTTGTTTGAGACTAGATGCTTGAATTTCTTCAAGCTTCTGATTACTGCAAGTACATTCTTCTCAATAAAAGAATATCTCACCTCATAGTCATCTAGGCTTTGGCTGAAGAAAGCAATTGGCTGCTCATCATTGTCCTTGTTCTACTATACCAAAATGGTAGAAATAGTATCATTACCTCCAAATGCATAGAGGATGAAATCCTTGGAGAAATCCGGGTTGATGAGAGTTGGTGCTTGGGAGATGGCTTCTTTGATTGCTTCAAAACTCTCCTTTCCTTCTATTGTCCACTTGAAAGCCATGATTTTCTTTAACATTTTGGTGATAGGTTTGACAAGGGCTGCAAAATTTGGGACAAACCTCCGAACAAAGTTTATTCTCCCCAAGAAACTCTGAAGGGCCTTCTTGTGGCTTGGAAATGGTAGTGCTCTTATGGCTTCAACCCTCTCTAGATCAATTGCTAATCCTTCTTTGGAGACAATATGGCAAAGAGCTTTCCTTCATGTGTTAGGAAGATACACTTCTTAGGATTCAAAGACACTCCAAATCTCTGCACCTTTGGAAGACTTGTCTCAAATGAGAGAGGTGGTCTGCTGCATTCTTGAAAAAATAATGATATCATCAAGGTATATCAGCACCACGTTGTTAATCAAACCTTTGAATGCCATGTCCATTGCTCTTGGAAGGTAGCTCCAGCGTTGGACAGCCCAAATGGCATTTTCCCGTATGCATAAGTTCCCATTTGGTTGTGAAGGTTGTCTTGAACTGATCTCCTTCCTTCACCATAATCTGATTATAGCTCGAGTAGCCATCAAGTAGTGAAAACCTCTCTAAGAGCCAGCCACAACTTGCAAAATTTGCTCCATATAAGGGAGTGGGTAATGGTCCTTGAGAGATGCTCTATTCAAGTCTCTGAAGTCAACACACAATCTGATCTCTCCACTCTTCTTTCTGACTGGAACTAAGTTGGCAACCCAACTAGAATGCTTGATTGGGAATATGATTCTTGACTCAATCAATTTGTTCAATTCCTTCCTCATGAGAGGTTCCATGTGTGGATTGACTGGCCTTTGTTTCTACCTGATGGGCTTAGTATTTGGGTCCAACTCAATGGTGTGTTGAGCTAACTTAGGATTGAAACCTTTCAAATCTTCGTAGCTCCAAGAAAACACATCAGGGAACTCTTGACATAAGCTGTATGAACTCATACCTTTCTTGTTCAGTTGTCATCTTTCCAATTTGCAATGGTTTGTTCTCTTCCACCAAGATGGATACTAAATCTTCTCTCTTGACTTGAATGTTTGCTTTCTCTTTCCTAAATTGATCATTGGGATTGAAAATGGACTCCAAAGTGATAAGTCCCTTGGGCAGCTTGTTAGTTCTCAGTTGTACCACTTGGTCACCATATTGTTGTTCCAATTTTTCTTGATTTTTAGCTGAGAACTCAGCTTCTTCTTGTAAGAAATGGATGATTTGCTGGTCATTCTCAAACACTTGCCAACTTACATTGTTATCCGGCACTGAAGGCCTCACAATCACATGGATGTTTGGTTATACCTTATCTTTTTGAATGCTCTCCACAACGTCAAAGGCTGCCCCAACTGCTGCAAGCCTATCAGCAGCTTGGTTCTCTTTCCTAGGAATTGATTTGATGCCAAACCCTCAAAATCTTCAATGAGGTCCCACACCCTGTTCTTGTAGCACTTGAGTAGATCATTCTTGACAAAGATGCTGCCCCTTAACTTGGTTGACAATCAATTCACTGTCACCAAAGACTTGCAAGTTCTTTATTCCTCTCTTTATTGCCCAATGCATCCCTTGCACCAAGGCTTCATATTCAGCAGTGTTATTGGAGCATGCAAACTGAAATCTAAAAGCTGAATAGTACTTTACTCCTTGAGGTGAAATAAGCATGGCTCCACCTCCGCACCTTGTCTACTCCTTGATCCATCAAAAAAAAAGCTGCCATACCTCATTATCATCCTTGTGGTTTGGCTTGGTGATGCTAGGAATGGGCTGATCTTCTTGATGTATGCAATAGACCCTAGCTCGATTCTTCTACTTCTTGATAAGGATCAAAAGCATGCACCTTGTTTTCCCATTCATCAAGAGTTAGATCCGGATGCTTCCAACCTTGGTGTCACTTCATCAAGTGCTTGGGTGATCTTTTTGATCAAACGCCAACAGTTGGCATTGATCTGACTTGGAGTGTAGGGCTCAATGTGGAAGTTTGCAATAGGTTCAGACCTGATTGTAGCTTTGGTTCCATACCTCATTCTAAACAGCATGTGTGACCAATCAGTAGACAAATATCCTCCAATCTTGGCTGTGAAATCTCTTGACAAACATAGGGCAAAGAGTGGTGGAAGGTCTATAACTAATACATCTTGTAAAACAACAACATTTGGACATGCATGCAAGGTAAGACTCAAGTTTCTAATCACCCCAATCTTTGTTGTTATTGTTGTCCCATCCAACCGCACTACCCTTTGGATATGGTTTCATATTAAAGTCCTAGCTAATCAGCTATTTTCTTGGGCATCACGAGCTACTTGCCCCGAATCAATCATGCAATTGTGCACCAATTGGTTTCCAATGATTAATGAGACATAAAAAAATGGGGGCTTCAACATTTTACCTTGATTTCCTCCATGATTCCCCTCAGTGGGCAGCATTTGTGAGCACCTTCTCTTGCATTTAGACTTGTTGATTTGAAGTTGACCATCCTTCATGGCAGCATGTAGCAAATCTCTTTATCCTGGGATAGATAGTGATTCCCACATTGATATGTTTACATTTGTCTTCTTCATCCGATCAATGATAATCGAATGGAGATGAAGTATCCCTTTGCTATCCCTTGGTTTGAATATTCATCCCTTGCATGTGGGCAGCAACAACTAGTATTTGAGTTGGTCTAGGAGTTGTTCTTGGCTGCCCTTGTGCATTTACAATTGGATTTTGTTTGCCAACCATTTGTGGAGCCATAAAAGGTTGTGGATTGGTTGGAGCTAATGGTTGTTCTTCACCCAAATTCCTTCTTTTGACCTTGTGTTGGCTGCAACACCTTGAGAGACTATTTGATTTATGCCACAAAATCCTCTACCCGCCGCCGTTCACAAGTGTGGTGTCATTTGGAGATGATTGCTGTTGGAATGTTTCTTGTTGTTGGTTGTTTCTTGTTCGCCCTCACCCTCCACACCGTAGTTATCACCATTAATGCTTGATTCAAGGCACCGTTGAAACACATAGATTGGTTTTGAGGTTCATTACATGGAAAACACCAATCATACTCTAAGCAACGTTGTTTTGTGTTGGCACCAATGCCTTAGAGGTAGATATAGCATTTGGATTAAAGGCTGAAATGGTCATTGGGCAGGAGGCCTTGCTTGATTTAGATTTGCAGCTGGATTGGGTGGTCTATGAGGTTGATATGGCTACCTATTAGGCTGAGCTTGAGGCTGGAAGGAAGGTCTAAAACTTTGGGCTTGTTGTCTCTTGAGAGTAACCAGCTCATTACCTAAATTTTGCAATTGCTTCATGACTTCTTGAAGTTCATTTGAGGCACTAGAAGATGAAGTGGAAGCTTCACTTGAATTTTGATTTCTAGGAGTGGGAGAAGGAGCCAAATTAGGTGCTTGATTAGTGTTTGGGCTCTCTAAACTTGGAAACAATGGCATGGGAGGTCGAGGGCTAGTTTGCCAGCTTGGATCAAACAATTTTCAGCTCTAATGGCAATGCTATAAGCAATGGGGATAGTTGTGCCTCCCATGGACTGAATTAACATAGAAATATCAGAATTTAGAGCTTTGAGATAGTAAAGAAAAGCACCTTCTGCTATTGGCTAACCGCCATTGGAATTCTCTCCCAAGTCCTTTGAAATCTGAAGTTGAAATCAGTCAGCTGCTCATTGGGAGCTCTCTTGATGGTTGTCAACTGCTCCAAAAGAGACAAGTTGTCTCCCTTCTCTCCAAATTGCTCATGAAGTGCTACACATAGCTGGTTCCAATTTTGAATAGAACCTGAGGCAAGGCTTCTAAACCATTGCAAAGCCTTCCCCTTGAATGAAGATGCTAGCAATTTGACAGCAACTTGCATCTCATTGATTTCATGAATTGCACAAAGGTTGGCAATGTCTTTAACATGATCACCAAGAGTAGTCTGATTCTCTCCAGTGAAGTATGGAATGTTCTTCAAGGCTGCAATTGGAATTGGATTTTGTGCATTGAGAGCAAGTGGGCTGCTACCAGTGAAATTGACATAGGGGTTGTTTTGTGCCATTCTAATTGGCCTTAGAACCCTTGTTGATTGAATGAAAGGCCTACCAGGTGGAGGAGTTGAGAGAGTTATGTTTGGTGGAGATGGAGACCTTTGGATTCTCCTCCCACTTTACCTTACTCTTGGAGATAACTACAGATATTCAAACAGTGCCTCTTCTTCTCCAGCTCTTGACCTTGTAGTGATTCTTCTCATGAGTTTTCAGGTCTACACTGCTAAAACCAGCTAATTCTTCTTCCTTGGAGTCGCCAGATGTGTAATTTATAGCTCTTTTAAGCAAGAAAATTGTAGTAGATGCACATCAACTTTGCTGCAATGAAAATGAGACCTCTAAGGTCCCACCGGGCGTGCCAAAACTGTTGTTGCAAATCAGCAGCACCCCTGGATGCAAATCAAGGTTCTAAGTTGATGTTTAGGGCATCCAGTGTGATTACACAACATTGAAACCTCTCTCCAAGTGTGGGACTTGCAAGATGAGAGAGGAATCTCTAGATTAGAGGTTGGTTCCTCAAACTCCTCTGATTAGATCTATATTTGCACAACTGCAGAGGTTCAGATCCTAATTTTATCCTAATTTGCAAGGAGACAGGGATAAGAAATGCAAAAATTGAAACTAAACTAATAAGGGTGATACACCAAAGGAGTGGTGAGCACTTCTTGTTCATGCAAATTGACACAAATCAGAAATTACAACATAAAACATCATGCATAGGTTGATAAGCTGTAATCAAGGTTTGAAATGAAGCAAACAACACATACAAAGGACTGAAAGCATTCACAGAGCCTGCATTGTGATTTTCAACATCAAAATCCTTGTATTCCAACACCAAAGAGGTAGAAAACTGTTACAATCCTCTGGAGGTCTGATACTTGCCAAAATCACTTGCTGAAGGTGAAAATAGAAGCTTGTTGTGCAAAAAAGTGTTCCACCTTTGAAAAATGAGCCAAATCTAGCTTTTACAGTGCATGGGTCGAACCCAGGAGAGAGAAAACATGAAAAAATGTGGGAGCCATTCCTCATTGACCAAAATGCATTAAAAACAACATGGGTGACCTGACAGACCCATCCCCCGACATTTTTGACCATGCTGGAGAAGAATGCGACCCATTTTGCATTAAAATTGGTTGTTGAAACGTCGCCGTTATGTCCATGGCGCGTACGCAGGGAAGAGTTTTTTTGATTTTCTCCCTCCAAACTGAACCAAAATTCAAAATTGACCATGGAATCATGTAGAGAATTTTATCATCTTTCCATTGATATAAATAATGAAAATCGAGCTCTGGATCGAAAGATATGGCGATTTGAAAATTTAGGGCAAAAACAGGCCAAAATCGGATCGGCGGGCAAAAAGTTTGAATTTTTACCCATTTGGTCTTTGAAAATTTTTTCAAATTTTCCCCACGCTCTGCCACTCCAGGTGCCATGTGGCACATTCTGATTGGCTGCGGGCCCTCTAAGGGAAAATTTCCCACAAAAACTCCGCCGAGCCATAACTTGAAAAATATGAGGAGTTAGGAGGAAAACTTTACCTTTCTAGAAAGATAAGAGAGAGCTCTATCCAATGGTGCCATTTCAGAAGGTTTTGAGTGCCTAGAAAACAAAATATTCTAACTGAGGCACAAGAGAAGGAAAGATGTAAAGGAGTTAGCCACAAAATGAGCAGGGGGCACATTTGGGATAACACTAATATTTCGTAGTAAAATCCATTAGAATAAGTTAAGGACTTGTTATCAATATTAGGCATCCCATACAAAATTAAAGAGATAATGCAAGAAGGGAAGTGTTTACAAAAATAATTATAATGATTTATAATTTGAAACTCTCAAATAAATTCACTTTTTCATATTTTTATCTAATTATTGAGGAAATAATTTTTGAAAGGACAAATTAGTTTATTTTCACCAATGCTCTGAGACTATGTCCCTCCTCTTTGTGATGGGGAGGCTACCTATTTATTTAATGAAGATAAAAAAAATATCGTGAGTGGCCATGAAGCTAAAGATCACAAATGACTACTCCACTAGACCTATGGAAAATTGCTTGCACATAGTGCAACAAAAGAATTTTCTTGATAAATGAGGTAAATGGAGTGAGAAATTTGAGAGAGATAGGTTAATATTTTAAATATTAGCTTGCAAATTTTTACAAGATTTAACTAGAATTCATCCACACACAATTAAAATAAAACAACTTTGTTAACAATGATAAGGCATAATTAATCATGAACACATAATTTCATTAATCCATTCATCAAGGTCATTAATACCTTTATTGGTTAGACGAGATCATCATATCTACAAAGCTACACAAGTACAAAAATGGAGGAAACATAAAGGAAAGAAAACGGAAGATTGGTATCTTTTGTTTTCTTTTTAGTATTGCAAAGATATCTACTTAGAGACTCACAAATTGAAAACCATTTGGAATGAGTGCGTCATACAATATATAGATTTATAAAAATACTCTTCACCTACCCCCACATGACTTTTCACTTACCCTTACAACTTGTGACCCTTCATATTCCCTAGGAAAAAAATTGAGTCCCTTTTTATTAATTAAAGGGAACTCATTACAATGTTTTACATATGTCATGTTTAAATTAAGAAGATAAATAGTGAAAATTCAACCCCCTAATGAATAATTATAACATGAGAGGAGAGAAGAAAGGGGAGGGGAAGAAAGAAGAAGGAATATATCTATTCTGAAGAAGATCTTGCATTTTTCAATGAAGTTCCACTTATCAAGGACTTTGGGAGAGTTCCTCTAGAGAAATATATATTCCTTTAAACTCTTTTCCAAAACAAGCCACTACAGTGATACTTTTCTACTTGAGGAATGTGCACAAATATTAAATCCTTAAGCCAATTCTTGGAAGTATTGTTGATGCTTTTACATTTCTTGAACAAGGCTTTATGCTCCTTTGTAGTGTTGGACATATCACATCTAATATTTGTAATGGATTCCAAGGTGTCCTCATTGAAGGAAAATGGGTCTCCTGCCTCTTTTCTTGAGTTCATTGAATGGCTTCAAAATATCATTCATTGAATTATTCTCATTAAGCGAAGGTACTCTAAGATTTTGCACTTCCTTGTTTATTTTTTCCTACATCTGTGAAGTGAGCTCATCACAAGAATCTAAATCATCAAGAGCATGATTCAACATCTCATATCAAACAACCAAAATTTAAGACCAAATTGGAGACATGTTCTCGGATATGGATTTGAACACATTTTTTCCTACCAATACAAAATAATTGAGGTTTCCCATCTTTGCCACCAAAGTGGAAACACTGATCCCAATGCTCTTTTTCCTTTTGATCTCATCCTTAATCATCTTCAATTTCATATTGGTGGAAAGCATGAATTCAAACAATGGAAAATCCCTAGTAATAAGGCCTTACCTTTCTCGAGGAATTTTTCCACCCACTTTTCATTGGCTCTCCCATGAATTATGTAGCCATGTACCTTCTTGATTGATTATGGATAAAATTTTCTTATCGTAGTGACATATTTGATATGGAGAGATGGGATGGCATTAGGCTTTATGAATGATTGAACATATGAGGTGAGAGTCCTTACATATTCCTCCTATGGTTCAATCTTCCCTTTGTGTTCCTTATTTCTCACATGAAGAAAAGTGACATATTCTTAGAACAAATGATAATTCCCTTCATGTGTTGATGTTTCCAAGGGACTTTTCATCATTTCATAGTCTGATGGGGTTATTTCCCCAATGGGATTTACTACCCTTAATCGAGAAACCTTTACATATTGATTTCTTGAAGCACCACTGAAGAAGCAGTAAGTTGTTTGGGATTTCATACCTCATTTTTTCATTTTCACCATCTTTAAAATATATTATAAGTTAGACACCACTACTTGTTGTATAGTATGAGTCTCACCTCTAATCATATCTTGGATCCATGGAAATATCTCTATTGTTATAGGTTCGACACTAGGCATGATTACAGTTTGTCGGTGATAAAAAATTATTTGGGAAAATTAGGTGTCTCCACCAACCTTTGAGGGTTACACCCCTATGAATTGAATGACACAACTTCCATTATTGAGTGTGAATAATCTAATCCTAAACTAAATGTTGTGGGCTGGAAAAATAGGCTAGATATCACATAGGGACACTCCATTGAACTCGTGAAAAATTACTTTGACAGGTACAAGGGAGGAAATCTCAATGATGAGGGGAAATGAGAGAAATTGGGAAAGGAAGGTTACTCTTGTAAGAATTCCAATTGTAAAGTTCACACCTAGTAACCGGGTAATTCAACATTCAACATAGAATAAAGAAACAATGAATATATTAGTGATACAAACAAAACCCACATATACACATAATTCCTTGAGGCCCATTAATCTAATATAAAAATATCTCTTTAATAACCATGCTTATAAAGTGCATATAGTAGGGAGAAGAGAAAATGAGAAAAAAAATGGAATAAAAGTATATTTCATTTCATGTGTAGTGATGAGTACAAAGCTTTAATCAAGCTACAACAATTCACAATTACTACTAAGAATTTATAGCTTCCAAGATCCTTTGGTAGGAGAAGTCATCCCAATTTATAGAAATTTGAATTGACTCTTCACCTCCACCCACATGACTCTTTGTGGTCTCATTCAACTTGTGACTTTCACCTTCTTAGGAAGTGAGAAATAAGTTACCTTTTTATAAATCAAAGGGAATTTTACAATGTTACTTTATGAAGTCACTTAAGTGAATGAGAAAAAATACAATGATTATGCCCAACAAAGAATTATAAAGGGGAGAGAAAGAAGAGGGAGAAAGAGAGAATAAGGGAGAGGTTGTCACATCCGATGAAGAAGCTCCTATGATGAATGAATTTTTGATGACAATCACAATCTCCTCCTTTTACATGATGAGTGGACACCTCAGGTTTCCGAATGAGTGTTTAGAAACATTGTTGAAATATCCACCGATGTGAACTTGAGATGAACATGAACCTCACCCATGATGGTACATTCTTGATCTCACAATGAGAGTGAGATTCACCCTCTCATTTCTTAGGCTTTCACAATTTTCGTTACTTGTGTCCTTGTTTTACACATTATACTGCAAGATTGCAACCTTGGACTTTATTTCTTTGAAATATGAGAGCTCACTCCTCACTCCTCAATCTCATTGAGCTCTCAAATCAACTCATTGGGTCAAATCAAATTGACTAACTCACTACGAGATGATGGATAATCCACCCATTGCACCATGTGATGATTTATGTCATGCTTTCTAAGACACAACTAAACCCAAGATGACACTTACAAGGCCACTATAGAGGCTTCATTTATCTTTTGATCTATGAGATCATTTTGTAACCATGTGAAGAGTTCAAAAAGTGGAAATATGAGTGAAGATGGGGTCATGTAACTTTCGCACCCAAAATAGAGATTTTCTATTTTTAGTAGGTAGGACTGTGACTTATATTTTGGGACATATCACCTCATTTTGCTTCAATATGACCTTTTAAACCTTTTGGAACACTTCATCCTCCTTGTTTGATGATGCATTTTTTTTTTAGCAACTTTCTATTTTTAGCATGTTATTTTTCCTTGACCTGTTATTTTGGGAAAATTGACATTTTTCCCTGTCTTTCATTTTGCATCTTTTCTAATTGTTCTGGATGATCCTTACTTGCAATTTAGGGGAATTAATATTTTTAGTATGTGGTGGAGGAGAATATAATATGTTTTTAAGTTTCAAAATGGCCTTGATTTGAGATGGGGATGACATTTTTAGATTGGCTCTTTTTGTGATCTTGTGCTCCAAATTTCACCATGTTTCGCCCACCATAATGCTTGGAAATAAAAAAACAATTTTTTTCCTGGTGTGGGATTCAAGCACAAAGCTACCATGGAAACCATTAATGGAGTCACAAATATTTTTGATAATTATTTCCACCTCATTATATTGCAATGAAATCAACTCCATCAAGATAGGTTTTTCTCTGGATTTTGTGCTTATAGATTTTAGCTCGATCCATTTCCGGATTGATGGGAAATCAAAGGAAGTGAAAAACAAAGCCAGGCACAAAATGAGGTTTTTTTCCATTAATAATATGATTCATTATTTTAAATTATTTTTTTTCTTCTTGAAGGCCTCTGAAAATGGAGGAAGGGATTTGGTGAAAAAAATATCACCTCAATCTGGGCCGGATTGTGAGATATGAGCATTTTTAGGTTTTGGTCATGAAATTCTATGATAAAAGTGGAAATGGTGTCTATAGAATTTTAATGTTTCATGGTGGTTTTGAAGCAATTGGAATGGAAATATGAATGAAATAAATGGAGAAATGAAGAAGGGAAATGTTTTTTATAACATCCTCCGGTAGTGAGTTTTCTCGTTCACACAAATAGAAGCAACACGATAATTGAAATTTTACAAATTTTTAAATTTTTAAATATTCATGGTTGAGAAAAATTTTTTCCCAACATTCCCAAGGTTTGGGACATTTGGTGCAAACAAATTGCCTTAACCTAAGCTTGACAAGTGGTATGTTGTGATTGGATGGGTGAGAGAGAGAGAGAAAAACAAAAAAGGGGGTCAAAACCGGGTCATATGGGTGACCAGGAAGGGGATAGCCTTGGGTGGAAATTTTGTGTCCCAAATTTTCCAAAATTTTGGTGTGCAAAAAATGTGCCCTCACCTAGGCTTGAAAAGTGGTGGAGCGTGATTTGATGATGGAGGGTGCTAAGGAATGGTGCACATGGGCTTAACTTGCTTGTTTGAGCTCAGTCGGGGTCACATGAGGGTCATGGGTATAAAATGGAGTTGGGCACAATTTTTTTCCCATTTTCACCAATTTTTGGGACATTTGGTGCAAAAAATTGTCTTTTATCTTGGGAGTGACATGTGTCCACCTAGAAAATTGACTAAGTCCTAGAGATGCATACCTTGGAGAGAAGCTTGTGGAGGCATAACTTGAGCATCTGGAGGTATTTTCATGAACTTATTTATATTATTTTGACTATAAATATATTTTGAGAATAATGGGATGGGTCTAATGCTCTGATTCTTCCTGAAACACCCTAAAATATAGGGATTTTTCGGGATCGATTGGTTGCATGTGTGAAAAAAAAGCAATTGTGAAAAATTTGATGTCTTGTGAAAAACTTGAACCACCATCACTTAGAGAATTGAAATAAATTTCCATTTATATATTTTTTTACCTTAAAATCCTTACAGAGCTCCCAAATCACTTCAAAGCTCAAGGGGTTGTTTTTGTACTACAAGCTCCTTCCCTAAAGACCCACTTTTTTGAACTTGTTCCAAAACCTCTGAAACTTCCCAAAATATTCCAAAACTAGTTGTAAAATGTTCATATCTCCTAATACACCTCCTTGATGAATTTAATCATTTCATTCCACTCTCTAGGGGATGCACCAACCTTAGAAAGACTAGAAATAACCATTCTTAAGCTTCTTGAAAATCTTGTCTTGAAAGATCTCGACTTGGAAGTACTTGAATGAAATTTGATATCCCTAAATCACCTATGGAAAGGTTGACACAACACATATGACCACTTATAAAGGGTAGGATAGGCCCTGATATATGGGGATGGATATGATCTAGGGAAGGCTCGATAAGGTTTACAATCAAAATTTTGACATTGGGGTCCGTTGTCATGCTTGAAAATTGGGAATTTTCATGTTGCACATTTACATGACAACAATTGGCTCTAGCTTGGGGACATGTTGTGGATCAAAATGAGGACATAACATGAGGAATCCATAGGAATCAATTCACTTCGTGGAATAGTGCCAATTCACTTCCATGGACATTTTTATGGAGTCATTTCTTGCACACACACACACACACAAACACATGTGGAAGGGAAACACACACACACAAAGAAAAGGAAACTATGTTACAAGGGGAGGGATATTTACAGAGGCGGGAAAGAATATACACATACCGAAATGGGTTGGGAAAATTACATGCCATCATGGAACAATGGACTGAAGTCTGACCTTTGAAGGCACAAAATCATTATCTGATCATACCATGCTCTTGTGATGGATTTGCATGGTTTGAGAAGAAGAAGATACACCAAGATTCCATCTTCATATTCACAATATAATGAGAATGTTCTTTCATCAATGAAAATTTTTCACCTTTTGAAAATTTTTATCTTTCAGGCTTTCACTTGATGTCCTGCGATCATGAGACACCATTATTCCATGTCCTCGGGAGTGGAAAATTGATCTCTTCATGGAAACATTCTTCATCCTTGAATTGCAACATGAGAACATCTTTTGGATCAGCAAGGTACTCAGGAGGAGTGAGAACAAACTGATTTTCTTCCCATTCAACAAATTTTTTAATATCCACTTTATTGCTCTCGAAAAGTACTTTATAGAATAGTTTGCTACATCATTGACATGGAGGTTTCATCATCCTTGAAATATTGTTGTAGCATGGAAGTATGTTCAAGAAAATCGAGGCTTGGGAAATGGTGAGCTCAATCTGATTTTGAATTCCTTCACAAGAGTCATGCATATTCTCGCTTTGTTTGTTTGGAACAACTTTTTTCAATATCCCTCCATTCAAAATTGATTTTGGCATCATTCTCAAAACTACAATCCTTGATTTGATCATAGAGGAATTCTTCATTCTTGAGTGAAATTTTCAACATGAATTATTTTTTTGCATTAGTGGAGCCTCCAATGGTGGTAAGTTGATCTTGAATACATTCACAAGGCTCCTACAACTTTTCACTTTGTTCTAAACAACTCTCTTTAGTGCAAATTGGCTCCACATTTTCCCTACTATCTTCCTCCATGTTAGAGATGTTGTCTTCAAGATTGAGAAAATCATAGGAGATTCAAGAACCTTCCTTATTTTGCACTTATGATCTTCTTCACAAAAAGAATAGGAAAGAGAAAGACATATCTTCACATTCCCTCTCATCAACCAAGGCATTTGGGAAGTCATCAAGCTCATCCATTTTTCCATCTCAACATCAAACATTGGTGTATCAAAATGAGAAGCACAAATTGATTCATACTATATCTTGCATTTCCATAGCCCAAGTTAAGAACTCAAGACTAAGTTGAGGGTCTTTAGTCTCTTCCACAGCCTTCAAGATGTCTTGCACAAAAACTCTTCGAGCTTTCCATATACTCATCTTCATCCTTATGGGAATAATCTTTACGTTGTGCCTCCAAGAGATGGTTGAAAATCTGATCCATACATGCCCATGATTCATTTGAAACATCCTTGTTCACATTCTATATTTTTTGTCACCCAAGGCTCACCTTCTTGCAAGCATGGGCATACTTGATTCACAACACTTTTTGATAAGGAGAAGAGGTCCATGCTTCATGGGAAGGGCACTCCTTCGAGTTCAAAATCCATATCATCCTCTTGATGGGAAGCATAGAACCATGTTGGGGCAAAAATATGGGAATAATTTTCAATTCTATCTTGATCATCCATTATTGAATCCTCTTGCTCATATGGAAAATGAAATATTTCATACTCACCATGATGATCAACATAATGCTCCTTGGGTGAGAATGGTGGAGCCAATTCTTTAAGGGGTTATGCTCAACTTTCTCATTCTCCTTGGCTTAAAAATAAAATTAGCCTCTTCCATTTGGTCATCCATGATTGAATCGGGAAGAGAATTTGATTCTTTGACTATCTCCATTCCATTATTCAACATTTCCTCATCATTTGAAAATTCAAAATTGGAAATAAAATTATCCATGAATACCTTGCATTCATCATCTTGAGTCCAAAGTGAAGGATGGATTTCTTGCACTTCTTCACATATCTCCATTCCATCATTAATTGAAAGATCAAAATTTGAAAGGATATTATCCATGATTACCTCGAACTCATCATCTTATACTTCTTCATTGTTGGTGGAGTCTTTGGAAATCATTGAATCATCCATGTCATACAACAAGAATATTCCTCTCTTGAATCCATTTCTCCTCTAATGGGATGTGCCTCGATCAGAATGAGTTGATGAATGGCGGTTCCACCTCCATGTATTTTTCATCATCTTCAAAGGTGTTTCTTTTATTTTCAATGGAGGGTTCAAGGATGAGACATTCCTTAGAAGCGTCAAAGAATATTCCAAGGACAGAACACCTTGTAGTGTGGACAATCATCAAGATCTTCTTGATTTTCTTCATCCTTGACAACGTGAAGTGCTTCAAGGTGTTTTCATACCTTCTTTTCAAATCTATAACATACCTCCAAATTTCATGATAGGCTTCGGGGTTATAATTCCTTCAACTATGCTCAGAATCCTTTTCCCATATTCCCTTTTCAAAATTTCCATTTCTTCATCATTGTATGCAAGGTAGTAATCTAGAGAGAAGGAGAAGAAGGAAAATGTTCTCAATTTTGTAGTGATTCGTGTGGGGTTACAAAAGTCTTCTTTAGTGGATCCTGCACCATTATGTCCTTCATCATCCATTCATATTTTCAAATCAAGGATAAGACATTATAAGCATCTTCTTATTATGGGAAATTATAGGAGCGCTTCTTCTTATTTTCTAGGAGTGTTGAGTTCTTACATTTCTTGCAAGGCTTCAACATATTTCAGAATTTCAAGGTAGATTTGAGGATCATAATTTCCTTGTATAGTGCTTGTAATTATTTACACATACTCAATCTTCAAGGCTTGTCATTTCATCATTTCTATATGCAAGGAAATCATCCCAAGGGAGGGTGATGAAAGACATGGCTCGAGATTTTCATTTAGTTGTGCACGATTGAGAGTATTACCTTCAAATTCTTGTTCTTCTTGGGCTTCACACAACATCTTGTATCTTCTTTGTGCCCTTTTCAACCATTCCTTACCTTCTTCTTCATTGCAAAAGTTTTGTTTTCTTTCCTTTGTCTGATTGTATATTATTGCTTGAAGTAGGAGACCTTTTTTATTATTCTTTAATTCTCCTCTTGCGAGAACTGGTCCAGAACCATAATTGATCAACAATCTTCATTTCTCGAAACCATCTTCTTCTTCTTTTTCTTTGTCACTCATTGGTACTTCACTCTAGTTTGGAAATTTCTTCATTATGTGTGGGAAATGAACATGACATGGATTCGTTCCTTGACAGAGTCACCTTCAAAAATGATTTTCTTTAAAATCTGATTTTTTTATTTTAATATTTTCTTTGTTATATTTTTTAATATTTACTTTTTTGTATTTTTGGGGAAGATCCTTTTTGGGTGCACTTGGGAAAATATCTCCCTAGTGGAGTCACCAAAACTATTGGTGAAAATTTGCTGTTGGGAAAATTAGGTGTCTCCACCAACATTCACGGGGCTACGCCCCTCTACATTGAATGGTGTAGCTCCCATTATTGAATGTGACTAATCTAATCCTAAACTAAATGTTGTGGGTTGTCCAAATAGGTTGGGGATCACACAGGACACTCCACTAAACTTGTGGTAAAGTGCTTGTACAAGGTACAAGGGAGGAAATCACAATGATGAGGGGAAAGGAGAGAAATTAGGAAAGGAAGGTTACTACCGTGAGTAGGCCAATTACAGATTTCACACCCAATAACAAAAGTAGTTCAACATTAAATATAAGAATAAATCAACAATGAATTTATTAGTGAGACAAAAAAAACCACATATACACAAAGTTCTCTAAGGCCCATTCATCGAAGATACAAATCTCTCTTTAATCACCATGCTTATAAAGTGCATATAAGAGGAAAAAGAGGAAACATGAGAAAGGGAAAATGGAATAAAATTAGCTTTCATTTCATGTGTAGTGATGAGTACAAAGCTTCAATCAAGCTACAATTCACAATTACTACCAATAATTTCTAACTTTTAGGATCCTTTGGAATGGAGAAGTCATCCCAATTTATAGAAATTTGAATTGACTCTTCACCTACCCCCACATGACTCTTTGTGGTCTCATTCAACTCATGAATTTTCACCTTCCTAGGAAGTGAGAAATAAGTTCCCTTTTTATAAATCAAAGGGACTTTACAATGTAACTTTATGAAGTCACTTAAGTGAATGAGACAAAATATAATGATTATGCCCAACGAATAATTAGAAAGGGGAGAGAAATAAGAGGGAGAAAGACGTTGAAACATCCAGTTGTAGACACCCCAAAATTACACACCTATTTCTACATGTTCCCAATGTTATCCTAATGCACCCTATTATTCACCTATTTGTGATTAATTGATTAATTCATACACATTTTACCCTTTGGATTAATTAAATTAATCTCATGTACCCTTAGTACCCCTTTAGCTAAGTTAATTTTCATTTATTAATTAAATTATTAAATAATTAATTAAGTGTGTGCACATCCTAGTCAAGCGCCACTTGGTCACATATCCACTTATAATCCACTAGGACTCCCTATCCTTATCCTAGTTAACTGTACTTCTAGAATCCTAGAAAGGTGGGGGCAATTGAATTACACATACAACCAAATTCCTAGATGCAACTTCTACAATTATTTCATTTATTTCCCGGTACTACTATAACCTCCTCCAATGTTATTTTTAACATGATCATTCAATTGTGTTTAACGATTTCCAACTACTTCTACCTCTATAAATTACAGGATTACTCTCCTCATACAAATACTATTGATAAGTACAATAATTATGATAAATTTCCAAGCCAAAGTGTCTCGTAATTCGTAGCATTTTCACTCACATTTGGAGAACATTCAAGAGCACCCACATCCATTTACAAGGTTCCACAAATGAAGTCTCCACAACCTTATTGAGGTTTGCACTAAAGGATTACATGGAGGTTTGCATTGTATTTTTTTTGTCTTCCATTCTCAGGTAGTTTTTCATTGTTTACATTTTGGCACGCCTGGTGGGACTCGCACCCCTCCTCTTCCATTTTTGTTTGTCTAATTTCATTATTAGTGTGTTTTGGTTTTTTTTTTTTTTGTATTGTTGTTTGCATTATTGTGTTGTTGTGTAGGTTCCTAGAGCATTTAGAGACAACATCGTTTTCCAAATCAAAAGAAAAAAATAACATATTTATTTGTGAAGAGATTTGTTTTTAGATTCTAGCAATTTGTTTACAAAAATTAAATTTTTGTTGTATTACCTACATACAAAAAAAACCTATTTGATTTTAAAAATAGCAATCATAAATTACAAATTTGATTTTATTTCTAAAAAAATAGATTTATAAATTAGATTTAATAAAAAAATAAAACCTAAAAACTCTACCCATCCCCTACCCCTTACCCTTCCCTCTACCTACCCCGGCCATCCGGTCAGCTTGGTCGAGATGCCTCACCTCTCTCCTCCCCGTGCCTCACCCTCCCAGTGATATCTCACACGTAACTACCCGGCCGACTGACTCACCACATTTTCCCCGCTCTCTGTCCCAACCCAACCTCAACCCACCCTCTCCTCGGCCCTCCATGAGCCAATCCCTCATATCTACACAACTAACCACTCGGCCATTCTCCTCAACCAGCCGAACAAACTCATCTCTCTACAAACCCACCCCTCGAGCATCTCACCCTTGTCACACAGTCACTCATCCATCCGCACTCCCATTCATACCTACATACACCAAACAAAATAGTGGATCACAAATACATTCACATAACAAACTTTAGGTCTAGGTTTCTTGTTTAGGTTTTCACTTCCTTTTCGCATTCCCAAATACTCCTTATTTGGGTTCATATTCTATTGTATTTGATGTCTCCAAATTTATCCTTATTTTGACTTGACATTTACTTCTTTTTCTCATCATATTTTTTCTTACATCGTCATATTTCACATTCACTTTGTGGACTTGTCGACATTTTCACTATCATTATTTTATCACTCTTATGTCATCGCATTTCACATCCACTTTGTTAAATTGACGACCTCTTCCATCACTTTTATGTTGTCATGATTTTTTATCACTTTGTTGCATTGACGACATCTTCATCACTTCATCACTTGTATTTTTAATGATTTCAGTTTGCTTTAATTTGAGCTAACTTATCCCATCACTTTCCCCTCATATTTTATCTCCATTATTGTGATATTTTGACCTTCTCATCATCGTTCATTCACTTCTTGTGAAAAGCTTTACTTTTTTGTGCTTTTTATACTCCCACTTCTTTTTCATATCTTATCTTTTAATAAAAATTTGTTAAGGGTTGACATCCTTCATCATTTTCTTCAGTCTCCCTTTTTAACATCCATCTTGTTAAAATTTGATAAAAATCATCATTTTTCCTAAGTCTCTTCCTTTAACACATTTTTTAAGAGTTGAGCATCATCCATCATGTTTTAAGTCTCCTCTTGTAGCACTTTATCACAAGTCGAGCACAATAACTTCTTTCGTCTCTCCCCTCTTTACGTTCACTTTTGTAAAGGATCATAAAGTCATTTCAAACCTCTTCATATTTCTTAACACTCACTTTGTTAAGAATCATCTAAACTAACATTTCAACCCATCTTCCACCTTAACATCACTCATTTTGTTAAGTGTTGCAAAGTCCCTCTTTTCGTCACTCTTATCATTCATTTTGTTAAGAGTTGATTGTCTTCACTTTGTTAAGTTTTGTCTCCCTTAACATTTATTTTGTTAAGTGTCAAGAACGTTTCACTTATCTTCCCTTTGTCATTTATCTTAACACTTATCATGTTATGAGTTAACCTTTTTACATATCTTCATCACTCATTTGATTAAGAGTTGACCATGTTCACCTTGTCACATCTTTTATCCCTTAACATTCATTTTTGTTAATGAGTAGAACATGTCTAACCTATTTTCATCCCTTTTCTCTTAACTCTCATTTTGATTAAGAGTCAGGTAATCAACTAACCCTTTTTGTTTCTTCCCTCTTTGCATTCACTTTGTTAGGAGTCAAGCTTTTCAAACCTTTTTTGTCACTTCCATCTTAGCATTCACTTTGCTAGGAGTCAAGATTTTCAAACATTTTTTCTTCACTTCCATATTAGCATTCACTTTTCTAAGGGTTGAGTTATTCATCGTACCTTTCTTCACTCTCCCTCATTTTTCATTACAATGGTGGATTTATACAATTCATCCTTTTCCCAAGAATGGAAAATGATGAAAGACACCATCATGAGTATGTAAAAACAAAGGCAAATAATTCAATTTTCATGAATTTTGTCCATACCCTTTTAACATGGACATATTACGCATACCCTTCCCATGCTCTTTCGAGACACCCAAATTCAAAAATACAAGGGAAAAAATGATCCTAGAGAGCATATCAAGGAGTTTTATATGGCTTGTCAAGAGGTGGCCTATATTGATGTCTTCTTAATGCATCTCTTTCCACAAAGTCTAGGTGGACAAGCCTTGGAATGGTTTCTACACCTCCCAAGGGATCTATATAAACTTTCATGGACCTCTCAGAGAAGTTCATTAAACATTTCTCATTCAACCTAGACTCTGAAATTACAATGATGGATTTGTGTAATGCCAAAAAATGAACAAATGAAACCTTTGCACAATTCCTACAAAGATGGTGTGGGATTTCTAGTTGTTTCCCATGCTCCATTCCTAAGAAACACTTGTGAGCATCTTTGTACCTAACCTCAATAGTGAGCTATCCTTTCACATGCAAATGCATTGCCTTAATACTTTTGAAGAAGTTATTGAGAAAGGATCACAGATTGAAAAATCCCTTGTCATAAAAGGTTTGATTAAACCTCATTCAAAAGATAATGGGCAACATAGTAACCATCCTAATAGCTCTCACCAAGACAAATCTAAACATGTTAACCGTAATTGTAATATGGTCAATGATGGTGTTATAGACAATTACAATGTCCACAACATCCAAAACACTCATACTAGACCAAATAAAGGTAAACAACCTCTTGTTGTTTCTAGCAAAGAGGTTTCCTCCTCTCCTAATTCTAAGTGATGTCATTTCACTCCTTTGGGAGAACCTCTATCAAGTTTCCTCCAATAAATCGTTAATGCAAACATGGTTACCTATCCCATCACTGACCTTGGGTTGAGGGAGAACCCAAGCCTACTTGGTATAAAGTTGATACTTATTGTGATTTTCATCGCATTGATGGTCACCCAACTGATCGATGCTTTCACTTACGTCACTTTGTCCAAGACCTCATTGATAGTGGAGATATCATTGTTGAAGAACCATCACCAAATAAAACACCCAATGAAAATCTTAAGGTGTTCTCAAACCCATTTCCCAAACATGGCGGTGAAAATAAAAATGTTGACAAAGGTCCCTCTGTAAATAACATTGATTTCAATTCAATTATCTCATTTATTGAGGAAGTACCATCTACAATGGTGACCATTAAATTCAAACCTTTGAGTAATGTTGTGACCACATGCCAAAGGAATATATGGGTTCCATGGAAAACCAACCTTCTACATCTTCTGCAGAACCTCAAACGTCCAAACCAACAGCTTCTTGAATCAAAATTCAAACTCTAATGCCAAATATTCCACTCCTGGTCAAGTATGAATTCATCAAACAATTAACAACCACACCAACACATATCTCTCTAATGGAACTATTAAAAGAGTCACCTAGCTTTCAGGATATTCTCACTCGTGCTCTAAATGAATCACGTGTTCCTCATACTCTCAATGTTCAATAGTTTTAGGCTATGATGCAAACCTTACACCTAAAACTCTATCCTATCTTTTGGCCCTCAAGATATGTTGAACCCAAATCTGATTAACAATAACTCCTTGTACATCAAAGCCTACATTATAGACCATAAGGTCAAGAGAGTTCTTATCGACAATGGAGCGACTCTTAACATTTGTTCTATAAAAATGCTTTTCGCTACCTTGGTCATACAATAGATGACTTAGATGTTAATATCATTACCATTCATGGTTATGATAATACCGAGCACCAGTCTTGTGGTACCATCACTCTTCCCATACAAGTAGGTCCCCAGACTCCTCAAAATGTATGTCATGTAGTTGACATAGAAACATCGTATAACCTTCTTGGGTAGACCTTGGATACATGTGATGCACATAGTACCTTCCACCTTCCATCAATGCATAAAGTTTCCACATAATGGCAGAGAGTTCACCTTGTGTGGTGATATTGACCCCTTTGAATATTATAAGTTTTTCAAAGCAAGGTACAAAAAGAAAATTATTGTCCATCTATTGCTGATAGCACAACTAGATCTAGTGCAACTCCTATTGTTACCAACCATATTGACCTACGATGTATGCACCCTCATGCTTCATGTGTCTTGAAGAATCTACATCTAAGTGTCACCTGAGGATATTCCTCATGCTTCCACATCTTCTTTGAAGCATCTACATCTAAGGTGTCACCTGAAGTTACATTCTCCATAAAGGCTTAGGTGAGTACACACTTGACAATGCATTTCTTGTTGGAAAACTCCCATTATCACCTCACAGCTATGGGCATCCTAACACTCCTCATCTACGAGAACCTCTAGCTTACTATCTCGGAAACACTCTTTGGAGATGATATGGATATCTAGAAGATGAACATATTCAATCTCTGATGACTCTTGGCTATACATGAAGACATGATGGAAAATGCTATGAATCCACTGATTACACCAAGGGCCATAGAATGATGAAAAACATGAACTAGAAAGGAAGAGGCCTTGGCCCACAAGGACATGGTGTTCTTGAACCTATGAATATCAAGTCTAATCTTTACACATATGGTTTAGGATATGAGACATATGAGAAGAGGCCTATAGTATTTGATGTATTACCTAGTGATGAGGACTCGGATTCCAAAGTTGAGACCGGTTCCACACATAGCCTCTTCAAAGACCTAGTTGAGACTACACTTTTCCTGAATACTTATCCATTTGAACCCTTGATGTTTTTATCCTTCCCTCATTGATCAGGACCAACAGTGTCATATTTCCATGGACCTCTTTCAAAATGATGAGGCCATCTAGGAGTTCCTCGGGGCTCGAGACCCTTTTCCCTTGTCGGATCACAAGAAGGGTTTGATATAAACCTTGATGCTACCACCTACTTGGTGAAGAACTTACAATCTCTAGTCCTAAAGAAAAATAAATTAAACATAAAAAAAAAAATTATATCTCACATAGTGAAAACCTTTCTGAGGCATTATACGAGAAGAAAAAAAATGAAAAAGAAAAAGAAAGAAAAGGACGCATCTCCTAGTGAAAACCTTTCAGAGGCACTAGAGAGAGGAGATTCGGATCTAGAAATATCTGAGACAATCTACACAAGCCTACAACATCATTTCAAGATAATGACACTTCTAAGTTGTTGGTAGAAGAGATGACAACCATCAACATTGGAACTGAAGACCAACCAAAATTATTACAACTAGGTGCCAATTTATCATAAACTAAAATCAAATCCTTCACAACACTTCTAATTGAGTTTCAAGATGTATTTCTTGGTCTTACAAATATATGCTAGGCCTTGATCCTTCTCTTGTGGTTCATCACCTTGTGGTGCACCAGATGTTAAACCTATAAAGCAAAAACTACGTAAAATGCATCCCAAGGTCGCATTGCTTGTTAAGGCCAAACTACAAAAATTATTGGATGCAAGGCTTCATACGGTGCATTGACTACTCAGAGTGGATATCTAATATGGTACTAGTTGTGAAGAAGACCCCCAGAATCCATATTTGTATAGATTTACGTGACATTAATAAGGCATGTCCCAAGGATGACTTCCTTTTCCTAATATTGACATGATTTTCGATTCTATTGTGGGCCATGAGATGTTATCCCTTATGGATGGATTTTCTAGGTATAACCAAATTCAAATTTGTTGAAGAAGACCAACATAAAACAACTTTTACAACCCCATGGGGGACATTTTGTTACAAGGTCATGCCTTTTGGCCTTAAAAATGCTGGTGCAACTTATCAACGTGTCATGATTGTTATTTTCCATGACCTTCTTCATGACATAATGGAGGATTATGTCGATGATATTCTTGCTAAATCAAAGACTAGAGTGGATCATCCAATAGTTCTTAGGTGTATATTTGAGTGGTTAAGGGAATACAAGGTTCACCTTAATCCAAAAAAATGTGTCTTTGGTGTCACTTCAGGAAAACTTTTGGGATTCATTGTCTCATGAAGAGGAATTGAAGTGGACCCTACCAAGGTCAAAGCTATAATAGATATGCCACCTCCTCAGAACCTTGACAACTAAGGGGCCTACAAGGAAAAATATAGTCTATTCATCACTTCATCTCTCAATTGGTAGATAAGTGCCATCACTTCAACCAATTGCTTAAGAAGGATGTCCAATTCAAATGGACACAAGACTATCAAGATGCCTTTGCAAAATTGAAAGAATACCTGGCATCTCTCCATCGGTACTCATGCTACCTATACAGATAAACCTATGTTGTTGTATACATCTACAACAGAACATGCCATTGGGGCATTATTGGTGCAACACAATGATAAGGGTCAGGAACAAGTTGTGTATTACTTGAGTAGAACTCTCTTGAACATGAGACCAAGTATTCATAGGTTGAAAAGGCTTGTTTAGTGGTTTCTTATACTTTTGGCAAGCTACGACACTATCTACTAAATCATACCACCAAGCTAATTTCAAGGGTTGATCCTCTTAAGTACCTACTTTTGAGACCAGTCATAACAGGATGAATGTCTAGCTGGATTGCACTACTCAGTGAATTTGACATTGAAATTGTCAATCAAAAAGCTATCAAAGGTCAAGCACTGGTAGATCAACTAGCCGCAACACCATTTCTAGGTTCACAACCATTAAATTTTGAATTTCCAGATGAAGACCTTTTGTACATAGAAGCAACACCCTTATGGACATTATTCTTTGATGGATCTTGCAACATCCATGGTTCTAGAGTAGGAATCATCTTGTGTACACCAAATGGAGACCTCATACCTAAATCTTATCATATCAGCTTCCCTTGCACAAATAACATAGCAGAGTATGAAGCATTGATAACAAGCTTAGGGTTTTTTATCTCATGGCACCTTGTAAGTAAGAAAGTTTTTGGTGATTCTCTTCTCATCATTAATCAAGTTAATGGAGAATATCAAGTAAAAGATGAAAATATCTTACCCTATAAAAGAATGGTTGATAGCCTTAGAGGGTATTTCTAGATTATCAATTTTGAACAAGTTCCTCATACAAAACAAAGTAGTGGATGCCATGGAAACTATCACCTCCCTTCTTTCATTCGACACTAATCAAACTCACAATGAGTTCCTTGTTGAACATATTTTGGTGCCCGCATATGAATTTTGAGTCCACCATGGTTTGTGAGATTGTTGGTCCTGATCATCCCTAGTACCATGATATATATACCTTCATTCAAACCAAATCCTACCCTCCTAATTTTAATTCAGCTAATAAAAGAGCCTTAGCACAATGTGTTTCATGCTACACCCTTCTTGTTGACACCTTGTATCGAAGAGGCTATGATGGGACTCTCTTAAGATGTCTCAATCAAGATGAAGCTAATCAGATGCGTTAGCTAAAGTACATTGGGTATTTGTGGTGCCCATACCAGTGGAATGGTCCTTACAAAGAAGATCTTATGCATTGGATACTACTGGCCCATAATGGAGGAAGATGCATGCAAATTTGTGAAGAAATGTTAGGCTTTCCAAAAACATGGTAATCTCATTCATGCACCATCCCAAGCCTTGCACCCATTACTTCACCTTGGCCTTTTTCAAAATGGGGACTCGATTTAATTGGAAAAATAAAGCCCACATCTTTTGATGGCCACACATTTATTATAACTGCCACTGAGTATTTCACCAAGTGGGTTGAGGCTATGCCTCTTACCAAATGTTATTGGGTGCAATATTTCTAAATTCATTTTCAACCATATTATCTGTCATTTTGGCATCCCCGCTACTATTGTCACTGATAATGGTGGTTCTTTCAAAAATAAGGATCTCAAGGCCCTAGCTAAAAATATAATATCCACCTAAAATGGGCTACACCCTACTATCCACAATGTAATGGCCAATCAAAGCATCAAACAAGACTATCAAATCCATTCTAGAAAAATAGTCAATAAACATGGACGTAATTGGCATATGTAGTTGTATCCCACCCTCTGGGCCTACCGCACTTCCTTCGTATACTCCTACAAGAGCTACTCCATTCTCCCTAGTATATGGCTCTGAAGCCATATTACCTATGAAGTTGAATTGCCTTCACTTTGTGTCTCCCTTCAACACCTCATTCATGAAGAGGATTACCATGTTGCATGCCTTGCAGAGCTGGAATTACTGGATGAGAGATGGCTTTGCCTTAGACCATATGCAGGTATATATCATAATAGACTATACATCATAATTATAATCACAAGATCAAACCTGATAGTTTGAAATGGTGATTTGGTCCTAAAGGAAAATCAGAAGAACACAACTAAACCATGAGAAAAATAGGGAAAATTTGAGCCTAATTGGTTGGGTCCTTATGTTATAACTGCTAAATTTGGATCTGGCACATA
Organism: Taxus wallichiana var. yunnanensis; assembly: GCA_018340775.1. NCBI lineage: Eukaryota > Viridiplantae > Streptophyta > Pinopsida > Cupressales > Taxaceae > Taxus > Taxus wallichiana. Next base: position 25,766,493 of record CM031233.1, read on the forward strand.
CAAACTATCTACCGAGGATGGAAAAGAGTTGAAGGAGCCTATGAATTCCATTCATCTGAAGAATTTCTACTCCGAGTCTCTAAAGAGTAACCCTTGTGTTGGGGGCATATCAGTGCATCCACCTGTTTCATCATTTCACTTTGTTTCCCACTTGTAACTTTTTCACCTTGTGTGTGTCACATGTTCTCCTTGTTAGGTTGTCATGCCCATTGTCTACCACTATTTTTCACCTTCCATTATGCTTTCATTCACTTCCTTCATACGTAGCATGTTGGTTTTGACTTGGGAATTTCCTTTCCCTCTTCTTTGGCGTGTGGTTCAAAATTCCAAAAAGACCAAAAACATTCAAAAAAATGTTTCACAAAACTTCAAAAACAATATAAAATTGTTCAAAATCCAAAAACAATATAAAATTGTTCAAAAAAATACAAAAAAACATACAAAATGTTTTGAAAATGCTTTCAAAAAAAAAAAAAACTGTGACTATGTAATTTTGTTCACCATTTTCTTCATCTGATTGTTCCCAATCATCTTTTCCAATCAATCAAGCCACTCTTTGCAATGTAACTTTTCTTAGGGACATCACTTGGCTTTGGCTTTCTCTTGGGGGAAACTTGACATTTGTTCATTTCTTCATTGTATAAAACACTAGGAAAGTCTTTGGACATTATTGTTGTGAGTTGTGTTATATTATAGATTACTTGTTAGTATTTAACATTGGTGTGTTTTGTTCACTAGCTTGTTTGTTGTATTTGCTTGTTTAAAGTTTGTACATATGGAATGTTGTCTTGTATATTCTTAGCTTAGTCTCTTATGTTTGTTAGTTAGAATAACCAGTACTCTTGTGTATCTGGAATGCTGCTTATGGACCAATTACAGGAAATTTATTTACATCTTAGTTCACATATAACTTTGGTGTGGATCCTTCTTGTTCATATTGGGTTTGTTTTTATTGCTTGTTTTGTATCTTTTTTTTTGCATGTGTTGTGTTTTTCTCTGGTTTATTTAAGCCATGGAGCATTTTCCTTTTTTTTTGTGTATTCATGTTTTCTTTGCATTTTTTTGCATTTGTCTTTTCAATTCCTTCCAAAATTTTTCAAAAAATCAAATATTTCAAAATCCAAAAAAAAATATTTCAAAATCAAAAAAAAAAAAAAAAAAAAATTACAATTTTTTTGAACAAACATTCACTTATCATAGAAATCCTACAATTGGAAAACCCTTAAAGTGAATCATTCAACATCTCAATACAATCTTGATAAATGTCATACCTTTATCTATTACCCTAGTGATCATTTCAATCTTACAACTATCACTTTCTTCCCTTTGCATGATATGTTAACTCTGCTTGGGGAAAGTCACAAAATTGTTTTTCCTTCACGATAACTTTGTCTGGGGAAATTTCAATTTTTGATCATTTGCACAATGGATTCAACAAGAGTGTCATAAGGAGTCACTTTAACTCCACTCTTCCAGTCTGATCCTATTCCCACTTGGGAGCATTTGTATCTACTTAATCATCATTGTGGCATGCATTAGGGGCATAGTTGATTGTCTTCTTTTTTGACTTTGTGTTGCATTGTTGATGTTTACTTTTTGGACCACTTACAAGTAGTGTGATTACATCTTGGTTCCTTTATAACCCTGATGTGTTGGCATCTACTTTGTATATTGGGTTTTTTTCCTTTTTTATATTTTTTTGTTGTGTGTGTGTTTGTTTACGTGCATCTGGGTTAACCATCTTGATTCTTTTATAATCATGGTGACAACTCTATTGTGCAATAAAAAAAATAAGGTTTTTCTAAAATTATTCTCCAAATGAACGCTCATGCTACTATGAGCACAATCCTTTCCCATCCTTGTTCCAATCCCTTGTTTTCCTTCCTATCAAGTGGTTGTCCACCACCTTGTTGCATCATCCACCCACTTGAGGGGCATTCCTCTACTATTCTTCTTGTTGGGGCATCCTAATGCTTCACTTCTTCCTACTTGTTGGGGCATCCTAATGCTTCACAATTTTCCACTCGTTGATCTGCATGTGTCTACTATCTTTAAAAGCACTATTACTTTGCAATAGCACTTTAAAGAGGGGAAAATGTAGACACCCCAAAATTACACACATGTTTCCACTTGTTCCTAGTGTTATCCTAATACACCTTGTTATTCACCCATTTGTGATTAATTGATTAAATTGATTAATTCATACACATTACCCTTTGGATTAATTAAATTAATCCATGTACCCCTTAGTACCCCTTTAGCTAAGTTAATTATCATTTATTAATTAAATGATTAATTAATTAAGTGTGTGCACATCCTAGTCAATTGCCACTTGGTCAACATCCACTTAGACTCCACTTAGACTCCACTTGGACTCCATATCCTTATCCTAGTTAACTGCACTTCTAGAATCCTAGAAAGGTGGGGGCAATTGAATTACACGTACAACCACCTTCCGGATGTAACTTTTGCAATTAATTCATTTATTGCCCCTAAATGCCCCAACACTATCTGTAACCTCCTCCAATGTTATTTTTAGCATGTGCATTCAACCGTGTGTAACTAATTTCCAACTACTTCTACCTCTATAAATTACAGGCTTACTCTCTTACAAATCCTCTTGAATCTTAAGTACAATAATTATCTACTAAATTTCCAAGCCAAAGTATTTGTGTCTATAGCATTTGTACTCACATTTGGAGAACATTCAAGAGCACCCACTCAAGATGACACTTCCAGGCCACTATGTAGGCTTTGTTTATATTTTTTATCTATGATATGAACTTGTGACCATGTGAAGAGTTCAAAATGGGAAATATGAGTGAAGATGGGGCCATTTTCAACTTTCTACACCCAAAATAGAGATTTTCTATTTTTAGTAGGTAGGATCATGACTGTTTTTGGGATATATCACCTCACTTTGCTTCAATATGATATTTTGAACCTTCCGCACACTTCATCCTCCTTTGTTAATGATACATAGTTATTTTTTGGAAACTTTCTATTTTTAGTAGGTTTCTTTTCCCTAACCTGTTATTTTGGGAAAATTGGCATTTTTGCCATGTCTTTCATTTTACATATTTTCGATTGTTTGAATGATCCTTATTTGCAACTGGGGACTTACTATTTTTAATATGTGGAGGAGTATAGTTTATACTATTTTTAGTATATAGAGGAGCATAGATTATGCTATTTTAGTACGTGTCAAAATGGCCTCATTTTGCGAGAGGGATGACATTTTTAGATTCAAATTTTTTGTCTTAATCTCGTGCTCCAAATTTCACTGTGTTTTGCCCACTAGAATGCTTAAAATAAAAAACCAAAAAGTATTGCCGGTGTAAGCTATAGGAAAGGAGCTACCATGGAAGACATTAATGGAGTCACCAATATTTTGACATGGTCTTTCTCCGCTTCAAATTGCAATGAAATCAATTATATCGGGATAGATTTTCTCCGGATTTTGTGTTTATGGTTTTAACTTGATCCGCATGTCGATTGATGAGAAATCAAAGAAGAAGCCATGACAAAAAAAAATGAGGATTTTTACCATTAATAATATAGGGCATCATTTGAAATTTTATAACTTGCTTCTTTAAGGCCTCTAAAAATGAGGAAGTCTACAAAAAATCTCACCTCAATCTTGCACCGATGTGAGATATGAGCATTTTTAGTTTTGGTTATGAATTCATTCTCGTAATAAAAATACATGGTGTTTGTAGAATTTATAGGTTTCATGGTGGTTCAAGAAAAGGAACATGGAATTATGAAGTATCAATGCAAAAATGAAGAATATCAATGGATTTTTATAACATTCCTCTAGTAGTGAGTTTTCTCGCACACACCAGTAGAAGCAACACAACAATTGAAATTTTATAATTTTTTAACTTTTTAAATCTTCACGAGGTTGAGATAAATTTTTTGTTCCAATTTTCCTGAATTTTTGGGATATTTGGTGCACAAAAATATGCCTTAACCTGAGCTTGACAAGTGGCATGCTTGGATTATCGGTGGAGGAGAGAGAGAAAGTAAGTGAAAAACACCTAGGGGATGCAAATGGGTCATATGAGTGACTTGGGAAGGGGCTAGGATTGGGTGGAAATTTATGTTCCAAATTTTTAGGATGGTTAGTGCAAAAAAAATTGCTCTCACCTAGGCTTAACAAGTGTCGGAACGTGATTTGATGATGGAGGGTGCTAAGGAATGGTGCATAAGGGCTTAACTTTCTTCTTTGAGCTCCACTTGGGTCATATGAGGCCTGGGGTATAAAATGGAGTTGGGCGTAATTTTTTCCCAAGTACACATAAGGTTTGGGACATTTTGATCCTAGGAGTGACACATGTCCACCCAAAAATTTGACTAACTCCTAGATGCATACCTTCGAGAGAAGCTTATCAAAGGTGTAACTTGAGCATTTAGATGTTTTTCCATGAACTTTATTATATTTTATTGACTAGAAATATGATTTTTAGAAGAATGGAATGGTTCCCATACCATGATTCTTCCTAAAACACCATAAAAGTAGTATTTATTCTCAAGATCACCGGTTGTGCATACAAAAAGTATATTGTGGGAAAATTTCGATGTATTGTGAAAAACTTGAGACCGCCATCACTTAGATAATTTAAATACCTTTCCATTTATATTTTTTACCTCAAACACCTTATGGATCTTCCAGAATCACTTCTCGAAGCCGGGGTTATTTTTTTTGCAAGCTCCTTCACCCTGAAGACCCGCTTTTGTTTTTACTTGTTCCAAAACCTCTTAAACTTCCTAAAATCTTCCAAAACCAGTTGAAAATTTTTCCTATATCCTCAATACAAATCATAGATTAAATTAACCCTTTTCATTCCACTCTGGAGGATGCACCACCTTAGAAAGACTAGAAATAGTCATTCTTAAGCTTCTTGAAAGCCTGTCTTGAAAGATCTAGACTTAGAAGTTCTTAAATGAACTTGATATCCCTAAATCACCTATGGACCAGGTTGACACAACACATATGACATCTTATAAGGGTAGGATATGACTGATACAGGGATTAGGATGATGCGGGGAGGGCTCGAGAAGGTTTACAATCAAAATTTTGATAGTGGGGTTCGTTGTCATGCTTAAAATTTGGGAATTTTTATGTTGTACATTTGCATGACAACATAGTTTTAGGTTCATGATAAGTGGCTACCCCCGCATTTGGTGAGTTTAACTGCAGTGGAAGAAGAGATGATTGGGGACCGATGTGGAATTAGAGGTTGAGAAGGATCCATTTATCCTTCTCTAGATCATCTACGAGGTCTTGAATGACCTTAGCTTTCTTTTACAATATCATGTAGTGGGAAACATCTCGCATCCATGATTTCCTTTTAATGGGCTCTCATGGGTGAGCAGAGCTATCAATTTTCTTGGGTGCCTTCAAATAGGAAAGATGAGATGCTTGCCTTGTGAGTGATTAAAACCACCTAATTCAATGAATGCAACCATATTCTTCCCAAACCAATCGTTTGACATTTGGATCACCATCACAATTATTTCATTAATGTCTCTTAACTCACAAATATTTTTGAGACCGATAGGATAGGAAAAGTCTTCACTAATTGGTACTCAAGATCGAACAAATTAGTTCCATCATCATCTACACCTTCCAAAAATTAGTCAAAACTAAATCTCCTCATTTGGACCACAGTCATCCACATATGGTCTCGTTTTCCTATCTTAAAGTCATCTAGGAAGTTAACCCAATAGTCTTCAATCTAGGGAACATGGTGTAACTCGGGAGATTAAAGGTTTCAATGTTGCTTGAGATGTTGAAATCATCCATGGATGTGTATGAATATGGAATCAAAGAGGAAAATGGAGCTTTAATGTTTGATGCATCTCAGACATTATTGCATGAAAATATTTAAGTAGAGATAGTGAAGGACATACCTTTCTTCTTATGGTTTTAACATTTGTTATGATTTGAGAGAAATATTTCAGCATAGTTCAAACATCACTATTTTATTGTTGAGGTATCAAGGAATCTTGCAAGGAGAAAAGTCAAATCCACAGAAACTCAGATGTAGGAGAAGGTGGATAACTGAGTGAAGTAATATCCATATTTTTTAGTAATGTTACGGCCTGAGAAGATAACATTAGCTTCAAATTCCCCTCCAATAATTGGATGAAAAACATGGTGAATGCATCATTCACCCTATAAAAATTATGATTGATTTCCTTAATATTAATTTGAGGTGCATTTCATAATCTGATGCCTTCTATGAGACATTATGATCAAGATTTAAGTCATTTAATACTCATGTGCTCTTGAGGGCATACAATGAGATATGATGTCTTTATGAACTTCTTTGTGGCATGCCATAGGAGCAAAAATGATGGATTTTATCACTTATGATTTGTACCCAAACAATTATCTCGATTCCCCTTAATGACAATGACGATGAATTTTTCCATCTAATCCGGAAGTCCTTTGTAGTTTATTTGCCAATTACCCTACTTAAGCAAGATGATTACATCCGATTAACCTTCATGGAACTCACTTCTTGACAAGGTTTATGGCATAAGAGAGGGATTTCTTTCTTGTCTCAACCTTGATCCCAATTCAAGACCCTGAAGCTAGGATTCAATATTTAACCACTTAAGAGATACAAACTCTTTTGAGATTATGACCATGTTGCTTCCAATCATAATTTACATACTTTGTGAAATACCTTTGGGGTGAGCACCGTAATTATGGAATTTTCATATGCCCTTACTATCCTAGATTTTGGATCATAATTCCAAGCACATACTAGCACTAAGTTTTTACTTTTTACTGATAGAGGATAATATTCTATAGTAAATAATGTTAGAGTAGGTATTTACCTTAGCTCATGTTCACCTAGGTACTTTATTTACCTTTATTGTATTTATCCTCACCCACTTATGTGTGTGGATATTTCTTTTATCTTATTTAGATATTAGGAGATATTATCTAGTTGTTAGGTATAGTTCTTTCCTTGATCTATGGTATTGACTAGATCTTTGATGTCTAGTTCTCTCCTAAATCTATGGTCTTGACTAGTTCTTTGATGACTAGTTATTTCCTTGATTTATGGCTTGATCTACAACCTTGACTAGTTCTTAGATTGTTATTCCTTGCCTATTTAAGCAAGGCCCATTCTCAATGTATTGCATTTAGTTCCATAATAATATATGATATTGTTTCTCATTTGTTTGCAAAGGTTTTATGTAAAGTTATTCTAGAAAATTACTTTCATCTTATTGATCGTGGTGTTTGATTAGCATCTGTGTTCTTGGCTTGGTACAATTTATTTATCGTTCCTTTCAAATAATACGTTCATGAAGATATTCTCTTCAATAAGTTCCCTCGGGCCTTCGAGCATCCTACTTTTTAGGTCTTCTAAGTCCATGTGAGTGACATCACTATCACCCAAACCTATATACTCGGTGGGTAGTTTTGAAATAGGATCCATCTTGGATAATTTTAACTTCATGATATCAAATATCAACAAGATCGATGAAAATATGATCAACAAAAACTTTTTACACCAAAGTCGAAACTTTTTATTTTGGGAATTATGAGCTGCTATTTTGGGAAACTTGCTTTTTGCTAAAATTTGTCTTATGAAGCTCTAGCACATTTATATTTCCTTCATTAATGTTTCTTTATTGTTTTTAGAAAGTTTCTATTTTTTTAGTTTTTTTTTTGAAAACTACTTTTTCAAATAAAATTGCGTGTTTTTCCTCGTCTGCTATTTTCCATTGTTTCTAGATATTTTGAGTGGTGAGAGCTTTCTATTTTAGGAAGCTTACTATTTTTTATATAGGGATTTTGATGTAGGATAATTTAATCCCAACATTTAATTATGGATTACAACATCAAATGTTGGTTTGATGAGTGTGTTTGTAGGTTTAGGAGCTCATTTAGAGTCATCTCGAGTTGTTAGACTTAGTCTTGTCCTTCACAAATTTGAATTGTGAATTTTTCCTCCAAAATAGAAAATTTGAATTTTGAATGGATTTTGGATTGATTTAGGAGTTTTAATGTACTCTATGGGTCATTTATTTATTATCAAGCATGTAATAAGACATATAGAGGTCTAGGATTCATAATTAATGCTTAGAATAGCCAAAATCTTAACGTGGTCTTAAATGCTAATCATGTGACCAAGAGGTCATAAGGGGATTCTATTAGGTTGAAACTATTTTAGAAAGATATATATATCATTTATAACTAATTATCTACTCATTCCATTTGAATGAGAATGAAAGGAAAGCTCCAAGAAAGTTGAGGAGAGATTCTTATGTATACACATTTTTGTGACAATTTTCAATTTGTTCTTATGCATTGTTAGTGATCCTTGAACTTTGTGTATTCAATCTAAAGGAATTTTATTTATGGTAAGAAACTTTTATAGTTTTTATAATGATTCTTGTGAGATTATATTATAATTGTGTGATTTCAAGCTTGAGAGATATTAGCAAGTCCTGTGTCAAGCATTTTGAAGGTGTAAGATCATTCTAAATTGTGATTTTGAGGAGAGAATGTAATCAAAGCTTTAATTTCATTGAATAAGTATTCTCAATGTTGGTGAAGTTATGATTTACCTATGTTATTTAATCTTAAGTTGTTATTAACGATTGTTTTGTGTTTGATTCTTAGTACTGTTTAGAATTATGAGGAAGAGTGTTTCTTGAGCACAGTCAAAGGCCATGCAAGCAAGTTGGAATGAGTTTTGGGGCATAGAAATGAGGTTTGTGAATTTTGAGAGGTATGATAAGTTATTTATACCTTATCAAATCTTTAGGGTATTCAAAGTGGGGAAAAGACAATGTTTTGATTAGTACTCCCTTGAAAATTTTAAGAAACCCTTATACTGAGGAATATATCGTAGTTATTAGATCATTTCCATTGTTGGGTGATTTAAATTATGTTACTATCAAGATAAGAGGTATTGGAAGGTGAAAAACCTAAAGAAAATGGTTTTAGGATTTGGTAATATGTGTGAAATATTTGGTGAGAAAATATCCATACTCGGGTTTGTAGGAAACCCTCACTAGGGTTTGCTGCAATTTTGTGGTTGCAAGGTTTCTACGATGAATTACGTTCTCAAATTGGGAATTAAGTACCTTGAGGAAGTAATGAAAAATTTTCAGCAATAATTAACCCTTAACAAGTCCCCAAATTCATGAATTTTGTGACAAAATACCTACTGCACTGTTGGAACTTTCAAAGACCTAATTGGAAGACTATAATTGTGGTTTTGGAATAATTTTTCCAAATAATGTCGATTGAATGTTTTTACACAATGAGATGAAGAAAATGGGTATCCTCATCTTTCATTTTACACATATAAAAATATAACCTAAAATTTACAACACACCTAGAGAATAGTGAGAAATAAAATAGGGGAAAACATTTGGAATTATTTACCTCGGGAGGCATTACCTTGAATTATTTTTACCTTGTTGAGAGCCTTTACATATGTTTCTAACCACGAATCCACCAAGAGTAAAGCATTAAGAAGCTTGGAAAGGGGCATTTTTCAAAGAAGTGAATTTACTTTGCATCGATGCATAGAGAACTTTCTATTTTTATAATATTCACTTACCGGTGTTGGTTTACAACATAAACACCATCATTTTATTGTGATATGCACTAGGATCCCGTGCTCCAATTTTCATAGTGATCTTTCTATTGGAACTCTTAGAAATTAAAAAATCAAGTTTTTTGGGGTATGGTTTTAGAATTATCTTGTAAAAATATAGGGCATCATCTAGTATGCAGCTACTATATTCTCAAAGGCAATGAATGGAATGAAGCAGTCTAAGAAAATTTCAATGGAATCAATTTTTTGGTTGAAGAGTTATGAAGAAATCTAAATTTTGGATGTCATGGATGTTCGAGAAAATTTAGTGGCATAAATGGTGTATTCTAATGTTTTTGGGGTTTTGCAATGACAATTATGGTGGATGGACAACATGTGGTGAAGAAAAGACTTGAAAATAAGTTAACTCTTATTTTTAAGATGTCATGTTGACCATGGTTTGACCCCTAGTGATGCATGAGTCATGTATGGAGTTAAAACCAAGTTTTTCATAGTGAAAAAGGGAAAATGGATAGTAGGGGTAGACAAGTGTTCCTAGGATCAAGATTTGGACAAGTTTTGGCATAAGAGAGAGCCGGGGGAGATGGGAGAGCCAAATAAGCACCTTAGAGAGCTAGGAGAGGTATCATGAGTGACCAAGAGAGGGGGCTTGCTCTAAGGCACATTATCGTGTCCCCTTTGTGAAAAGGGACAAGAGGGACACAAAACATGTGCCTTTCCCCATTTGGAAGATAGGTTAAGCATGGGGAATTGAGATATTTCCAAAATTGGAGCATGGGAAGTGAGAAATAAGTCTAGAAAGCCTAGTAGAGGGTCATGTGAGTGCTTAGGAGATAAGAGTGAGAATGATGTGCACTTTCTTATCCCCTTTATCCTCTTGGGTGAAAAAGGACACAAGGGAAACAAAATATCACCTTGGAGAAAGGTGTTGACACATGACACAACTAAAAATGACTAAGTATGGGAAAGAATCACCTAACTCATCTCTAACTCAACCCATTGTAGACATCAATTTTTGATGTTGTTCCTCCACTTCATTAGGATTGCCCATTCAAACTCCTTTTCCCTACAAAATTTAATTAATTCCATCCAAATTCTATTTCCCACCAAAAATACATATCTAATTAATTAATGTTAATCCCTTTTAAATTAACTTATGAATTTAATATTCTAAAGTAATCCATGTCATTCCACTAATGAATTTAAAATTCAAAAGTAATCCCACTTATGAATTTAATATTCAAATAGTAAATCCATATCCATCCACTTATGAATATTAAATTCATATTCATCCACTTATGAATTTAATATTTGAATAGTAAATCCATATCCATCCACTTATGAATATTAAATTCATATTCATCCACTTATGAATTTAATATTCAAATAGTAAATCCATATTCATCCACTTGTGAATTTAATATTCATCCACTTATGAATTTAATATTCACATTTAATCCATGACAATCCACTCATGAATTTAATATTCTAATCATGTCCCCCACTCACTTAATTGGAGTTACTTTTCCAAATCAGGATTATCTAAATTAATCTCCTCCTCATGCTATAAATAAGAGCCTTCCCCCTCTTTCAAACAAGTTAGAAGTGATAGAAAAATCTAACATTGTATTTCCTCTCATATCATCATACCATCATAATGCCCTTGTGATGCCACTTGTATCACCATAATATCATCCTCATGCCCTTGTGGTTCTACTTGTATCATCATATCATCCTCATGCCCTTGTGATCCCCTTAGCAATCCCATTTCTTGGCATCCTTCCATCTTCAACAAGAAATTTTATAGGTGTGTTTTGTGAGTTCCTCACATCCAACCCAAATTGCTATTGATTATGTGCATTTTGGTTTACTTTACATTTATTTTTATCAAATCAGTAGCTTCTTTATACATCAACATTTTTCAGTTCGTTATTTATCGCTTTCTACATGTTATCCATTTATCTTTCATTTACATCATTTTATCTTATCAAATGGGGGTTGACATATGAGAAAGGAAGGTAATACTTCTTGGAACCAGCTTCATCAAGCAACCCCACATATACCATCTAATCCATTCTTTCTTAGTTTCCTCTATTTTACAGGTCTATCCAACTCACAACGAGGACATTCACTTTGCACTCGTCCATTTGCCACCCGTCCATTTGTCACCATCTTCTCCCAATGTACCATAAACCCTTGCATCTTCTAGGTTTTTTAGTTTTCTTTGTTATCTAGCTCACTAATCTAGACAAGGATGAAGAAAACTTGATCAACATTCTGGCATACCCAGTGGGACCCTCCCATGATTTTTGTTGTTTGTTTTAGAACTCCTTATTTTATTAGTTTTTTTTTCTTGTGTTTTCTTTCGTACTTTCATTTTATATACCGTATGGATTACTTTCGTTAACCCTTGCATCATGGGAAATATTGTTATTTTTGTGTTGTCTTATGTTGTGTGGTAAGGATCTGGTAGTGGTGGATACGTTGCTTTTTCGTCATGGGAAATCTTGTTGTTTTGTGTTGTCATTTTTGTATAAGGCCTTATTTTTCTTATTATTAAGTAATAATCACAACCCGTCGCATGTATGCTCTTCTCTTGCACTTATCACAAGTGATCCTGAGAATCAAAAATGTGACTGTGGTATCCTACATCATCTTTTTTTATTTAGAACATTACTAACCACTTCTGCAGGATCATTGACCGCATAGTAGTTTTCCATTTTTGTCAACATACTCACATTGATAACTCCATATTTTCTTCTATTTTTGTTGCGCTAACCATGCAGATAGTCTACATTACTAGCTTTTTTGTGTTAGGATTGTTTGGAGCCTACTCTTTTCTTGCCTCAACTTGCTTCCAGATTAAATAGAAAATCACTATCCGAGTATTCCTCATTTTCCCTATTTTCTCCTTTCGCATCACAATTTCCCTTTTCTTGTGTGTGTCTTCATCGAAAGATAACATTTGGATTTGGGTTAACAAAAACTTTTCTTTTCTACATCCTTCTTTCTCACATAGTTTAAGTAGGGGTTAACTTGTTGCATCTCACATTACCACACACAACCTAAAACTCACGCATCTAAATAACACATCAAAACATATCCTTACCCGGTTCACTATTTGGGATTTCATCACCCAATAGGAAACCTCCTAAGACTCTCCCTAGCCAAAACTACCATAAACCAGCCTTAGACTATCATTGCTTAGGTACCTTTGTTATCCACTTGTCTTTTCTTTTCACATATTCTAATTAGTCATGATGATAAGTAAATTGTTGCTTGATTTGTTTGTTAACAAATTACATAAACAAATGTTCATCTATTTCATGCCTATTTTCACTCTTTCTCATATCGAAACAATACAACAATCCACTCCATCCAATGACATCCCTTCCTCTAATGTTCTCTCCCAAAAATATTCTAAACTTGAGACCACACCTTTGGTTACCCAACCCCTTGTCTCCATGGTCTCACCTCATGAGGACCATGTCATCCAAAATTGTCCCCACCTTGGAACCAATCCTCATGTCCCTCATCAATCTAACCTTTCTAGACCAACTACACCTCCATCTCCAACTCCTTTAAAAACTCTTGGACCTCCTTCTAACCCCATTTATGACTTCTTACTTCGTAAATCTCCCACAATATTTCAATCCTATCAATCTACTCATTTGGTGGATCCTATTCCACCCACATCACTTAACATTAATTCTATCTCTAATATGTTTGTTGCTTATCACTAGCATGGCTATCCAACAATCTCAACATATTAACATCTATATCCCCACTTATCATCTACTACAACAACCTACTTAATCCCAACAATCATACCATGTCCTTATCCCGCAACACCAAGCATTGCAGCAACTTATCCCATCTCAATCCATGATATATATTAATCCTTATCAAACAATTCCACAAACACCTCATCCACAAGTTAATCAACCACTATATCAAATGCTTCCTCAAACTCCCACGCATCCACAAACATATCATCTACCTTACCAAGTTGCTTCCCAATCACAATTTCAACCTATAATCACATCAATGATCATATTAATGCCCTAATGAATAGGTTGGATAATCTAGAGGCCACTACCTTGGAACCCAAGGTTACTTTATCCTATGAACAAATATGTAATGAACCAATTCATCCATTGGTTCCTATCAAACCTTACCACCCTCTCCACATTACGAGCTTCCCAAGTTCATTAAGTTCAATAATAAAGAATATCCCCAAAGAACATCTTCACACATTTGAAACACGCATGTTACCTTATTGCACATAATCAAGACCTAATGCTTTGCACTTTTCCCATGTCTTTGGTTGGTCCCGCGTTAGACTAGTAAAATGGTATACCTCAATACTCGATATTTTCCTTCACCCAACTCATGTAGTTGTTCTTATAACACTTTTCGATCAACATTGTGTGTAAAATCACTATCACGAACCGTACGCCATTTGACAATTTGAAGAGATTCCATCATGGAATTTGTCACACAATGGCACAACATTACAAACCAACTATCATTTACTCTTCTGCAAACTAAACTCATTGATATCTTCTCGCATTCATGTGCAAAGCATATATCATCTACCTTATAAATCCAATCGTTCCAAACCTTTGTGAAGCCTTTACCATGGCCCACAAACTTGAAACTCATGTTATTGAGAAAGTTCATATTAAACTTAGATTGAACAATCCTAAAATTTAATTTACTAAACCATCTGCACATAACAACACATTTAAATGTGGCTAACACCATGGTTGTTAAGTCCTCACTGCACCTACATTTAGTACGTGGCCTCAACAACGAGCCTCTCGACCAATGCCCAACTACACCCTCCTTAGAGAGTCATAGAGTTCAATATTTGATAAGTTTATGGTGGTAAATCTAATCACACTTCCTCTTATCCAACCACTTGATGAATCGAGACCAAAACCCGTGTGGTATCACAAGACCATTATTGTAAATACCATCAAGCTCAAGGACACGACATAGAGAAATGTCAAAATTTTAAAGATGTTGTCCAAAGACTCATTGATCAAGGTCATCTCCAAGTAGACAACCCCAACGCACCTTCAAATCAACCACTAGAGGTATTTAAACAGCCATTCCCTAACCACACACTTGACAAGTCAATCCACCACTATTACAACCCAAGCGCCCAATGCTTATACTATAAACACTCTTCACACCATGGACCAAGATCCTATCCCATCCACAACTTCCCCTCCTTCATCACTGATTGCATCCACCTCCTTGGACATTTCCCCTACATTTCCAAACCCATTAACACTTATACCCACAACCACACCAATCATACCTACATCTATCTCGAAACCTATTCCTACATCCACACCTACCACATCAACCCCATTCGTAAACATATCATTCTTACCCCTTGAGACACTTATGAAACAACCATTCCCACCTACTTCTACACCTGATATTAATCCTAAATATACTTCATTACCTATCATATCTACTCCATTGGTTACCACATCCCCTTCATTGGATTTGACTACCTTACCTATATTCATTCCACCTTTACCCATTATACCATCCTTAGAATCAATACAAGTTCCTCTTTCCACACTTTTTTCCGTACCCACCACATCAACCTGTTGTGGTCACATCTACATCTATCCCTACCTTTACCACATCCACATCGACTTCAACTATATATACCACTTCTTCCACACCTATCATTACCCTAACATGTCATATTTAACCCCTTAACCATGTCTACATCAAACATATCCATCACCACATCACTTACATCTCCAAATGCCCCAATTATGCCCACCTCCCTATCAATCCCAACTACCCCTATATCGGCATATCCACAAATCCACTTACCCCTACCTTGACATCTTTTTCACCTATATATATATATATATATATATATCCTTTCCCATGGCTACATCACCCGCTTTATCAAATATTCTACACTTAATCCTCTAATGTCTATATCCACTATCACACCAACCATATCCCTCGATTTACAAATATATCGATGATGTCCCTTGAACAATTCATAGAAAAAGTACCTCCACCTAAGTCGAACATAAATGATTTTTGTCCTCCCACTATAGAACCAACTATTTCCACATTGGCCAATCTGAAACCTACATGATCCACATCTCACATAGAACTTATTAACTACATCATACAAACACCTCTTTCTCCGTCGATATCCACCTCTACACCTGCATTATTTAGATCCTCCGGTGGATATTATTATCATCCCCTCCAAGGGTGAATATTCTCGATCAAAATCTAAGGCTCGTGGTAAACATCCCCAAAAGTCTCCTGTGCATCCTTGTAAGAAGTCAATTCTTCCTCTTTTCAGAAATCCAATATTACAACATCTATTTTAGGGTCATTCCTTTATCTAATACACCACGTAACAATAAATCCCAATCCAAAAATATAACTCTCCTCCCAAAATTGGTTTGTCTTTCAAGACACCTAATTTACCCGTCTAACCTTCATCCGCACCTAAACATCCTCTTAAAACCCACAAGATTTACCTTCCGTGACACGTCTATTGGATCTTAAGAAAACATATTTCTACACTTAATCCAAATATCCACCATCATGCTTCCTACCATTAAAGCTTTTAATTCCCATAGTCCAATGCCATTGTGTTTCAATCCTAATTTCATTTGCACTCATCATCATACCTCGGGCCATGACATTGAACATTGTAAGGCCTTTCAGAAAATCATCCATAACCTTATTGAGAAAGACAATTTCCTCATTCAGGGAACATCCTTCTCCATCTACATCTAATCCAATTCATATCCCATCTATTGGGTTTCCCACGATTCCTCCATCCACATCATCCCTTAACATCTCTCCTGCACATGACATTCCTCCTAAGGAAGGTCCTTCATTGTTCATTGATATTTTTATCTTTCCAATCACCGTTATGGTCTCCAACTGTTTATCCAATCCAAATCCAAAACAATCCTATCTAAACTCCTTCAACATCCACTAACTCATCCGTATATAATATAATTTCCCTCACTAGGGAACATCCTCCCCTCATCCTTGAGAATCACTTGTGAATCAATTCTTCTCCTATCCATATAACTCCCTTGATGCTATGGGACTTCACATTTGACAGCGCTTTATTTAATCTCATCCAATCTTAAATCCAAATTAATCTTGTCTAAGTCTTCATATTATTTTAATGTCCACTTTTTGGCCCTTCTCGTCCCTCTCTTGGGGACCATTTTTTTCATCCTAACTCCACACTTGTGGCCATATTCTTCTCCCCTTGAGGGACCTTGTTTTAAGTCCACCTTTGTGGCCATATTTGTGCCTCTCTTGGGGCACCATATTCATTAAAGTCCATTGTTGTGGCCATATTTGTGCCTCCCTTGGGGGCACCATCTTTTCATCATAAGCTCACTTTTGTGCCCATTTTTCATCTTACGGGATGCATTTTGTTCACTTCCTCACTTTCTAAAGGTAGCACATGGTTTCCATCTTATCTATCTCACAACGTCTTATCCAATCTTTTATCCCATCCAAAATCCACTATTGTGGTCATATTTTTCCCTCTCTTGGGGGACCATCTACTCATCTCATTAGGGACACATATTTTCACTTCCTTAAGGGTAGTGCATATTTTTTATCTTTTCTCATATATCTCATCATCCTATCAATATTTTATCCTATTTTGAATGAGACTTTAATTGATACATTACATGGAAAGTTTTCCTCCCTTGATGGTAAACCAGAAGCAGAACCTCTTAATGCATTGCACTTGTGACCATTCTATTGTTAGCATACCTACCAATGAGCACTTAGTCATATCTTTAGATCATTCCCACATCATGAGCCCCTTCCATCTATCATTGTAATGATATGGAACTATGTGGTCTACCGTCACTTCCTAGACATGACCTTAAATATCAGCACTGTGGCTCGCTCATAACATATTCCTTATGGATAGGTTCTTCCTTTTGGTGAGAATTTCACAATCATTACATCCATCACCCTCTTGTTTACCTATTAGAAACATGTTAAGGGTCCAAGGGTGTCACTTGTACAATCATCATCCCCTCCTAAGTGGTCTACCTAGCTATACCCAAAGCCTCTTCCCCACAAAAAGAAAAAGAAAAAAAAAGAGTCAAAATTATGGATGCTCCTATCTCATGTTATCTTATCTAAAAGTAGATTGATCCTCGAAGGACAACTATTCATTAAAATCATATAATAAAAATAGATTGATCCTTCAAGGAAAACTATCATGCATATCCTATCCTCGCCATCTAAAATAAAAATTCAAAAATTCAACGTAAAAAAGAAAACAAAGAGACCATACCCATGAAGGATGGATACTCTATTATATCATGGGCAAAGAAAGGCTTCCCGCATTATCAACATAATTCTCTATATCATAAAGCATATAAAGCAAGATGTACACATCAATCAAATTTTCATATACATTGCAGACTTCCCGCCTTGATCGCTTTACATCTTCCCCTTCCCAAATATGGGGTATAGTCCTAGGAACAACCACCTATGGAGTACCCTCTTCCCACGCATGTTACATCTCGAACCCCTTTATTGTTTTAACATAGGTTTATAATATCATTGCATCCATGTTCCCCTAATGGTATTTTGGTATAACTAACTATCATTGGTTATGTGTTAAAAACTATTATTGGATACACTTTAGTGCTTATCTTTCTTTTTACCTCCAATCGATTGAAGCTTGGTCGCTCCATATGCTCCTTGCTATGATTATGTGACATTTATCTCAATAAGGCCAGCTTTTATCAAGATCACATTCTTGCATATCTAATTTCAATCTATATGTTTCACTCCTAATGTTTCTTTCCTTTTAGAAACAGAGATAAGGTTAGGGGGCTAGGAGGAATACCTGTAGAATGTCGAGATGGTGTGCGCATACCGTAGAGAAAGATCACTCGGGGCTGATTGCGAAGAAATCCTTTTGTCTTGGAAGGACTACTCGCAAATAAGAACACAAGACCACAAGATTTTGATTAGACAATAAATGAGAAGCGCCTTGGGCACGGGAAATATAAAACTTCCTTTCGAAGGTGGTCGGTTTCCCTGCTAATATGAATTAACACAAAAGGCTGTAAAATATCAATTAAGTTGCTTCGTTGAAGCCGGGTAGGGAAAGGCTGGTTTTGGTTTTGATCGGAGGAACCGATGCGATTCTCGATAACCCGATGGCGATTTCGATACCGATACGGTGGGTTCTAGGATCGTAGGTTAGTTGCTTTGTGGGGTAGTTGTGTTGTTTGTAAGGATGTTATAGGTGGTATATTAGGAAATAAGGTGATGAGAGGTAGATGAATGATAGTTAGAGGTAATATGACACGTTGGGTAGTGGATTCGAGAATGGATTTAGGAGGATTTGTGATTCAAAGAGCATAAGAAATGTTATAACGAGAGGACATGCAAGATGTGACTTCTTGGTTTTGACAAAGATGCAAGTTGATCTCCTTTCTTTGTAAACGCTTGGTTTCTTCACTCGTCTCTGCTTTCGGTCAAGTGAAGATCGGACTCTGTTTTTCGCTCCCGATGATCTCTGTTGATTCAAAAATCATTCGACCTTTGATCCAAAATGAAATTCGATCCTTTGTTTTTGGTTTGGGAGCCCATTTGAGGAACCGATGGCGGTTACATGTAACCGGCGGCGGTCGAGTAGAACCGGCATCGGTAAGGGAAAAAGTAGGCTATTTTTAGTAAAATAGCCCACCTTCCTGCTTTTCTCCGAGAGATCGGTTGCGGGCTTGGTCAAGTGGCTAGAAGGTCGGTTTGGGTGCGAGTAAGGAGGCATTAGTTATGGATGTGAGTCTAGACCAAGTCATAGGTCTTAATTAGGTTAGTTTAGGGTTAGGGCTAGGTCATGATGAGGTGGCAAAATGAGGTGGCGAGGTAAGGTGATGTGGATTTATCAATTACAAGGTAATTAATAAATAATTGTGTAAGGTTTAGGTGATGAGGTTAAGTTGCGAGATGAGATGCGGGTCACGAGGGTCGTAAGACACAAATTTGGTGTCTACATTAGCCCCTTATTGTCGTGTAGCTTGTTTTGTAAAGGCTGCGGACAATAATATGAAGTGGTTTCCACTGTTAAGGGTATAGGTAATCCCCCTCAAATCTATCACAGATTGAGTGAGCGGGAAATCGGGGATAGGGTTGATAAAGGGTAAATGGGGTAGAGGGGATGGTAAGATGGTGGGGTAGGTCGAGGAAAGCGAGACGCATGGTAAAATGCAATAATACGACTAGGGTACATGATTTGTGAGCAAACCAGCAATGCATAGGCAAAGGTCGATAGTTTATCCAAACAAGGGTGATATAATCACGGTATCAAGGCATAGGAAGTAGCTCCGGGGTATATAACGGGTAAGGTACGAGAGCGTTTAGGCATGTTCGGCGGTGCAAATGGTTGGTTTGGTTGAGATAAGCGTCACGGTCTAGAGTCTAGGCAAAGTTGGTCGACAGATCAAGTCGAGGACCCTAATCATGCTAAAAACATGAGCAGGTGAGCTCGATTGAACAAAAGGTACGAGGATGGATGGATAAAATAAAACGTTGATTGTGGGTATGGTATTGAAGTGATACGGTAGTGGGTCGGGCCAAGTTGTTGGGTACAGCCTTGGGTCGGGCCGGATGGTTAGGGTGAGGCCTTGGGTCGGGCCAAGTTGTTGGGTGGCGGCTTTGGGTCGGGTCGGATGGGTAGGGTGAGGCCTTGGGTCGGGCCAAATGGGTAGGTTGAGGCCTTGGGTCGGGCCAAATGGGTAGGGAGGCCTTGGGTCGGGCCAAATGGGTGGGGTTGAGGCCTTGGGTCGGGCCGAATGGGTAGGGTTGAGGCCTTGGGTCGGGCCAAATGGGTAGGTTGAGGCCTTGGGTCGGGCCGAATGGGTAGGGTGAGGCCTTGGGTCGGGCCAAATAGGTAGGTTGAGGCCTTGGGTCGGGCGAATATGGGTAGTTGAGGCCTTGGGTCGGGCCGAATAGGTAGGTTGAGGCCTTGGGTCGGGCGAATGGGTAGGTTGAGGCCTTGGGTCGGGCCGAATAGGTAGGTTGAGGCCTTGGGTCTCACCTAGGCCGGAACAGGTTAGGCCAGTAGGCGAGGCCTTGGGTCGGGCCGAGGTAGGTAGGGTAGGAGGCCTTGGAGGTCGGGTCGGAATAGAGGTAGGTTGAGGCCTTGGGTCGGGCCAAATAGGTAGGTTGAGGCCTTGGGTCGGGCAAAGGTAGTTGTTGAGGCCTTGGGTCGGGCCAAATAGGTTAGGTTGAGGCCTTGGGTCAGTAGGGAGGTTGAGGCCTTGGGTCGGGCCGAATAGGTAGGTTGAGGCCTTGGGTCGGGCCAATATGGGCGAGGCCTTGGGTCGGGCCGAATGTGGTGGGCGAGGATTGTTAGTGGTTGCGGATAGGTAGGTTGAGGCTAGAGGCGAGGTCCTCCATGCGGGCGTATTCATAGGAGAGTTAGCGAGATCCTGGCGGGGTGGGCGAGTACCTTTGAGGGCGAGGCCTTGGCGAGAGGTCGGCGATCACGATCATCACCTAGTTCGGGATGAGGCGTGAGGTCTAAATAAATGTTAGCAAAGGTATAAGAATAAATAAGAGATGCGACTGCGTGTCGATGATAGAGAAGATGTATTTGTTTAACATCTAAATAAAAGCGAATATGTATGTTGATTTGAGTTATAATAATAAGAATGTTTTCGTTTTGACTTTCGGTGTTTTGAAAAAGGATAAAGAGGAATGTGATTAAATAGAAATACACAAAAATATTTATATTTACCACACATGATAGGTTATGGTAGGGGATGGTCGAGCTAACCTTGGGAGACCCCATGTCTCCAGAAGTGCCTACATAGCCCTTTGCACAAAGCAAGGAGGGCCTCGAGGCCGATGTAGTTCTCCTTAGGATCGGGGAGAGGAATCGAGGCAATTTAGTACGGTTTAGGCAATTGGTTGGTTGGTAAGAATATTGATATTAATATTGGTAAGGTAAGGTTGTTGGTGTCGGTAATGAATTGGTGATGTTGTAAAAGGTATAAGGAAGCGAAAGTTAGCCTACCCAAGTAGAAGGGAACCATGTCACGATTAAGATCAACACACAATCCTAGATGCGAGGCAAAGCGGAAAGAGTGCTCCGTAGGTGAAAAGAGCTAAACAAACCACAAACGTAGAGCAGAGCTTGAAGCCCTAGGTACCGTGCATAGGCGAGAAGTCCATAGGTGAAAAGAGTTGTATGATCACAATATATCGGGTGTACGTTACGTCCCTTGAGTTGAAACAAATGGTGAGGTGAGGTGGATGATATAGGTGAGAAGTACGAGAGAATTTATTACAAAGTGAGTGTTACGACGAAAGAGAACCTACCCTAAATAGACAAGTCCATGACCCAAAAAGTTCTTTTGAATGAGGCTTTTATTTTCTTGAATATAGGTGATCGATGCGGGAAGTCTCTGAGGATATTGATTGTGCTATTCTTGAGGTCTTCACGAAGCTGATCAATGCGAGAAGCTTCGATAAAGCTGGTGTGTATATTTGTCCTTCGAGGAGCGATCTATTTATAGTAGAGATATGATTTTAGTGCATATTTGTCCTTCGGGGGCAGCGATCTATATAGAATAGCAGCAATAATTTGGCATATATATTTGTCCTTCGAGGAGCAGTCTATATATAATTTAGATAGCTAGATGTTCTTTTGGCGTGAAGCATCTAGTTTGGTAGGAAGTTTGACTCAAGAAAATCCCATAAGAATACGGCTTATTTTAATACTTTGAAGTCATGGACTAGACTAAAAAGGAAGGCATCGTTTAGGTGAGGTGAGAATCAAACTATGTGAGCTTGATTTTTATTATGAGGTGTAGGAAGCGAAGTGCATGTGGTGGTATGTGAGCTCAAGGGATGAGCGGTAGGTAGATAAGAAGTGATATAACACTAAATTCAAGTAGAATGGTCGAAGATCACGAGGCATTAAGGGTTGGGCTCGGGCTTACCATTAAGCGAAGCTAAGCGATAAGTGCACGATCCATAGGTGTGAGTGATTATGTAAGGCCCAATCGATTGGGAGAAAATTTTCCACGTTTGCTCTTTTCTAGTTTGGTGACATGTTGATTCTCTTTGAGGACAAGATCACCAACCTTAAAGGTACGCTCATGAAGTCGCTTATCATAAGCACGTTTGATGCGTTTTTGATAGATTTGAAGGTGATCAAGAGTGTAAGGCGGCGTTCGTCAAGAAGCTCCAATTGGCTAACCGCTCTTGGCGGAAATCATCGTTGGTGAGAATATCTGAAGAGATATTCTAAGGGAGGTATTTGTATTTCGAGAGGCAAAACGGCCTCGGTACCATATACCAAAAAAAAGGTGTGGCATTAGTAGAGTATGCGAATCTAGTACGATAAGCCCAAAGGGCAAAGGGAATGTGATCGTGCCAATTTCTTAGGATTCATTGACAACTTTCATGAGGATTTTGGTTAGGGTTTTATTAGAAGATTCGGCTGACCATTGGCTGCGGATAGTAAGGCGATGAGAAACTAAGTTTGATACCAAAGTTGTCACAAAGGTCTTGTAACAACTTGTTTTTAAAAGATTTACCATTATACATTATTAGGCGATGAGGAATACCAAAGCGGCAGATAATGTGATGGTTAATGAATTCGACAATTTTTCCTTTTTGATTGAAATGAGTGGAATAGCCTCCACCCATTTTGTGTAATATTCGGTTTTGTGATTATCCATCGGTGGCGTTGTGAAGAGGGCGGGTGAATCTCACCGATAAGGTCTAAACCCCATTGTGAGAAGGGCGAAGATCTCGGCGACTGGAGGCGGGTGGCTAGGAGTATGTTGAAGGTTGGCATGTTGTTGACACATAACACAACGCTTAACATATTCGTAGCGATCGTTATTGAGTAGGCCAATAATAACCAAGGCGAAGGATTCGTTTAGCACAGCAAGGCCACTAAAATGTCCACCACAAATCCGTCATGGACTTGTTGGATGGTATGGGTGATCTCGCGCCGGTGAGACATCGAAGGAGGATGCCATCAAAGCCACGTTTATAAAGAGTCCCCCATAACTACATAACGAGAAACGTGTTTAAGAAAAGCACGTTTAGTACTAGTAAGGTCGGTGGGAGAAGCGAGAGGTTGTAAGGTAGTCGGAATTGGTGATACCAAGTATCCTGCGAGTTAGAGACACGGTATTTATCGTACAAACAACCGGGGAAATTTGAATAAGATGGGGCAAAGAGTTGTTGGACCAGACGAATAATTGAGTCGAGTTGATGAAGCTGGAATTTGCGAGGCTAAGCAAGCCATAGTATCCGCAAATTTGTTAGTGGAGCGGGAATGGTTTGGATAGAATAGTGAGTAAATAAGGCTAGAAGTGAATCCACGTAGTATTTGTATTTTGAAGTTCCTCATTTTTACATTGGTAGATGCCCATGCTTGATTGACTACCAATTGAGAGTCGCAAAAATATTGATAGATTTGATACCTAAGTGTATCGCATGACTTGGAGACCAGAAGCAAGGGCCTCGTATTCCATTTGTATTATTAGTGCGGGAAATCAGTCGGAATGAAAGAGGCATAGGCTCGGCGTCGAGAGGAATGAGAACAACGCCGGCTCCTCCACCGCGTTGGCATTTAGATCCATCGAAGAAGAGGGTCATTTGATCGACTCTTTGAGTGAAAGAGTGGCGATGAGTTCGTCGGGAATGTAAAATTGGTAAATTGTTCCCGAGGTAAAGGGCTTCGCAAGTTGGTCTGCGATGGTTTGTCCTTTGATTGATTTACGGTGGGCGAACTCAAGGTCGAGGTCGGCGAGGAGCATGAGCCATCGGGCGATGCGTTGGTTTAGATGAGGTTTGGCATACATGTAATGGATGGGGTCCGTGTTGGTGATGACGAAAGTTTTGTGATTCGAGAAGGTAGTGTCGGAGCTTGGTAGCCACGAATGATAGGGCTAAACACAACTTTTCTACATGTGTATACCTAGTCTCATAATCCACCAAAGTACGACTTATATAATAAGCGGCTTGTTCTCGATTTTGAGTCACGATGTGCTGAAGCATGGCCCCTATGGCGTGGTCGGTGGCGGAAAGGTAAAGGTAGAAAGGGCGGTCGTCTTGAGGTGGGATAAGCACGGGTGGCTGCAAGAGATAAGTTTTGAGAGCTTCAAAGGCTTGGTGGCACTCTTGGCTCCATTGAAATCAATGTCCTTTTAAGGAGGTGATGGAAAGGTTGACATCGATCGAGAGTTGGGAGATGAAAGCGTCGGATAGATTGTAACTTACCTTGTAAAACTACGCAATTGTTTGAGATTAGTAGGTGGGGGCATTTCTATGATAGCTTTGACTTTAGATGGATCGACCTCGATGCCACGCAAAGAGATGATAAAACCAAGAAGCTTTCCCGAAAGGACACAAAGACACATTTCTTTGGTTGAAGCGGACAGAATATTGTAGCAGGCGATCAAAAATAATGGTTAAAACATCGAGATGTTCAACTGCGATGTTTAGACTTGCCAAGAAGATCGTCAGCGTAATCTTGAGGATAGTGTGCATAATGTCATGAAAAATGTAGGTCATAGCCATTGATAGAGTGCGCCCGGCATTCTTAAGGCCAAATGGCATTACACGGTAATGAAGGTTCCCGAGGAGTTATGAAGGTAGTTTTGTGTTGATCGCGAAGGCTGACCAAAATTTGGTTGTATCTGAAAAGCCATCCATGAGAGAAAGCATTTCATGACCAGTGAGATCAACAAGTTGATCAATGCTAGGGAGGGGAAGTCATCCTTAGGGCAAGCGAGGTTAAGATCCGGAAATCCGTGCATATCGAAGTCCCCCGTCGCTTTAGTAGTAGCCAGTGCGATGTTAGAAATCCATTGAGGATAGTCGATAGGCAAGATGAAGGAAGCAGAAAGAAGTCGTTGAAGCTCTTCTTTGACCAAGAGGGCAATGCGTGGATGCATTTTCTAGTTTTTGTTTGATTGGTTTGGAATCGGGGTTTAGAGTGATGTTATGGACAGAATGATGGTAGGATCAATTCTGGCATGTCGGCGTAGACCAAGCGAAAGCTTGGTTGCGAGCATGGAGGAAAGTAGTAAAGGTGACTTGTTACGATGCGTTAAGGGATTGTCGATCTTCACAATGTGAGGATCCTCCTCGTGTGGATGTTGATTTCTATAGTAGATTCGTTCGGCATGGTTTGGGTTTGAGATGGTAAGGCTCGTTGAATATAAGAATCATCCGCGCGAGGTAAGTGAGGATGGAGTCGTCATCGACACTCAACAACATTAATCAAAGGCGAATCCTCTTGATCATGTGCGGATACGAAGGGGAAGAGAAGATGGGTCCTCATTATCGCGTTGATAAGTGAGAGGACCTATGAAGATAGCATTTATGAAAAAAAAAAAAGTTAGGAGGGATAGATTCAGGGTCTATAGATTCTGTGGGTGATGATGGCAAAGTGGGTGATGATGGTTTGGTAGGGGTGACGTCGTCTTCTTCCAGAATACAACTGACACGAGGTGTCTCCTGTGTAGGTGTTTCAGGAAAACCGAGACCACTGCGATCATTGTGTTTGCGGGTAGTCACGGGAATGAGTGTATGTCGGCCTTGTTCGTAAAGACCAAAACCAAAGCCTTTCCAAGCACAGTGAGTCAAGAAGGTGAGGGCGAAACGACGATTTGTCAAGTATTGAAAATCGGATTGGAAGGGAACCACACCAAGAGGAGGTTCGGGGGTAATGGAGGATGCGTCAACACCCCATACGTTAGGTTGGTGCGGCGATAGGGTGGTCGTAAGAGATTACCTCCCCCACGCGACGGTCGTAGGTGGGATGTGCATGTAATTGTCCGTACTCCTGTGGGGTAGGGAAAGAACTAACGTTATATAGGCGGTACTCCCCCAGCGTAAGGCGTTGAAAAACATCTACTAAGGGGTCGGAGGTTGGGATGTTAGCTGCGGGAAGGGAAGTGGTTTTTGCGACGGTGGTTTCATCAGTTGAAGGCGTAGGCGCGGTTGAGGTGGATGGTTGAGGTACATTTGAAGAGGATGGTTGGGTTGAATGTATGGGTGTCTTGATTGGTATAAGCACATCGTTAGGGCGGTATAACATATTGCAGGTTTTAAAGGGGGGAGGATCAGCTTTTACGGTGTAGGACTTCCCCTCGTACTCAAATTTTATGCATCTATGTAATGTTGAGGGAACGCATCCCATGGCCGGATCAGGCGACCAGTGATATATTATATTGGAACTCTCCCTCAAGGACATAGAAGAGTTCGGGTAAAGTACGTGGTCCTACCCGAATGTTGAGGATCACGGTGCCTAAGGTAGAGGTAATAGCGTCATTGAATGACCGCAACATGATGGGGTTGGCACACATGTAGCTAGAAGGGATATTCATTTGTTGAAAAGCTTTTGAAGAGATGATGTTTAGGCTAGCACCCCCGTCAATCATAACACGACGTACACGAATGTCCCGGACGTAAGCTGAGATGAACAGGGCAGGGTCAGGATCTTCTGTACCAAAATCGACAATTTCATCTTGAGCCCATTGCGGCGGCTTGTGGTACGAGAGGCGAAGTGGTTGGGGCGGTGGGTTGTTTGGTGAGAGAGGCAACGTGATTGGGTGTTAGAATGGAGGCAACGGGTAGGGTTTCATTAGGTAAGACCTCGATCCCCTGAAGAATTTCAACGAGAGCTTGTCGATGAGATTTGAAGTCGAATGAGATCATATAGTGTCATTTTACGGGTGATTGTGAATTTGTTTAATCATGGCTCGATGGGCGGCTCCATTAGAGCGGGGTAAGCGAGGTCCACGAATAACCACTTTGGGTGGTGGTGCAATCGGGATCTTTGGACGGAGAAGGAGAGGGACGCGGGTGTGCTTTCTTTCGCTTTCTCATTGTTTTTCTGCGCTCGAGTAGCAACACTAATCATATTAATCTCGTAGACCGGAGATGAAGAAGATGATTGGGATAAATCATGGTCTTCAAGAGGTGGGGTTGTAATAATGAGATCTTGGTGAGGCGGGGACGAGATGGTATAGGAGAGGAATGGAAACTAAAGGTCTCCCCTTCGTAAGTTGTCTTTCTTAACCTTTCTATCGGGAGAGGTGGTGCGAAGGATGGTTTTAAAGCTTTGCATCCCTCCACATCATGTCTGGTGTGCGGTGATAGCGCAGATCTTAGACTCATCATAACCTATAGGTCGAGGTTTAGACGGGTCATAAGGTCTAAGTGGGGGTAGGGAAATGGTCGCATTCTCTACTAACATAGCAAGGATTTTGGCGTAAGATCCTTTGAGTGGGTCAAAATCAGAAGAGGATGAGGGTATTGATTGCGTGGGTTTTGGTAATGTTTGGGCGTGGTTGGTTCGTATGGGTGGTGGTTTAGCCGAGGGGTGTTGATACGTGTTTTTCACTAAACGTGGTTTCTTTGGTGTGAAGCTATATTGGATGATGAGGCCACAGATGGTGTGGTATCAGAAAACAACCACGGGGAAATAGGAGTGACCGAAAACAAATCTTTTGATGATGGAATTTGTTTAGGGTTGATAGGTGGACAGGATACGTGGGGTGATAATGTTGATATACCCTTTGATCCTGTATGGGTGCGAAGGCGTAAATCGTTTTGAAGAAAGCGCGGGAGGTATGATATATTGGTGCGAGGTGGAAGGATGAGGTCCCAATATGGAAGGTAGGTATGCGATGATGGTTTTGATTGTGATAGAGGCACGGGTTGAGTGTGTCTCTAAGTGGCGGGCGGCTTTATTCTTGGACAAATCTAGTCGCTTAGGCGGGTGTGTTAGGCCGGGTATGGGTAAGGTCCCAGCGTAGGGGAAGATTTGGCTAAGTTAATAGAAGTGGACGGGGCATTTGGTAGAGGTGAGGGGGTGAAGGTGAGAACATGGGCATTTTAAGTTTACGTAAACACTTCGGGTATATGGTGGAGGTCTCAGGATCGGTCATTTGCATTTGAGTAGAATATGGCGTACTCAAACGTTCCCATAGGGCCTGTCTATCTTCTGTGGAATGACAGTCCTCACGTGTGAATGTGAAATTTTGTACGGAAGAAAGGTGGGTTGTGATTCCAGTCCACTGTGGGTGTGATACAGTGAGTAGATGAGGCACTGTATCAATAGATGTTAAGAGGTCAACCGGTCGTTGAAAAGATTTAGGCGATGAAGAACTAATAGGTAAGAGGGCGTGTTCGAGAGGATCCGTCATGGTTAAAGAATTTGGTGATGTCGGTGCAAGAGATTTCTCGTCTAAGGATGTCAAAAGGAGTGGCGTACCTTCCTCTTGTGCAACAAGAGTGGTAGAAGGAAATCGGGAAATAGATAGATTAGATAACATCCGTTCGCGATCTTGTAGGGATGTGGTATAAAGACTCATCGATGGGAAGAGAGTGCAGGCGAGTTAACTCCTTTATGGGTAAAGGAATGATTTCGCTTTGGCTTGATGGTGGTAAAGGAGGTTCGGGCTCCTGTGTTAGTGAAGAGGCTTGATTCAAAATTTTCTCGATAGAGGCTTTGGGCTGGGTATCAAAGACTGCATGGATCTCATGAACACTCTCCTCGGCTAAGATATCCTGGTTTGTGTTACTGTTGGGAGAGTGATTCGGGAATGGTTTGTTGAAGATTTTCAAATTTCGGTTGGCGGGGGCATTAGGATTATCGAGGTTATATCCCTGCGTCGACCATTTCTGCACTATGTTTTTCAACATCTTGCGGTTTCATGACTATGTCCCTTCACGCGGTGGAAATTCTGAGAAGTCATTTTCTTTGTACCAGGAAGGTATGGCGCGAGTGGAATCAAACCCGGAATGAGGTTTAACGGGAGGTAATGTAATGGCTCTGCTTTGAGCAATTTTCCAATATCACACCATATGTTTCTCCCGAGGAGTGTAGTTGATGGGCTCGGCTTTGTACTTATAGGTGGTTTTGGTGGGGCATTAGACGGTGTTTGAGATTTAACCATCACCGCGTGGACAGCTCCTTTTGATTTAGAAGAAGTGGACGCGTGAGGAGTGGTGGTATTTGGTTTATTGGTAGAATCGGGAGTTCGGAAAGTGGGGTTTTGTTCTGTGACCGCAATTTCTCTTCTCTAAGGCTCGAATTTCTAGTTTAGAGCCATGGTAAAACTTCATCGAATGTACGGAAAGTTTGAATTTGGAGAGTAGGAGAAATGTGCTTAGCACATGCCGCGTGAAAAGTTCGATAAGTTGATCTGAGGCAAGGCATATGTAAGTTGGTTGATAAGGCGCGCCATCGTCGAGCGAAATCTGCGATAGATTCGTCTTGAATTGTCGAATGGCATAAAGGTCGGTGATGGATACTTTCTTAGCAATGTTAATGGAGAAGTGATCCAAGAAAGATTGGGCTAGTTGGTTAAAAGAGAAGATTGAGTCTTTGGGTTAAAGCAACTTTGTACCACTCAAGCGGGTCTGATAAGGACATGGGAAATGTCTTGAGTATGTGAGAGGCATCATCATGGCAATCAAATAACAAGCATGTCTAAATGATCGCAAGTGTTGTTGAGGATCCTCTTTACTATTAAAAGCGAGTAAATTTGGCAACTCCCATTGAGGAGGATATGAATGAAGGGGACAGAAGGGTGAATGGGCTCCGACAAACTTGCTCGTATGTCAAGCGCTGACGACTTCCCTGAAACGAAGCCTCAGTTTTGCATTTTGTCCATCATTTGTTTGATGAAATCGTGGTTGGATGAGATGATGATGTGGTTGTGGCAAGCGGAGGCAAATTGGGCCAAGGGCCTCCAGCTAGACAATGGTGGGGTTAAGTGTTGATAAGGTATGGAGGATGAATATGTTGAGGCGATAGAATAGGGATGTCCCATATAAGGTGTTGAGGTTCTTTGGATACGTGTATGGGAATGAAAAGGTAGGCGGAGCTTGAGAAGGAAAGCTTCGTGTGGATAGGTGGCGAGAGAGCAAGTCATGAATGGAGTAGTCTGCAAGAGAGAGATGAGGTAGGGCGATCGGTGGTAATGATATGTGGGGTCAAGATTAGCCAAAGAAAAGCCAATCGAGTCGTATGAACCTCGAAGCTGTCGGATTGGGAGATGGGGCTAAAGGTGCGGAAGAAAGGCGGTGTTATCGGGCGGAGTGGGGGCTAAATGAGCAGCTATACTAATAGGCATGCCAACAAAGAGCTGACCATCGGGCGTACGGTCGGGGCATGAGACAAATAGTATTATGCAGCGCTAGGATTAGCATCCGAGAAATTTGGCAAAGTCCTTGTCTCCCACGGGAATTTAGGGGGATCTCTGTTGAGTATCAGTAGGATTCCCCACGAGAATGTGAAGGGGTGATTCGAGGCAAAAGAAAGCAGAGCAAGCATGTGAAACCATGGCGGCGGCTTGCTTCGAGTGATAACAACCATGGACGGGGTGTTCACGGTAGGGTTTCAATCATCGAAGAAGAAGAAACAAACTTAGAATGGTAAAATTGGTAGGTTCTTTGGTTTGTCGGGAATTGGAAAAGAGAGATAGCAAATATCGGTCTAATGTAACCGATGTCGGTTATACTATAAGCCGCGTCGTCGGTCGAGTAACCGATGTCGGTGTAAGAAAATCAGGCTAACAAGATATAAAAAGGCTGCTAATTTGATTTTTAACAACGTTTAGTATACGTGTCAATTATTGATCACGAGAAGGCAGTATGAGAAAGAAAGCAGAACTAAAAACAAGCAAGATGCACACACAAATCCAGAGATTAACCCTAGGGTTAATTTTAATTATCGTGGGCTTATGCCTTTAGACGTAGAATGATGTCAGAATCCTAAACAAGAGACTTAGGGGAAATGTCAAGTTGTTTTGGCTTATAAGGTTACCTCAATCGGGCGGAGGAATACCGCGGAAAAAAGGGGATGTTTGAGTTGTTGTGTTAATTGTGAAGTGATTCGGTATGTGTTGTGCAGTGAATGTAAGATTAATTTCCTGTCAATACCGTGGATATCACCCCCACGTGTACGACACATTACTTAATCTCGTTCACTAGAATTGAAAAAAAACAACAAGCGGGGAATGCAATGCACGTGTTTTAAACCCAAATCGAAAATTATGTTCGATGAAGCAAGAGAGATGACTTTCACTAATGCGAAACTAGGAAAGCAAGACAAATTCTTTACGAAATATATAACAAAAGCAGCAACAGCAAGTATGCTTCCTAAAATGAAAATAAGCAAGAGAAAAAGAAACCCAAGATGGGTCCCACCGGGCGTGCCAAAATGTTTCACTCGGAATGTTTCGTTCCTTTTAGAAACAGATAAGGTTAGGGGCTAGGAGGAATACCTGTAGAATGTCGAGATGGTGTGCGCGTACCGTAGAGAAAGATCAGGCTGATTGCGAAGAACTCCTTTTTGTCTTGGAAGGACTACCTGCAAATAAGAACACAAGACCACAAGATTTTGATTAGACAATAAATGAGAAGCTGCCTTGGGCGGGAAATATAAAACTTCCTTTCGAAGGTGGTGGTTTCCTGCTAATATGAATTAACACAAAAAAGCGTAAAATATCAATTAAGTTGCTTCGTTGAAGCTGGGTAGGGGAAAGGCTGGTTTTGGTTTTGATCGGAGGAACCGATGCGGTTCTTGATAACCGATGCGTTCTTGATAACCGATCCGGTGGGTTCTAGGATCTGTAGGTTGGTCGCTTTATGGGGTAGTTGTGTTGTTTGTAAAGGTGTTTATAGGTGGTATTAGGAAATAAGGTGATGAGAGGTAGATGAATGATAGTTAGAGGTAAATGGCACGTTGGGTAGTGGATTCGAGAATGGATTTAGGAGGATTTGTGATTCAAAGAGCATAAGAAATGTTATAACAGAGGACATGCAAGATGTGACTTCCTGGTTTTGACAAAGATGCAAGTTGATCTCCTTTGCTGCAAATGCTTCTGGTTTCTTCACTCATCTCTGCTCGGTCAAGTGAAGATCTGGACTCTCTTTTTCGCTCCCAATGATCTCTGTTGATTCAAAAATCATTCGACCTGATCCAAAATCAAATTTCGATCCTTTGTTTTTGGTTTGGGGAGCCCATTTACAGGGAACCGATGGCGGTTGCGTAACCGACGGCGGTCGAGTAGGAACCGGCATCGGTAAGGAAAAAGTAGGCTATTTTTAGTAAAATAGCCCACCTTCCCTGCTTTTCTCCCAGAGATCGATTGTTGAGCTTGGTCAAGTGGCTAGAAGGTCGGTTTTGGGTGCGAGTAAGGAGGCATTAGTTATGGATGTGAGTCTAGACCAAGTCATAGGTCTTAATTAGGTTAGTTTAGGGTTAGGGCTAGGTCATGATGAGGTGGCAAAATGAGGTGGCAGGTAAGGTGATGTGGATTTATCAATTACAAGGTAATTAATAAATAATTGTGTAAGGTTTAGGTGATGAGGTTAAGTTGCGAGATGAGATGCGGAGGGGTCGTAAGACACAAATTTGGTGTCTACAATACCATCTATATCTGTATGTTTACTTTTAAGGATGACATCTATTAACATCATCCATACATCTATGAAATTTCTTAATGTCTATGAACATTATCTCTAATCCAATTTTCAGTTTGGTAATTCTACTTGATCTCCGTTGTATTTTTGAATCCTACTTGAAAATCCCTCTTAAGGAAAGTTCATTATCTTGCATCTCCTCATCCCCTACCATGGCCAACATGTGTTTTCTCCATCCATCCTCCTGCATCACCTATATCTTCTCGTTACTTATCCCCACATCACCTTTCTCACTCTCTTCATCCTTCTCCATTTATTTTCCACTCCTTTTCCAATATTTCACCAACAATAATTATTGTTGGTCTTCCCTAACGTCTCTTCATTGGAATTTCCTTCCCGTCATCCATTCTCTCTTTTCTCCCCTTCCTTATCTCCACATCTGCCCTTTCGTTTCACTTCTTCCCCACCTCTCCATCTTCCCTCTGCCCTTGTCAAAATCTTCATTATCTTCATCATGCAACCTTTTCTATTCTGATCATAGCCCTCTTATCCTCATCTCATGCATTTAAATGTGGTTTGTACCATATTCCTTAACTTGGTATCCACTCTATCATCTCTTCATTCCCATTATTTTCACCTTAAAAATTCCCTCCCCTTATTTTCTCTACCACCCCTATCTCTTCCTTTTTCTTACCTTCTCTATTCTTCTTCATCTCCATCCTCTTTCTTTTTTGTTTTATTGTCTCTCTCCTTTTCTTTCAATTCTTCATCTTCCTCATCTCCTCCATGTCTCCATCATTTCTCTCCCTTCATCTTCATCACCTCTCTCACTGTCATCTCCTCTCTTTTCATCTTGTCTTCCGGTTTTCCGATTTCCTCATTTCCTTCTCCTATCATTCTTCTCTATTTTCTTTTTCTCCAGGTCCATCATGTTCACTCTATTCCATACCATGGTCTTCCTCATCTCCAATATCTTTCACTCTATCGTCTCTTTTGTCTTCTTTACATTCTACACTTTCCTCATTTCCTCCATTCTCTCCATTCTCTATCTTCATTCATCCATATCTCTCTCCTCCTTTTTAGTACTTACAACCTCTTCTCTATCACCTTCCATCCTTGTCCCTATCATCCTTCCATCTCTTTCATTCCTCTCTTTTCTCTTTTTCCACCATGCCCACTTTCATTCATCTCATTGTCTTCTTCATCTTTGACTTTTCTTTTCTTCATCAATCACTACTCTTGGCCATTCCGTGTTTTCTCTCTTTCCACAATCCATCATTACGTTCTTCCATACACCTTCACGCTTAACATTCAAGATCAATAAAAATATCTCCCCATTTGTAGACCATAGCTTCTTCATCTATTATACCCCATTATCATCCTCTCTCTCTACAACATTGACCCTCCTTTCTTTGGGAGCTCTGTCATCTCTTCCATTCTTGACTGACCCACTCGAGGGGGCATCATCACATATATCCCTCATCACATCTTCCCAAGGAATTTTGGTCTTGGAGAATACCATAATGGTCATCACCTATCCCATGTTATTTTCCCTAACAAACATCTTCTCTACTTGTTTTTATTCACAAAATAATATTGAGTTCTTCCCTATTCACATGCAAAAGGAATGATTTCTTAAGAAACATGTATTCAAAACCATGATTATTCCCCCCTTGTGGAATTTTATCCAACATTGGAACTATCCCTTTCTATTCTCAAAGTCCACCTTTGTGGCCATAATTATTTCCCCTTATAGCATTTTGTATCATCACTTTTTCGCATCTCACCTTTTGACCATATTTGTGCCCTATGTTGGGGCATCATTATTTCACATCTGTCATTGCGGACACACCTTTCTCTCGATTCCTCGCATATGAAGTATTTTGTATTATTTTTGCATTTGATTGCGCATAGTTTGATGTTTTCCTACAATGCATTGGTCCTCCTGGCTCACATTCATTTGAGATTTTTCCCATTGGATCTAGGGCATCATTACATCACATCCTTATCTTTCGGATGCACCTTTCTCTCAATTCCTCACATATGAAGTATTTTGCATTATTTTTGCATTTGGTTGCACATAGTTTGATGTTTTCCTATGACGCATTGGTCCTCCTGGCTCACATTCATTTAAGAGGTTTCCCATTGGATTCCCTCCATTTCGCAGTTGATTTTATTCCACTCATTGGTCAGTAGAGCATTTCCACCATCTCCATTGAGACCACCCTTTGTCCCCTACCGACGTGATATACGAGTCACGCCATAGTTTTTATTTGTGTTGAAGTCTTTTTGATTGAGACATCTTGCCTTGCCTCATCATTTTACCCATTTATCTTCACCCACCGATCTTCAACATTTATCTCTTTCAAACTTGTGATCTACATCCCTTAGTTCATTAATCCCATGTTTGAGGGGGAACACTCAATCAACTATCTATTTAATACTTCATCATTTTTTTTTCTTGTGTCTTGCCTCATGCAAACCACTCATCAAAAAGGGGAAACTATAGACACCAATTTTGGTGTTGTTACTCCACTTAATTAGGCTTGCCCATTCAAACTCCTTTTCCCTCCACAATTGAATTAATTCCATTTTCCACCAAAAATACATATCTAATTAATTAATGTTAATCCATTTTAAATTAACTTGCGAATTTAATATTCCAAAGTAATCCATGTCACCCGACTAATGAATTTAAAAATTCAAAAAAATCCCACTTATGAATTTAATATTCAAAAGTAATCCATGTTGCCCCACTAATGAAGTTAAAATTCAAAAGTAATCCCACTTATGAATTTAATATTCAAAAGTAATCCATGTCATCCCACTAATGAATTTAAAATTCAAAAGTAATCCCACTTATGAATTTAATATTCAAATAGTAAATCCATATCCATCCACTTATGAATATTAAATTCATATTTATCCACTTATGAATTTAATATTCGAATAGTAAATCCATATCCATCCACTTATGAATGTTAAATTCATTTTTATCCACTTATGAATTTAATATTCGAATAGTAAATCCATATTCATCTTCTTGTGAATTTGATATTCATCCACTTGTGAATTCAATATTCACATTTAATCCATGAAAATCCAATCATAAATTTACTATTCTAATCATGTATCCCACTCACTTAATCGAGTTACTTTACCAAATCAAGATTATCTAAACTATCTCCTCCTCATGCTATAAATAAGATCCTTCTCCCCATAGTTCAAACAAGTTAGAAGTGATAGCAAAACTCTAGCATTGTATCTCCTCTCATATCATCATACCATCATAATGCTCTTGTGATGTCACTTGTATCACCATAATATCCTCCTCACACCCTTATGGTTCTACTTGTATCATCATATCATCCTCATGCCCTTGAGATCCCCTTAGAAATCCCATTTATTGGCATCCTTCCATCTTCAAAAGGAAATTTTGCAGGTGTGTTTTGTGAGTTCTCTCATCCAACCCAAATTGTTATTGATTGCATGTGATTTGGTTTATTTTGATTCGATCAATAGCTTCTTTATACATTAGCATTTTCAGGTTCTGTTATTTATCAGTTTCTACATGTTATCCATTTATCTTTCATTTACATCATTTTATCTTATCAAACGGGGTTAACATCCTAGAAAGGAAGGTAACACTTCTTGGAACTAGCTTCGTCGGGCGGCCCCACATATACCATCTAATCCATTTTCTCTTAGTTTCCTCTATTTTGTAGGTCTATCCATTCCATGGTGAATTCATTCACTTTGCACCCGTACATTTGTCACCATATTCTCCCAAGGTCTGTAAACCCTTGCATCTTCAAGGTTGTTTGGTTTTCTTTGTTATCTAGCTCACTAATTTGGACAGGGATGAAGAAAACTCGATCAACACCGAGTTGAATTAAATGTACTAGGTGTTTGAGTGGTTACAAGGATGTCATGGGAAAAAATTTCTTATCCCCTTAGGTGCAAAGTGACAAGAGGGACACAAAAGTGTACCTTTCCCCATTTAGAAAGCCATCTTTACACCTGACTTACCTAAAATGGTCCGGAAATTTGAAATATTTTCCTTCAAAGATCTAAATGGTATTTTTATACAAAATTTTATATGAATTTGACTCCCAAGACCATTTAAAGGTCAATGGCACATGTTTTAGACCTCAATTATTCCGAAACTCCAAAAATGGCTATTTTTTCTTCTATACATCGAGGTGTGCCTGCAAAGATTAAAATGTTTCAAGAAACTATCAATTCTTGGATCAAATTTAATTCTTCCAACATGTAGATAACTCCTCCATATTTCCAATTCCTATTTGATTTCCTTATAACTCCTTACGGATCTTGTGAAATCACCTACGGAAGTTCAAGTTCCTCTTTTGAGTGTCCATTCCTTACACCTAAAATACCCGCTTTTTCTTAGACTATCCCTAAACCACCAAACCTTTCCTAAATCATCCTAAACTGATTCCAACACTTTCAATCCTCTCCAATACAACCTACGAATAATTATGAGCTTTTAGAACATTCCTGGGAGATGTACAAATGCCTTTAGAATGGCGAGAACTAGCCTTTTTAAGCTTTTTGGAGAACTAGTCTTCAATTACACTTTTCTAAATGAAAGGAATGACCTTATTACATCCACGGGGGTTCACTTAGTAAAATTATGGTATAACATGTTCGTTTGAAGGGTATTAAAGAATACCCTTAATGTTAGTTTTTACCTCTAATTATTCAATTGATAATACCCCCTCTCGTTATATTATTATAATGAAAATACCCCCTATTTTTTCCATGTACCTTACTTACCCATTTTTCCATTACAATTTTATTTACCCCTTTTTATTTATACCCTAATATATCAAACAAAAAATATATCATGTTTCTACTCAAATATTATTTTCTTAATATGTATTTTCTCTAGAAAGAGAGTTTGAAGCCATTCAAGACCTATTACCAATTACCTTAATGTTAAGCTTTAACCATTTATCAATATTTCTTCAAATAATTAATATGGTGAAATAATATCATGTGTTGAAAATCATACTCAATCCTAGTTTTCTACCATCTTATTATTTCTTGCTTAAGAATCTCCTAATTCAAATTTCTTTATTCAAAAAGAGATTATAATATAACTTTATGACATCGAACCTTTTACAATTTTAAGGTATTTATCTTTAAAACTAGGGTTCAAATGTTTTAGTTTTATATTAAAATTAACCCTACCTCTTCTCTAGCCCACCTCTCTAACCTACCCTAATACCTAATTTAAAATATTAATAAATTAAACCCTTTCACCCCCTAATGTCTACCATTATATTGAATTTATTTTTATCAATTTTAATTACCTCAATATGAATGCACGTGCTAGGATATTGCCTTGCTAATGAAGCCCCTTTGATTACATGACTTCAAAGAATTGCATATGCTTATTCAACATGTTAGGAGGACTGTAAGGTTTGGATCATCATGATATGGAAGAAAAACTTACGGAGAAGGGTTTATGAGGTTTTGGAAGCATGTTTCACATTTGACTTAGTTATGGTTCAAGTTTTGAATTTTGGGCTTGGAAAAATGCATGAAAAAACTAATAATAAACTTTGTTTTAAAAAACCTTTTCAATAAATACTCTAAATAAAATAAAGAAACTAAATACACCTCTAACTTGGTCACTTCGCTCTTGTGATAGCTTCTCCCAAGCTTGTTAGTGGTGGTTTTGTGTCTCAAATTTTTGTTCCTTCCACATGTATAGTCCAATGTGATCTAGGTAGGAGGAAATGGTTGAAGTGACAAGTAACAGTGAAAATCCAAATGAAGTTTATAGTTATAATGCAAGGATGCAATTGGTCATATGTGGATGAAAAGATGGCTTGGACATCGTATTGGTGGTTTATAACAAGATCACTCGGAAAAATGGGCAACATAGCTTCTCTCTAAAAACCTCGTGAATAATATGAAAGAGAAATATTTATAAGGTGTTAGAAGTGGGTAAATTCAAATTAAATTATAACTTTAGGAAGGATGACTCATCATGTGTGGAAGAGATCAATGGGTTAATGATAGGAAAGATGAATGAGGAAGTGGAGAAGAAATCATCAAGCATATTCTTAGTAAATTCAACCAAATAAACACATAGGAAATCATGTCACAATTGAAATGCATGTTTTAAAACACATTTATTATTTTGAGTTAAATGGTGACAAAACTTTCATTCTTTGTCAGATCGACATTTTTCTATGCTTGAGTAAAATCTCAAGTTTAAAATGAAAAATCTCCAAAGTTAGGTTTCAAGATGAATTAAGTAGTGTTAGAAATATTGTCAAGAGAGATGGAAGGGATGTGGACTCTTTTCTTGTTAGAATGGAGCTTTAACATCACTTTAGTCATGTTTTTGCATATTCCACCATGTAATTTCGGGTGAGGATAGACACCCTTAGTTGATTATTTAAAGGGCACATATCAATAAGCCGATGTTTCAAATGTGCTATAGGGACTATGAATTAACATGGTACTAATGGATTCACTAATGATCTAGTTGTTTTCATGAGTTTGATGAGTAGTATTTTTAGGGCCTTCTGTTTCACCGTTTTCTTTACGTTATTGAGACAAAATAGATAAGGGTAAGGGCCAAGGAGGAATACTTGTTTATGTTGGTCGGTTGATGGTTGTTGCGCGTGTTCTGACTTCTCAATCCAATGCTGATTGTGAGAGCTTCCTTTTGGCTGGGAGGAACTACCTGAAATAGAAAACAAGACCACAAAAGAAGAGTTAAATAATATATGACAGTGGATTGCCTAGTGTGTGCTAGATCCGAGAAGTGTGATACTCCCTAGATGGCTGTCAATCCACTGTTTAAAACAACTTAATGCGAGAGATAAGAAAATTCCTACTATAGTTGATATGATTTAGGTATTTCATTCAAGAACAATAAGCAAATCTAACATAACAAAGCTAGGCTATAGTTAGATCTGAAGGGTAGGTAGGTGTCAGGGTACTAGGACTGGTCAAGGTCAGGTTTTGGGTTGTTTAGGTCACTTGGTAGAAGGTTATTTGGTTCTATTATTGGAAAAAGGTATGAAACACAGAGAATGATGTCGGTCGTATAACCGACGATGGTTTAGAAGGGACCAACAACGGTTGTGGATAACCAACATTGGTAGGGTCGGGGTGAAAGGAACTTAATAAGATCTGATTGTGGGGATTGAACTGGAGCTAAACAAAGATGGAAGGGTGGACAGGAGGTCTGTGAAAGTCTTAGGTATACTCAGAGGTAGGTAAAGAAGCGAGAATGGGTGATTTGGTGGTGTGGGTAGAGAAATGGTTGAATCTACAAGCAGGTAGGAGATGGGAAATGGACATGCAAAGTATAAACTGATAACAAAAGTAACAAGGCTATTATACTAAAATGGACTATGCTGGTAGAAGGTATACTTACTGTGATACAGGTTTGATGGATGAATGGTGATGGCAGTTGATCAGAAGAATGGTGTTTGGTGCCATAGTAGTGCTTCTGGAATGCTTCGTGAGTGCAATACCTCTAGATTTGTCCTGGTGTTGGTTGTGGATGTCTGGGTACGTGAAAAGACTCTGGTTTTGCTTACATGCAGCTCTCTTCTCATCTCCTTGATCTCAAAATGTGCCAACCCAAAAACAAGGTTACTAAGGTGAATAAATGGTAACCGATAATGGCTCCAGGTTGACCGACGTCGGTTTAGGGGTGACCGGTGTCGGTTAAGGTGGGATTCCTAGGTTTACTAAAAATGGCAGATCTCGCATCTTTTGGATCAGGTTCATTCCTTTCTCCGCGGATCCGAATGGATGTTACCTTTTTATGAGTGGGAAGGTGGTTAGAGGGATAATAGGCATTGATTTTTAGGGTTAAACTAAGTCTTAGCTCATTAAGGTAAGTGGGACCAAGTCTTAGTTAGTTATGGAAACATGTCAAGAATAGGTCTAGGGTGAGGTGGCTAGGTGAGGTGGAAGGGTGAGGTGGAAATTAGCTTAATTAAAATAATTAAGTAATGAATATTGTGAGGATGGGTATTAATTTAATTAAGTTAATTAAATTAATATTAATGTGGGGTGGAAGGGGCCATGGTTAGGTGAATATGTTTGAGTTGGTTATTCGATGGGGGACCAAGGGGAGTGTGACCCAATTTTGGTGTCT
Source organism: Taxus wallichiana var. yunnanensis (assembly GCA_018340775.1). Classification (NCBI taxonomy): domain Eukaryota; kingdom Viridiplantae; phylum Streptophyta; class Pinopsida; order Cupressales; family Taxaceae; genus Taxus; species Taxus wallichiana. Next base: position 25,807,725 of record CM031233.1, read on the forward strand.
ACACCTTCTTAGATCAATTCATTTTGATCTTTCTTGATAATATTCTAATATACTTGTGTTCAATAGAGAACATGATGACCACTTGCACTACATTTTGTGTACGTGAGAGCACATTTGTAGGGAAACTAGGTAACATGAGTTATAATAATTGTCATATGTATTTACTTTCACATATGTAACCAATCACCATTTCTAAAATTGAACTAAAATTACATGTTAAATGTGCCATCATAATTACTACTTATAAAATAAAGAATAAAAGTGCATTCAAATCCAAAATCAAGTAAAATGAATGCATTTTAAAAAATATATATATTTTTTTCAAACTTTTATAATAAGATATAAATTAAAATTAATTTAACTTTCAATAGAAGAAGAAAAGAAGAACTTTTAATGTCCACGAGGCTACCAAAACAACCTATGGGACAGTAGATCTTGCTAAATATCTTTTATGGCATTCAGATCTCTTGTTGGTGAGTTTGATAATCAGCTCCTTGTTTTTTCAACCATATTCTCACTGAAAATATCCTAAAAGGATGCAACAGCCACCATACTAGCAAATTGGGCCCTAATGTCATTGTAAGCACTACACTCCAACATGAAATGTTTCTCTGACTCCACTACACCAAATGTGTAGAAGACACAGACTCTCTCTTCCCATACCTCTTTAGGTCTTTTCCATCTGCTTGTTTCACACCGAAGACAATGTGAATTAGTCCTCAATTGAGCTATGAAGATCTTTTCTTTCCACGAGATATTAGCCCCTATAAAAGCCTTTTGTTGATGATCACACGTAGAGTTAAATTCCTCCAAATAGTACCTCTTTTTCTCCCTAACGGCTTTCCCCACATAACTTGGCAAAATTTATCTATAACAAAAGTTTGTATCTCTCGTCTATTATTAGGACATGCATTCAAGTAAATGTTCCAATTTTTTTAGCGATTTTTGTTTTGATTCATCCATGACTTCTTTCTTTTCTCAAAAACTCTTTGAGAACTACATTAGGCCATCTACTACCATCCATTTGCTCAACCCTTTTTAAATATGTTATTAGAGGAACCATAACAATAGCTTCTAGATGTACAACATCCGTTTTAGCTAGAAGAATCTCATATGGGACCACAATCTTTAATTTGAACTTGTTTGTAATCATGCATTTGTGAATCCTCTCAAATTGTTTGCACTTTGAGTTCGAAATGTTGCTAGCCCAAACCTCACATCCATAAAGCACCATTGGAGTTACTAAAAGCCCAAAAAAAGTTTGTATAGTTTTCCAATCCTATAATTCTGCCTCTCTACATTTGTTTTTAAAACATAGAAAGCTCTCCATGCCCCTAAAGTTCTCTTTTTACAACAAATCTCCCATTGAGCTTGTTATTAAATTCAAACCCGAGATATTTATATTATGTTACTTCCTCTAAAATGCTTCCATCGAAATAGAAATCATATTGAGTTCTTTTCTTTCTATTAGAGAAGATCATGATCTTGGTCTTATTGGTGTTGACTTGCATCCTCGCTTCTTTGCAAAAGTGCTCAAGCGCACATAAATGCTTTTGAAGTCCTTGAACAGACCTAACAATCAAGATAAGGTCATCAACATAAAGGAGAAGTCTTACAACACACTCTCCTAGGCCAACACCATCTTCACTCCAAAAATTTAGCCATTCCTCAAGTTTTTCAATATATAGGTCAATAAAGCGGGTGACAATTGGCATCCTTGTTTAACCCCAATATCCTCCCGAAACTATCTCGAGATACTAGATTGAGTTCTAATTTTGACTCGCACCTTTTCATAAAGCTATGAACAACCACTCTGTGGTGCCGGGATACCAAGCAACGTTCAAAATTGAACTGCCACCCTTCGAGGGCTTCAAACCCATTTAAAAGGGTAGGTCAAAATTTGCTGTAAAAAAATTCAGAACTTATAAATCATTTGACAAATTTTAAGTGTAATATTTTTTCAAATTGTCAAAAAAGAAAATTTGTGTGGAAAAATGGCCGTCAACCAGAAATGAGATTTGACGCGTCGTCTAAGAATTTTTGCTTGCTAGTCTTTACGGTTTTTGTTTTTGAAAAACTATTTTGTAAAAAAAAATTAAATTTTTATTTAACTGTCAAAGTAACGTCTTGTAAATTTGGTCAAACGTTATTTTGGTTAATGCAAGTTTATAGTTAGCACCGCCACTTCCATTGTAAATTACCATTTTTGCGGTCTGCAACAACACAATGTCATAAATACAATACCATTTCCGCATAAACTGCCCTAAGTATTTCCATGTGCGTTCATAAAGACGAGTAAGTATTGCAGTTAATTTTTTCAATAAAATTTTTGAATCTCCCTCCTTGTTTGAGTCCACGAAATTTTGTATTTGTTTGTAATATGCTTGCTCAAAGTTTTCTCTTACAATTATGGATGTGGACACCTAAATATTAACATTTAATTCACAATATTCCAACTTGATATACAAAAGTTCCAGATCATTGTAGAGTTTTTCCTACATGCCATCGGTTTTCTTCAAAAGTTGCAAATAGCCAAAGTTTTTTCTACATGATATTCTAGTAGGTTCTACATTAATCATCTCTCTCCAATTTTTAAGCAAGTTCAACATCTTCTATTATACATTTTTTCCTTCAAAACATTATGGGCCATGCTTCCTTCTTGTTGTTTGTTTTTTCTACTCTGAATTAAAACATGATTTTTATTATAATAGTAGTTTAAACTATGTTCATGAATATCATGCTTCCTAAGAATATATACAAGTTACAATGATAAATGTGCATCTATAGAAAGGTTCAAAAAGATAGTGTGTTACACAAAAAAACATTGAAGGATATGGGTGTGAAAGACATGTCATTTGAGAGTATGAAGCAAATTTTTGTTGGCATGCAATATTACAACCCTTTGTAGTGAATGGATTTGACATGTAGACTTGATTTATCCTTGTCATGTGAAGTGTGAAGTATTAATGATACTTTTCATCATGGAAGGGCTAGGCAAATATTTGCCCTTCAAAATAAAATTTTGACCAGCCCTTCAAATTTGATCACCGATACCAAGGTCCTTCATTCTATCCCATAGCTTGTTCATAGAAATTGTGTCAAGATCCTTCTTAAAGTCAACAAAATAGTAATGACGCTTCCTCCTTATCATTCCAAACTTTTTCAATATTGTGCCGCAAAGTGATAACATGATCTATTGTTGAATATTTAGGCTTGAACCCCTGCTTGCCCTTTTGCTCACTTACCTTTTTCTTCTGACCACTTGTTGATTCTGCATTTCACCATGCTACCAAACAACTTTGCAAACAATGGGTTGATCGTGATGGTTCTATAATTAGAAGGATTGTTAACATCTCCACTCTTAAAAGGAGGTATCCCAAGGCTAGTAGTTCAATCTTCAGGAAAACCCTTTTGAATGATGTTGTTGAATATATCAACAATGTGAGGGGTGGGAAATTCTTTCCCCCATTTTAAATATTTTGCTTGAAACTCATCCAAGTATTTGGATTTTCCAACCCCCAATTTCATAATACCCTCCTCAACTTCTTGCACAGTAAAAAGCTTTGTTGTCGTGTTGACCAAAGGGGGGCCTTCAACTTTTGAATCCTGCTCATAAAGTTGTTTTACAAACTCAAACCACTAATTGGTTGTGATATTGTTGTTTTCGTATGTTTTTTCTTTGATTGAAGTTCCTTCCAAAATACTTTTGGGTTATGTTTCCCTAAGTATATAAGCTCTTCCCTCCTTATGGTCATGAACTCACTTTTTTTTTTCTTTATGATCTATTTGTACAACTTTGTGTTCAACTTATCTCTGCCTATTTCTTTAATAGCTCTCCTTGCCGCTTTACAATCCTCATCAAACCATCTATTTACCGGAAAACAATTTGTTTGTTTCTTCTTATTTTTTGTTCTTTTGCAACTTGTAAGAGCCCTTTTAATTATGTTTGTTAACTCATAACTTTTAAGGCCTTGTGATCTCGCTTTCCCCTCTTGCATTAAGTGACTCAACTCCACTTTGAAAATATCACAATTTTTTTGTGTTACAAGAATCCTTCCTTTTAAAGAAACGTGTTGTTTATCTTATTATACAAATCTAACCGATGTAATTTAAATTTGTAGACGATGATAAAATGAATTATCGTGCCATTCATCAACATACAAATTCCAAGAAATAGTCATGCTTCCCTACACAAAATGAAAAGATAGATTAAATGACATAACCCCAATCCAAAAAGGAAAAGGCACCAGTACCACTTGAAGGCCCACCCGCAGAGCATACAATATCATTGCGTTAGATTCCTAGACTTGTGCCTGAAGCATGATAAAAGATGTGGTCTTCATCTTTGCAACAATGCCTTTGTCTCAATGTCCATTTGGTGTCGGTGAAGTATTTTCTTGGATAATCTTGAATTCATAGCTTTTGAAACATCCTTCCTAACCTTCTCATTCCTTTCTTCCGTGACAATTCAAATCCAAAGAAAAGGGAAAATGCTCACAATCCAAGCCATTATATCAGGACAGAGAAATTTCTCACTTAGGAAGGAGCAATACTCACAACTCTGATAATTTTCCCAATGACCATTTTAGCTTCGAGTTGAGTTATAGTGATCAATTAGGCCTTGACTGCTGTGCGGCACTTGGCGGACAACATTTTATTTTCAGTTCCAGCTACATATTCAGGTGAGTCTGTCACTTTATAACTGCTATGTCCACCTGCACAAAGTTTTTAAATCAGAACATAAATAAATTGTTAATGAAAATTAATTATGGGCCACAAAATTTGTTCCAGTTTTAATCAAAATGTTGTTGTCAAGAATGTCTCTGCACCCAATTTTGAATCAAGAACACCCAGTTGTGGACTACAATCTATGTGAATTTCTGTTAAAAAAAAATCATTGTGTATTTTGCTAGAGAAATTATCATTAGTGGCAATGGTCTCAGCTTTTATATAAGCATTTATAGATAAATGGGTGTTAATGTGAAACAAAATCTTCTTCCTCTGTATTTTACTGAAGCTTAGTCATTTTTAGAACAGCATTCTCATTAGAAATAATCATTGTGCAAGGGAACTAACAAAACACACAAGAATACAATTTCATACTTGAATTTGTTGCATGCCAAATAAATTGGTTTCCATGAGTAGCCATAGTGATAACTGATTTCTCCTCTGGTTCCATGTTACATATTTCGCTGCTCTACTTCGATTCCATTCTATGAACATAATTTTTCCTCTTTGGCTTCCATGCATAGCCATGGTGATTGCTCCACTGTTTCCATGCATGGCAAAATGAATTCAATATATTGGAATTTGTGTGACATTGAAACTGAAACAAGGCCAGTAATATTGTGATAATTCAAATTGTATGTGATAGCCTGATAGGTATATGGTTAGACTCATCTAGCAAAAGTCCAGCAATCTAGGTGCATTTCCTGCTAGAGAGCTTAGCTTTGAAACAAGGGGTCCTAATATGTGTGGGTTATCGATCCTCAATAAATCCAACCAACCAAAATCGCTAATCTTGGATGTATCAAGTGGGCACTATTTCCACTTGAGAGTTGTATGGACTTGTTTGTGAAAACAGTAATGCTTGTTTTCTTCAAAGTTTTCTAAATTTATAGATATTCATGTGAAGTTCTTTCATTTTATGCAGAGATGCAGACAGCCTGTTCTATTAAAGGTTTCCCAAGTTTGATGCAACCTAAAAACAGTCTGATAGACAGAGAGATTTCATGGAATGTTGGAGGGGGAAATACTGCCGAGTTTGCAGATTTATGGTCTAGTAACAAAAAACATAGGAAGGTTAGATGTTTTCATGGCAAGAATTCAAACGAAGTTCTGGGTAGAAAAGGTATGGCTGGTTTAAGGTGTACAGGTAATAGCAGACTAAGACCTGGGCAATGTTGTAAGAAACAGGATGTTGCAGGAGATGCTGTTTCAGATTCTAAAGACCATAATGGTGTCTGGCATGATTCCATTGTGAGCCAAGGGGATTTGCAATCTGAAACCGGTAGTGGTTCCCATTCATCTCCACTGGAAAATTTACCGCCGAGAACTGAGGGTATGGTATTTGATCTAGGGCAGCCTGATTCATGGGATAGCATGGAGATTGGATGCCCAGTTGTGAGAAGATATCTGGGTGATAACGAGGAAAGATGGTATATGTGGTATTATGGGAGGAGGAAAGGGTCTCGAGATTTCGTGGGCTTAACCTTGTCATCTAATGGAATTCATTGGCGAAGAGGGACTGGACATATTGAGACTGATGATGATGTTGGAATTGTTATGGAATGCAGTGGTGATTGGTGGGCTTTTGATACTGAAGTTGTTCGACCTTCTGATATTCTTATACTGTCTAGCGCGAAGGTTAAAGCCTCAAGTGGGGTTTATTGGATGTATTATTCTGGATGTAATTCAGATGAGATACATGTTCCCCAAATGTTGCTTGGGAACCCTGGGAGGTTTGGAGAAACTGGTCTTGAATCTAATCTTTTAAGGTATCTTCCAGGCCTGGCTATCAGCTCTGATGGCAGAAACTGGGCTAGAATAGAGGGTGATCATCACAGTGGTGCACTTTTTGATGCTGGTACAGAAGGAGAGTGGGATTCACTTTCTGTTGCTTCGCCCCAGGTTGTTTTCCACAGCCCTGAAGACCTCCGAATGTACTACCATTCCCTTGATGTTAAATCTGGTTGTTTTGCAGTAGGTATTGCAAGATCTCGAGATGGCATCAGATGGGTTAAGCTGGGGAAGATTTTAGAGGGCGTCCTCCGAGATCTTTTGATGAGCTTGGTATTACCGCACGACAGGTGATCAGCTGTCAAAATGGACATGGATATATAATGATTTATGAGGGTGTTGCTGCAGATGGAACCAGGAGCATTGGGTTAGCACGGTCCTCTGATGGCCTGAAAAACTGGGAAAGGTGTCAAAATGAACCTGTGTTTGGGCCTGCTACATCCCCAAATGCATGGGATAACAGAGGAGTTGGATCCCCTTGTCTGGTGCAGATGGATGAAAATGAGTGGCGCCTTTATTACCAAGGTGTGGGAAGTGAAGGAAGATCCGGAATTGGACTGGCAATATCTACGGATGGTAGTCTCAAGAACTTCCAAAGATGGCATGGATTTCATGTGTAGAAATTATGAAGAGGGCAGTTAGTCTTGTGCAGCTTGAAAATTTTCCGTGAAGGCTTTACTGGCATCCCTTATACTAAGAGCATTTATATGACCAGTATAAATTAGCAAATTGATTGCTGATTGTCATTGTCCAGAAGCACTGTTGAACTCAACAACTCTGCAGTAGGCTTCTCTTATTATAGACAATGTATCTTTAAGTAAGCTTGTATTTCATGCCATGTAAAGACAGATTCAGACTGAAGCCTTCATTATCATTTTTCATTCTTTCAAAACTGCGGTCTTCTGCATTTTATGTGGTATATCTGTTGCAATCAAAAGAATTTCAGGTCAAAACATTTTGTTAATAATGTTAATGAATGTAGAAGAAACACTTATTGCATTGTGTAAAAATATCCCTGATTTGAATTTTGAGGATGGTACCAAGCCAATGCAGCCTCATTTGGGAAAGATAAATACCCTAGCAATGGAGAGGAAATTCCAGGAGTAAACTCTCCATTATGTGCAAGAATCTGAGGAGACCTTTGTATTGAACTGGTAATGATTTAAGTAAGACAGAGATAGTTCCAAAGGGAAGTGTCATAATGATTTCCATGTAACAGTTTTCACTTCCATTATGAATTCACTAACCACCAACACTTCTTTCTTGCTGCGATAGACCTGATATACTTTTGTTTGCTGATGGGTATTCTGATGTCTTGGACAGCAAAGTTTGCTGAATTGTAAGGCCTTATCAAATTACATAGACATAATTTGCAGGGTGTGAAGTTCAGGTTTAGGTCTAGAACAGGACTAAAATTTATATTTCAATCAAAATTTGGATAAGATTATCAATTGGGTTGGTTGAGGAGGTTAGATTTATCTGCTTATAGGTTAACATCTGCTGCAAAATATTGCCCTGAAAACTAGCTGGTCAAGGATGAGGAATTCCTTGAAAAAGACTCAAAACTACGAGCTCAATTACGCAGATATTTTGCTACAGAAAATTCGTGCTGTTGTTTCTGTCAGCCAAAACTTCTGACAGAAGATATTGTTTACCAGTCCTATCACAGATGTGTTCTGTATGAACTCAACTATGTCTCTTCCCATGAAATGTCAGATCTTGTGACCCAATGAATTTCTCGTCCTTACTGTATCCACAAAATGTTGGTTGATTATTTGGGTGCTCTTTAAGGGCAACATGATGGGAAAGCAGGTTGGGAGGGTTCCCAGTCACAAATCTATGTAGAAA